>JAUPFV010000003.1:181214184-181580758 GCA_036936605.1 Limnanthes douglasii subsp. nivea
TATTCTTTTTAGTATTTTATTTTCTCGTCCCAGTCTTGGTTAGTATGATGTTGTTTTTTTTTTATGGTTTAATCAATATATATACAGCTGAACTTGGAGTAGTTTGCAATTAGCACTCAGGTATGGATGTTTGATTTAATACTTCAATAGTTTACCTAACATTCTTCTTTCTTTTCATTTATTTTCGTGATTATTAATACAAAAATTGAATGTCGTCCTTAATTACAATTGCACATATCAATTTGGCACCTTGTCTAACATTTGTGAAACCTTATAGCTGGATTAGGAATCTTCTTTTTATCTTGAAAGACATGATCAAATTTATTTCTTTACTAAAAAATTATGGTTATTCTGCATTATTAGTATATGCTTTTTATTTGGGTTTCAAAGTTATAAAGTCTTAGTAGTATGTAATTTATATATTTTGTAGATTGAATTTTTATGAAAACTTAATTTTTGAACTTGAAGACCCAACCATAGATATTTGACAAATCAAAATAATGATCCGGTTAGTGGATAGATAATGATATTTATACATAGGCATCTATTGTTTAATTTATTTAGAGTTTGCAATGGTTAAATTTGATTTAAAATTACGAACTTCAGAATTGAAGTTTTGAGGTTTATTATTTCCAAACACATCTGCTCTAATCTTTGGAACATTAATAAAATATGTCTTTCTGTATAATTATAATGTGTGTATGTATTTGTGTATTGTTCAAGGAAAGAAGATGTCATTAGATTAAGTATGGAAGAAATGTTAAACCTCTGAAATGCAATTTATGTAAGTGCAATTCATTATAAGTTAATGGTAGCTTGCTAGAATTGTAGGAATATGAAAAAGTATTATAAAGATTTTGTTGTGAATGACAATTCTATTTTTGAATCATATTTTGTATTTTTAATTTTTTTTTTATTCTGGTGTAGTTTATATAATATTTTGAATTTTTGAATCATCAAATAAATCTGAGCTGAGTTTTTTTTAAAATCTAATTAAATTTAACAACGGACTTATAACATTGTTAAAGATGTCATTAGGATCAGTTAATAAGAAACTAGTTGGAAAATATGTTTGCATTGGTAGACATGCCAAAAAATGGAAAGAAGATAAATATTTAGAAATTTCTTAATCGTAATAAAAATTTCCAAAATCTAAAATATTTTGCAGATCTATAAAAGAAAACGTTTTAGGAATCCTTATAACTTTTCTTTAAAACTCACATTGAAAGTTGTTACAACTACGATCATGAGGTACCAATATCAGATAAAAGGAAAAATAATATTTAAAAAAAATGAATAAATAAACCATTTAAGTTTCTTTTTCTCAAATTTACAGGTTTGACATGTTAAAAGCATTCTATTATCAAAATTATAACAGAACTACTTCGACAAAAGGAACACAATGTAAGTTCAGCTTTACTAAACCAGAGTACTAGCAAACGCAATAACCAACCTGGGTTTTCAGACTCCATTATTCATACAATCCACATCAAAAATTAACAAAGCTAGATATCAATGCTAGACTATCGTCTATCTGGCAATACATCAACATCTTCTTCGTCATTGTACTGTGGATTCGAAGCTGCTGCTAGTAAGGCCTTCTTGTACAAACCCGATCGCTTCAGGATTGTCTCGAATGACAAGCCTTTTGGGTCAGAAACTCTGAAATGTTTCAGAGAAATAAGATATAGATTTAGTATTAACATGAAAAACAACTTCAACTGAAATATATTTTTGTTCTATATTCTTTTTAAGAGTCCAAGCTATATCATCCATAGATTAGCTTGCCCAACTATACAGCCCTACTCTTCTTATTTTAGTATTTCTGCAGAAATTGAATAGATGTGTGGTACTTACCCTGTGTTATCATTGTTTCCCTCACCATTTTGTTTACTAGGCAATACAGTAGATCCTGTTACACATCAGCACAATATTAGCATTAGTTAAAAACCTTTAATTTCAAATTCACTGCCACTTTCATATAGTAACAGTTTGATAAAAAAAAGTTAAATATTAGCAAATACGTGCATCAAACATAATTCATGGAAGACAAAGAATTTAAACTAAGTGGCCGTAGTTGCCTGACTCACCGGAGTCAGTGTTACTGGTCAAAAGTATTGGGTGATTGAAGTAAAAGTGGGTGGGAGAAGCATTAGCATCTTATGCCGATTCTCTAATTTCTTATATAGGGTCTTCATCAATTTAACAACCACATCCACCAGGTAGTTTAAACTCATCGGATTATTTATGAGCAACGATCAAGCCGCACCAAATGTTCATACATGGTGTTCAGTAAATTGAGTTTGTTTTCACAAAAAAAAAGTCTTTTGAATAAACAGAACTCATTTACTTACCACGTGGTGGTGTGATATAGGCTGTGTCTGAATCTTCGCTGGAGGAGTAAGACAAATCACTTGATGGTGTCTTGGTGCTAAAACCTACAGGTTCAGCTTCATCTTCATTTTTGTTAATCTTATCGTCCTCAAATATTGAACCCCAGAAGCTTTTACGCTGTGATTTATCCGCACCTTCGAACTTACTGTTACCAGAAACAATTTTGAGAGAGCTTTTTACAAGGTCCCCATTATTATTCTTTTTTTTATCTTGACGTCCTTTTACTTTGGTAATCACTGAGCTAGGTTGAGCTGCATTACTCTCTATATGCTTTTCACTCGCAGCAGCATTGGTTTGTCCTGAAGGTTCTTGAGGAACCGAACCAAGCTTACTAATCTTATTGGATTCTAGATCCTTTTCAGAAGAATCCAGAAGCTTCTTGCTTGAAGGACGAACAATACTCTTACTCTCATTTCTTGACAAACTCGTTTTCTTTTGGGTGGTGGACCCCAAATCGGTAGACTGCACTTTTCCTCCCCCTTGATTTTCACTCTTGTTCGGTGTGCCAACCGTTGTCTTGATCTTTTTACGATTCAATATACTCTTTTCTTGACCCTTCTCAACAGAATCTAGAAGCTTCTTGTTTGGAGTAGGTACAATATTATTACTCTCATCCTTTGACGAAGTCTTTTCCTTTTGAGTGGTGGAGCCTGATTGATTTTCGATTTTGTTCGATGTGCCAACCGTTGTCTTGATCTTTTTGCGGTTCAACACACTCTTTTCTTGACCCTTCTCAACAGAATCCGGAAGCTTCTTGTTTGGAGTAGGTACAGTATTCTTACTCTCATCCTTTGAGGAAGTCTTTTCGTTTCGCATGGTGGAGCCTGAATCGGTAGACTGCAGTTTTCCTCCCCCTTGATTTTCATTCTTGTTCGATGTACCAACCGTTCTCTTGATCTTTTTACGATTCAATATACTCCTTTCTTGACCCTTCTCAACAGAATCCGCAAGTTTCTTGTTTGGAGTAGGTACAATATTCTTACTCTCATCCTTTGACGAAGTCTTTTCCTTTGGGTTGGTGGAGGCTGAATCAGTAGACTGAGCTTTTCCTTCAGCTTGATTTTCGATTTTGTCCGATGGGCCAACCATTTTCTTGATCTTTCTATGGTTTTGTACAACCTTTAGTCCTGCTTCAGCCATATTGTTAGCCATAGTCTCACCGGTGGTATGCACAGATTTATCATTAACATTGGTCACTTCAGATGCCACTTTCTCGTGTATATTAGTCTCATATATATGGTCATCAATCAGTGGAATCTGAATAATGTCACTTTCAGGTACAATGTTTTTTTTCGATTGGGACATTATTTCACTCGGCTGATTTGTAATACTAGTTCCTACCATCTTAGCTGTCAATAACTCCGGTGAAACATCTTTCTCATTTGACGAAGGTGTAGAATTATCTTTCTGTGTTCTCCTAGATTTTCTTGGTTTTTGGCTCTTTTTAGTGAGTCTACTATTTTCATTATTACGCTCCAATGATTCCAAAACATCTCGGATTACTTTATCAGCTTCCACTTCCTCCATGATATTATCTCTTTTTATGACACTAACTTGCTCAGTCGAAGAAATACCTTTGACATGCTCTAAAGAGGAAATCTGCGGTGTCATGTCAACCAGATCCTGAGTCTTTTCGAATTTCTTTCTTTTTTTCGTTGCTTTTGCTGGCTCTGCAACACTATTCGTTATGGGTTCAGTTTGATTATTCTTCAAAATATCCTGTTCCTCTTCGACTCTGCCAAGTTGGTCCGTCTGGGCACTCTTGTTATCATTCACGACTTTCTTTTCACTTAAGATAACCTCAATCTGCTCAGACAGATTCAAATCTTGGACCGCAACTTCGGGATTGCTTGCAACATTAGTTGGCTGATGAATTTCTGAAGCAGATGGAGAGGTTAAATTTTGTCTCTCTTTTTTCCTCTCCACACTCCTATCATTAGGATTGCCCATTTCATTATCTACAACATACAAGCAACGACATAAGCAGAGATTAAATTTTGTTAACCGAATGGTAATTGGCTTGTAAGGATTAAAACACATTATATGCAGGAATTATTGAGCCAACTCGAATACCTAGGGCTTTTATCCATATAGTTCCCGAGTAATTTAAATTCACCAGGTTATCTATGCACGCTATAATAACTATGGTATAGGCCACACCAAATGTGAAAAAAAATATCACAAAAACAAACAAATGTTTTGAGAACGAACAAAGCCGGAGGGCTACTTTACTTACCATGTTGCGGCGTATTATAAGCTACGTTTGAATCTTTGATGGAGGTGTGGGACAAAGCATTCAATGTCTTGATGCTAGGATCTAAAGATTCATCTTTATCTTCATTTTTGGAGTTCATCTTATTGTCCTTATGCTCTGATTCATCCGCAACTTCTAACTTACTGCTCCCTGATATCTTTTTAAGAGAGCTCTTCACAACCTCCCCCTTATTAGTCCCTTTTTTCTCTTGATTTCTTTTTTCTTTGGAAATCACTGACCTAGACCCAGCTGCATTATTTTTTCCAAGCTTTTCAAATGCATCAGCATGAGTTTGTCTTGAAGGTTCGTGAGGAGAAGAAACAGGCTTACTAATCTTCTTGGATTCTAGAACCTTCTCAGAAGAATCCAGACGCTTCTTGTTTGAAGGAGGCTCGATCTTCTCACTCTCATCCTTTGATGAAGTCTTTTCCTTTTGGGTGGTGGAGTCTAAATCAGTAGACTGAGTTTTTCCTCCAGTGTGACTTTTGATCCTTAATGATGAGCGTGTGCTGACCTTTTTCTTGATTTTTTCATGATTTGGTACACTCTTTAGTCCTGCTTCAACCACATTCTTAATAGTCTCACCGGGCAAAGATTTATCATTAACATTGGTCATTTCATTTTCACATGCGGTTTTCTCGTGCACGTTAGTTTCTTCTACATGGTCATTAGTTGGTGGAATCTGAATAACGTCATTTTCAGCTGCAGTACTTTTCTTTGATTGGGAATCTTTTTCACTCAGCTGATTCCTACTAGTATGCACTGTTGTAGCTGTCAATGATTTCGCCGAAACATCATTCTCATCTGACAAAGGTGTACAATTATCTTGCTGTGCTTTTGTAGCTTTTCTCGGCTTCTTGCTCTTTTTTCCAGTGATTTTACTATTTTCATTGATACACTCCACTGATTCAAAAACATTTCTGATTGCTTTATCAGGTTCCACTCCTTCGGCAATATTATCTCTGTTTACAAAAGTAACCTGCTCGGTCAAAGAAATACCTTTAAAAGAGGGAACCTCTGGTGTCTTGTTAACCAAATCGCTAGTATTTTTGGATCTTTTTCTTTTCTTCGAAGTTTTCATTGGTTCTGCAACGCTAGTCGTTATAGGTTCGGTTTGATTATTCTTTGATAAATCATGTTCCTCTTCGACTCTGGCATGTTGGTCTGTCTGGGCACTCTTGTTATCATTCAGGGTAACCTCAATCTGCTCAGACACATTCATATCTTGGACTGCAACTTCTAGATTGCTTGCAACATCGATCGGCTGATGAATTGTTGAAGAAGATAGAGAGATTACTTTCTGACTCACATTTTTCCTGTTGGCACTCCTACCATCAGCATTGCCCATTTCATTATCTACAGCATACGAGCAACAACACAAGAAGCAGAGTTAATATTTGTTATTAGAGATACTAATTGGCTTGTAAAGACGGAAACACATTCTTAATGGATATTAATTGTTAAAGATTATTACCGAGCCACCTACAAGTTAGAGCTCGAGCTCTTCGAGCCAAATAATATGGTAAGATTGCGAACTATAAAATTTATGTTAAAAGCCAAACATGATTATATAATCAAGAAAATGAATCTATCTAAATAACTTATAGAAAGATACAATATCTCTGTAAGTTATTTAGACCGATTAACTTTTGTTGATTTATAATAATGTTGTCAATCCTACAATCATATTTGGCTCAAAATTAAAACTTTGAACTGTATTATTTATTCTTTTCAAACAGCTAACTATTAAAATATATACCAAGCCAAAAGCGTGCTCGAGCTCCAACTGAGCTATTTTCTAGCCAAGCTTACTCGAACTCAAGTAGCTCAATCGTTCGCCACAAAGGCGAGGGGTAATCTTTTCTTATTCAAACAGAGCCAACAGGACCAACCGAGACCGAAATAAAAAAAAGGACTTTACCTTTTCCTACTGCTTTTTTGACAGGAATGAAAGTCTTTTCCTTTGAGGCCATTACAGAACCATGTCCAGGGGGCATATATACATCAATATTGTCATCTGAGCCCTTCCCTTGATCTCCAATCGCTGTTTTTTCAGAGACCTTTATATCGTTTGCAGATTCAGAGACAGGAAGAACCACTTGATTAGAATTGTTTGGTTGCTTCTTAGTTATATTTCTCTTCCTAGTTCTCGAACTAAGTTCACATAGCTGCTTTTCCTTATTGGGATCTAGAGGGTCAGAGCTTATGGTTTCAATCCTGTTTGTCAAAACAGCAGCTTCTTTGCCTTTTCCCTTCGTGATGTTTCTCTTTTTCTTTGCAGGTGCAGCTTCTTCTACAGCGTTATCTTCATCATCCTTGGATTTAGTATTCTCATTATCTAAAAGATTTCCAGAAACCTTTTCCATCTCGTCCTTACTATTAGTCGCTTCAAGCAATAAACTAATTCCAGCTCCAGTTGCATTATTTGTTTTCCCTACATCCATTGACAATACATCAGCAATAGGTTTTCCCAACGCAACATTGTCCAGATTGGCTAGATCTTTACGATCGTCTCGCTGATGCAGAACATTTTTCTTTTGCCTTTTCTTCCTTCGTCTTGCTGATCTTATTTCAGATTTTCCCATCAAATGACTCTTCGTATCAGCCAAAGGATACAGGTTTATTTCACTATTTTCTCCTATAGTTGTGACATTCACAGAAATGTGTAGTTCATTGTCCACCACGAACCGATGGAAACTTTTTACAGTCGTCTCATCAGTAAGATAAAAACGGAATTCATTACGTTTCACCTGCAGAACCATTCTTTGTCAATATCTAAATGCATACAGTCACACCAAAACAACCATGACACAAAAACATACCGCTATGTTGTCAATTTTGATCTCTCCCACACCAGGATGAGCTTTCAGGTGGTGTTGAAGTATTTTCTCTGCAGCACAGAATATTATTTAAACCAACAACTTCTTCTATAGTTCTTAACAATCATAACTTGAACTACTTACTTCTAGGGTGTGGTAACAAAAAGTTCTATAATACACGTACAAACACAAACACGCTAATACTTCGAATCTAAAAACAAACAAGCAACACTAAAAAAATCCTAAGAATCGAAAACCCATCAACTACGATATTCGAATTTGAATCAAAATACGATTACTTATACAAAATACATTCATCTATAGTTAGAGAAAGAAAAGATTAGCATATTACTCTTGATGTCAGCTACGGTTTCGGTATAATTAATCAAAATCCCGAGCTTGGTGTTGATGTTTGTGATTACGTAGACGCAGATGACCGCTACGGCATCATCGGGCCCGAGTTCAGAGCTTGAATCCCCCATCGATTTGACTTACAGAAAGAGTGTGTGTTCCGGCTAGGGCGTATTTCGAACAGGTTGATAGTGCCTTTTATAGTGTGGTTGGTCTTATTTCCTAATAAAAAATTAAGGTTATCGCACAAAAATAGAATGATATATTTACTGGTAACGGTCGAAGGTAATTCAAGATTCAAAATATATATTTTAATCATTTTATAAAAAGAGAATTAATACCAATATATCTCTATTTTATTTTATTTTTCTTTCTTTAAAAAGAATTTCATATCTTTCCGACCATAATTTTAGAAACACATTTGGAAATTCTATAGATTTGTCTTTTTAAATGGAACAAAACAATATCATGAAATATATTTTTCGGATTTTTTTAGCGGTAAACTTACGTGTAAGAAAATAAATAATATGTTTTATGTTTTTGCTTTTAAAAATAGAAATATAAAGTATTTTTTTAAAAAAAAGTTTAAAGTACCTTTTATATTTTGAGACGCGAATAGAAAACCGACTGCTTTTTCTATTATGTCCGAAAAATATTCGATAAAATTCAAACGATATAAAGAAAATTAGCATGGCACTACGCAAGGATAACATATCTAAATTTTTAAATATACACTATAATATTATATTTGAGGTTTTAACAAGATACTATGTTCTCTCCAAGAAACAGAGTTTTGGAATAAATGTCACGCGATCAATAATTCTCGCGGAGTTTAAAATCACGGCTATCAATACAGGTGGCAAACGGGTCAAACCGCGAATCGTCCGAACCGTTTAACAGAGAACCGCGGTTTGCGGTCCTGACGGTTCACTGATTATGCGGTTTGTAGTCCTTGCGGTTTGCAGTTCTAATGAGTCAGTTTCGCAGTTAAACCAGCTGTTTAACTACGAGAAATCCATTTAGGTTTATCAAAATATTTTATAATATTATTTAAAATTAATTTGTAAGTGTTAATTAAATCTAATTTCAATAATTGAGATAGGTACAATATAAACGAGTTAATTATGCTATTTAATGTATTTTAATTTAAATATTATATCATTTTAATCGAAATTCTATAATCAAGCAATTACATTCTAAAAAATATAATTGTAATATGATTTTGATATGTTTGATTATATTTATGTATTTAAGATATTTTATTTAATATTAGGTATATATTAAATATATATACATCTAATTGTATTTTGATTACAACTTTCAATATTTTTGAAAATATATTATCGATTATAAAAATAATAATTTGATTGTCTTAAACAAGATATCGTAAACAATATAATTGTAAATGATTTGTATATTGTTTGAACATACTAGATATTTAAGATGTTTTATTTAATTTTAGGTAGGTACGTATTAAATAATATATACCTATTAGACATATAATTGTATTATGATTTTAAATTATTAGGTGATTCTTTAGATCTTTCAAGCTTGAAGTGTTTATGGTTAGATGATTAATATAGTTTATTGTATTTTCCAACTATTCAATATTTGAAGTTTAGATTTAAAATTTTTAGAATTGTATAATTATATGCATAAACTTAAATTACTTCTAAATAACAAAATAAAAATTAAAACTCAAAGTGATTTAAATAACATTTAATAAAAATGGAAGCAAAACAAACAATTCATTAAAAATAAAAAACCAAACAAGTAACATGGTTGTTCAATAAAAAAGAAAAACATTACAACGACAATGCTTAAGACAATCAAATGTAAAAGACTAAGGAGCTTCATCGTTGTTGTTGTTATGCGGTGGACCTTGCAAATGCATGTTCTCCATCATCTGTCGCATATACTCCGACTGTTCGGCTTGAGAGTTTGCAAATCGCTCATTTCATTGATCTTGTCTATCATGCTACTGCTCGTATTGACCATGTCACTGCTCATATTGACCATGTCACTACTGGAGGTGACCAAGTTGATCATTCACCCCTACCTGCCTCTGCTGTATCTGGCTAAGCTGGTTATTTACCCCCCCCTGCCACTTCTGAAATTTAGTTTGCCAGTCCGTAAATTTTTTATGCCAGTCCGTTTGTTGAGTATGCGCAAAGTGTATATAATCCATCTGTTGCTCATGCGAATGCTCACCAAATTCACGGTCAGTTCGTCTTTCTTGTCGCGGTACTCTAGAAGAACCACCAATACCATTTAGATTGAAAGACGGCTGAAGTTGATGCTGAGTAGGTGGATTTAGCGGTTTTATAAAACTGTTCGCAACCCATATTTGATTCAACTCGGGCCTATGGTTATGACATGCATCCAATTTTGACATCAACTCTCCATCCCAAGAGTATATCTCCTACAATTTCAAAGAGTTTCTACCTATAGCACTAGTTGGCCTAACCTTCATCGGAGTGTACATACTCACATCAACTCCTTTCGAAACAAATAACTCACTATCATCCCATAAGGTATTTTATCCGTACCACACCTCGTAGCCATATTTCGAATCATCAAGCTAGGTAAATTAATTCTTCCCTCATTTCGCACGATAAAAGCAGTTAAAAATGTTTGAATATATGAAAGCTGCGAATCATTGTTACTATGGGGAAGAGATATACGATTTACCAATTCTAAAGCTAATTTCCCATTAGCATCCAAATTACTTCGCATGGCTCGAAATCTACAGCTAATTTTTGGAGCCTCCGAACCAGAACAAGTAAGAAGCTCTACTGCTTCGTCGTAGGACATAAGCCAATCAGCAGCCCAGCCCGAACGAGGATAAGTGATAGAAGGTAATTTATCACCGGTGTATATATCACGGGTTGGAATGAAAAAAAGTTCTTCAAAATCAGTTTCAAAAAAACTATAAGGTCCACCATCAATAAAACAACTCATTACTAAACCCTCTACCATTTGGATCATTCTTAATTAAATGTGCGGTGGAATAAAACTTGCGTATTAATTCGATATACCATTCACAATTGAATCTAGCTAGTATCATCCAACCTAGGCCATTAGTAGGTTCAATAAGTTTGAAATTTTTTTGCATACCCTCTACTTCGATCAGTTCATGATAGTCCAAATACATACCTGCCCAAAATTTGGTTACACCTCGTCGTGCTAGCGGATCATGGACGCGAACCTCCCCTTCGCTGTGATGTTCGTAAGTCGCGCTCTTTGTTACCTTCATCTCTTCATACCCCGAATCTCTTTCGGCATCTCCCTTTCGTCTCGAGGATGATGATACAGCTCCTCCACTAATCCGATCTTGCTTTGATCTTCTCGAAGACATTCTCCGTAACCTGAAATGTAAAATAGTGTTTGAAAATTATAAAAATAATTTAGAGAGAAAAGTGTAGGTAACTAGAGAGAGATTTGTAGTGGTGTGAAAAATTGAAGGGGGAATGGGTAGTATTTATAGGGTTTTTTTTTTCAAGTAGCAGATGGATGACGTCATCCATGACGTCACCGTGCGGACCATCCGGTCAGACGTGCGGATGGTCTGTACGGTCCAAAGCGAAACGAATAGTTAATTTAACTAGCCGTAGCGGTCTGGGGCATCCGGATCAATCTCTGGATGGCCCGAATTTGCCGTTCGGGCGTCCGGACATTACGTCCGGATGCCCTGAACCGAGTATCCGGACCATCCGGATCAATCTCCGGATGGTCCGGACATTTTTTTTCCAGATTTTTTGAATTTTTTTTGTTGGGTCTCCCCTATAAATAGAGTAGACCCCAACTCAATACTCACAAACTCACAAAAACCTCTCTACTCCTCTCTAAATCTCTCTACTTGTTCTAAATATTCTAGAAAACTCAAATTACTTATTTTACATATTGTAGTTCTACTTTCGGAATTGTTTGTTTTTTTTCCGCAAATTGTTTCTATTTGATAAAAACACTTAAATAACGTTGGGATAACATTATAATAGCTCAATTAAGAGATTCGTATAATTTATCAAGTTATTTACTTGTTTTAGTTATTTAAATTAGTTCTTTTAATTCTAATTTTATTAGTTGTTATTAGTTGTTCTTAGTTGTTATTAGTCTAAATTTAGTTTTTATTATTTGCAATATTAATTAGTTTCGATTAGTATTTTATTGCATATTTTAAAAACCTGTTGTCATTAGTTTTAAACTAGCTTCAAAACATAGAAATACTCATGCTCACCCACCCGCTAATGTGGATCTCAATACCGTAGATGATTTTCCTACACATTCCCCTCACGTTGACACACTCTCCTCCCACGAAAGTGGTGGTGGAAGTACTAGTGGTGGATCGAGATCTCGTAAGAAAATATCTTGGATTTGGAAACACTTTACTCTATCAGATGATGGTTTATCTAGTATTTGTAAAGAGTGCAATAGATGTTATCTTCACGTAAGTGGAAATAGAAATATGAGCACTAGCATTATGGTAAAACATTTACTGAAGCATGAAATATATGATCCTACAAAACCTAACCCAAATAATGTTTGCATAAACCCTCAAACAAGTTTTCCTTTTGAGTTTAACCACGATACGTATAGGGAAGAAACAATGATTTATGCAGTCGGTAGTTTACAACCATTCGGTTTTGGGGATTCTTGGAGATACGAAAATTGGATGCAAGCTGGGGTAAACCCACAGGCAAAACGCATTCCACGTAGCTTTTTGCGATCGCTAGCCTTTAAATATTTTTTAAAAAGAAAAAAAAAACATTATTCAAACTATGCTAACTTTGCCATGGAATGTTTCGATTACTAGTGACATAGCTTCTTTTACTGATTTTGATATGTTATGTGTCACCCTTCATTGGATGGATCCCAAATGGGTACTCCAAAGGAGAATTATATGGTTTGAATCTATTGGGAAGCATAACGCACAATTAATTAGGGAGATTATGGTTGAATGCATGAATATTTATGGCACTAGAAATAAGATTATGTATATATCGTTGGATAATGCATCTTCTAATATTAGTGCTATAAAATTTCTTACACAAGATTGTAATCCCATTTTTCCTAGATTGTTTCACACAAAATGTTTATGCCACGTACTTCAATTAATTGCGAAATAGGGAATATTTAAGGTTATGGGTGATTATATTACCCCTATTAAAAATGGGATCCTATTTTGCACGACCTCCGCTGCTAAAAAAATACCTTTTAAAACACTTGTTATTTCAAATGGGAACAATATAAGAAACTTATATTAGATGTCGAAACTAGATGTAATTCTACTTATACAATGCTTGCACGTGCGCATGTTTTTAAAGAAGAGATTATGACGCTTTATAATGCATCTTATCCTGAAACACCAATTGAAAAAGATCATTGGAAATATTGTGCACATATGTTAAGATTTTTAAAACTTTTTAAAGATAACATTCAAACCTTTTCTTCACAAAATCAACCTAATGCTCATTTGGCCCTTTTCTCAATTACTAATGTTTTCATGCATATGAATGAATTTAGAACAAATTTTGTATGCGTAGATATGGTGCCCGAAATGGAATTCAAGTTCACAAATTATTTTCATTCAATCCCTGTGACTTATTCAATTGCTTGTATTTTAGATCATTATTCACGAAAAGATAAATTGGAATGGCTAGTTAGATGGTTTTATCGATCTGTACAATTTTCTGCAACTAGACCACCGAATGAACCAATTGACCCTGAAGGTATATTGTCAGCGTATATGACTGTATGCATAATATCTATGATAAGTATGCTGAAAGATATAGATCAAATACAACTACAAATGTAAGGAGTAGTAACAATAGGGGTAGAGGGAGATTTTCTACTAACTACGTTCGAATTGCAATGTTACGAAACAATGAATTTACAGAAACCCCTCAATCTGATAATGAGTTGTCTATATATTTGAGCACTAGGTTTGATTTTACGAATTTTCCCGACCAAGGTATTGAAGATATCATAAGATGGTGGGGTACCAAAACTGAAGAGTTTCCTATTATTTGCGGGGTTGTTAAAGAGATTTATGCAATACCTATGTCTACAGTTGCAAGTGAGTATGCTTTCAGCCAAGTGAGGTTGCAATACACGACTAAGAGAACAAGATTGACGGGCAAAACACTTGGAGTGCTTGTGGCAGTCAAGGATTGGACAGCGGTGGATAAAAGGATGCAAGACAGAGAGTTTAGAGACGAAGTGAATGTAGACGACATCTTCGAAGATTATCCGGATGATTATGAAGATACACTTGAACAAGAAATTATGGAAGAAAACGAAGCTGAAGGTGAATCAAGTGAGGACGATGACGAAGATTTTACTTACGAAGAAGAGGAAGCTGAAGATGAATGATGTTTGTAATAATGTTTTACTATTTTGTATTTTAATTTGAAAACATTTGTACAACTTCTGCCCCGCAAGAGTATAAACTGTGAACGGCTAAATAAACCAAAAAAACTATTTACCTTTTATTATAATAACAACAATTGTATTATGAAATACTTATAAGATCTGATTTTGGTTTAAAAAATAATAACAAACACTTGTAATATTTAAAACCAACCCACAATAGTAATCAAAATGTAATATTAAAATTATAACAATAAAATTTGTAATATTTTAACATGATAAGATATAGTTTTGGTTTGTAACATAATATTAACAATACTAGTATTGGATCCCAAAATATAATAATAATAATATTCAAAATGTAATAATAACATAAGTAATATTTATAATTTTGGATTATATAATAATTACAACACTTAAAATATTAATAACCAAAATAAATTAATACTAACCAAAATGTAATAATAATTTTATAATCATATACAATATCTCAATATTTTTTAAATATAACTTAAGATATGATTTTGGTTATAAAATAATTAAAACACTTATAATATTTACAAATAAACCGCGGTTTGCGGTCCTAACGGTTTGCGGTCCTGGCGGTTTACTCCTTATGCGGTTCTGATGGTTTACGGTCCTAACGGTTTGCAGTCCTAACGGTTTACGGTCCTTGCGGTTTGCAGTTCTAATGGGTCAGTTAAACAGTTTACCCGCCGGTTTACAAACAGTTCTCCAGCTTTTAACCGCGGTTCCAGAACCATTTGCCACCTCTAGCTATTAATATGGAAGAAGGAAAAATCTCTTCTCCTTTATCTTCTAAATCGGTTCCATCTCCTGAAATTCAAAAATTGAATCAACATTTCTCGCCGTTGAAATCTGCAAATTCCAGAAACTCTGGCAACAATTCACCCAATCCTAAGCAGAACGCCAATAACCATCTTTCTTCGATTCTCTTTACCATAGCCAACGCCAGAACCAATCGGGCAATTGAATCAACATCGAGCGATCAAACCCCTACAAAAGATCCACCAAATCGTAAATTGTGTGGATCAAATTTGAAGAGAAAGATAAAGAAAAGTTATAGACAATTTCCAGAAAAACTTTAATTGGCAAGTTCGCTTCAGGAAAACCAAAAATAGAAACCATCAAGAAATTCATAGGTACATTTAACTTTTCAGGCGAATATAATTTTTCTTCATAGGACAATAGGCATATATTCATCGAATTATCTTGCCAAGAAGATCTAAAGAAGCTCTGGAAACAAAATGTTTTGCCAGTTGGTTCTAAAATCATGAGACTTCTCAAATGGATGCCTCACTTTAATCATAAACCATAAACCATAAACCATCAGAAGATAAACTTAATGATTCAGATTCTAACCTGAATGTTATTCAAGAAGCAATGCCTGGAAAGCTCAAGTCAGTGATTGTCAAGCCTTATTTAGATTCTTTTCCCTCTACAAAAGCCGAAACAAGGAATAATAAAGATTCTGGTACACAAAGAATAGATAAATAAGAAAAAAAAACATTTCCAGACTGATAAATCTGAATCCAGAAAAAGCATAGCACCTCCCTCTGATAATAACTCTACCATGGCCCAATTAAAGCCATTAATGATTCTGAAATCATTAATGTTCTTCATCTCACTGAGAAAAAGGATATTTTTTCTTGTATCATAGAAAATTATTTAAATCTTAAAGAAGCTCATTCACCATATAAATAAGCAATTGGGAGTTTACATGGGTCTCTCAGAATTGACATCTCAGAAAAGACCAGAGGATTTTAAAAAGTGGTAAAGAAAAAAAATAAAGAGATCAAAAGCTCAAGCTACATCCAAATTTATGCAAATGAAAGGTAAATTAAAACCTTTTAGCAATTCAACTAATTAACAATTTTAATCATAAATTGGAATGTAAGAGGGCTAGGCAACAAAGAAATAATTAGAAGGTTGAAAAGGCTAGTTTCATGGCTTTACAGGAGCCAACGATCTCTCAAACTCATCTGAGCTCCGTTGATATTTAACTAGGCTACTCATGGTCTACTTGTAACTTAACTAATAAAATTTAGGTTATGTGAAATGCAGACATACTATTGATACACTTCTAAATGAGACCAGTTCTTTCACTTGAATGTAAAGCATTGTAATCTTGATAAAAACTTCAGAGTAAAAATTGTTTATAGAAAATGTTTAATGGAACAAAGAAAATTATTGTGGATGGGATCAGAGATGTAGATGATCCTTCAATGGAATGGCTAGTATTTAGAGACTTTAATACAATTGTAAGCCCTGATGAACAATTATCCTGCATTAGAAGTATGGATGAATTCAGCAACATGATGATTGATTGTCACCTAATTGATGTTGGCTACTTTGGGTCCAAGTTTACATGGTCTAATGGCAAAAAATGGAAGAGACTATATCATGTATTATATAATTCTGCTTGGTTGAACTACTTTGACAACACTACCATCAAACATCTGGCTAAGACATGCTCAGATCACATCCTAATAAGCATTTTAATTCACTCCAACACAGGTCAGCCCAAATCTTCTTTTAAATTTTTCAATATGTGGGAAAGACATGATGATTTCCTAAAGCTGGTAAAAAAGAATTGGGATATTGAAACTTATAGCTATCATATTCAAGTCTTTTGGAACAAAATGAAAAAATTAAAAGCTGAACTAAAGATCTGGAATAAAGTTACATTTGGGAATGTTTTTGAAGGATTAAAACAGATAGATGACATCATTAACTTTCATGAAGTTAACTACCAAATTTCAAATTCTGCCTATGACAAGACTCTCCTTGAAAAAGCAAAACTAGACCACCTAGAACTTCTGTCCATGAAGGAAAGATACTGGGACCAGAAGGCAAACTCTAGTTGGCTAAAGGATAATGATAGAAATAATGTAGCCTTTCACAAATATGTTAAAAAGAAATATATGAGAAACAAAATTACTAGAATTAACAAATGGGTTGAGTTGGCTTGATGATTAATATTCTATTGGAGCTTCTGTTGAACTCTTCTTCAAATCTTTTACTGTTTGATCCTCCTGATCACAAATAAGGTGAATATCTATTTAACATCATTCCATACTTGATTACATTAGAAGAAAACAGGATGTTAACAAAGATGCCTGATGATTCAGATATTCATATGGCCATTAAATCTCTTAATTCAAATAGAGCAATTGGGCCATATAGTTTCAGTGGTCATTTCTATCAAATTTTATGTGATATAACCAAGAAATAACTTTATGATGCAATCAAAGACATCTTTAATGGAAGTCATATTCCTTCAGGTTTCCATGCCACATCTATCTGCATGATACCTAAAACAGATTCTCTAAAGGGTTAGAAAGATTTCAGACCTATCAATTTGACCATCATATTCAACAGAATCTATTCAAAAGTGATTCAAAACAGGCTTTCTACTCTCCTACCTAAAATTATTTCTGAAGAACAGGGGGATTTTTTCAAGAATAAGAGTATACCTGAAAATATTATTATCACTCAAGAGCTCTACTTTGACTTGAACTACAAAACTAGAAGAAGCAATGTTCTTTTAAAGCTAGACATTTCTAAATCCTTTGATAAGCTATCTCATAAGTTCATAATGAAGATTCCGGTCGCTTTTGGGTTTAATGGTCAGTTTCAAAGAATAATTCTCAAAAACATCAACAACATTCATTCTTCAATCATTATTAATGGGGAATCAAAATGCTATTTTAAATCTACAAAAGGCTTGAGGTAAGGAGATCCGTTATCTCCTAGTTTGTTCATAATAGCAGAAGAGTGTTTGGTCAGAGGCATAAAGCATATTGTAAACCTAGATCCTTCACTGAAATACAAGAACACATGATCTACATGTGTATTTATTTGGCATTTGCAGACGATTTGATAGTCTTATGTAATGGGAAAGCTTCTGCAATCAACAAAATAAAAAACTTTATGGATCATTATCAAATCAGATTGGGAAAAATAATAAACAATAAAAAATCAAAGATCATAGTACCTAAGAAAATGATTTACTCCATAATTCAAAAACTCAAACAAATCATGGGATTCAACCACAACTATCTACATATTCCTTATATTAGATCTATTATCAGTACAATAATAATGTTTGCAACTTTGAGAGTATTGTCAGTAAGATAAAAAAAAGATTATGGATTGGGATAACATCCACATATCCTATGGTGTAAAACTAACCTTAATTCAATCAATCTTTAATATTATACCTATATACTCTTTCCAACACTCAATCTTGCCTAAAATCAAAATGAACCACATCAATACCCTCTGAAATAGATTCTTATGGGATTCTACAAAGAGAAAACAAAATATATCATGGGCTTCCTGGTCTAAACTGTACAAACCATATGAAGAGGGAAGTTTAAACTTAAGAAAACTAGAAGATATTCAGACTTTATTCTAATACAAGTTGTGGCTAAACTTCAGAGAGTATAAATATTTATGAGCAAGGCTAATGGATTCAATCTATTGTTTCACCTATCACCTTATTACTATTCATAATCAATCCAGGTGCTCAAAGGGTTGGAAAAGGTTATTTAACATCAGAGACCACGTTGAGCAATGTATTTACTTAAATCTTGGGGAGGGTTCTATGGACTTTTGGCTTGATCGTTGGACATCTCAAACCCTCTCATTCTGTTTAATGCTATTGATGATAGATCCTGGTAATATCTTTCTCAAGTAAAAAATTACTGGATTAATAGAAAATGGGACATGAACAGGATCCATAAAATTTTATCTACTGCAACTATCAACACTATAAAGAAAGTTTCTATATACTCCCCAAAAGATTCTATGAAATTGGCTTTGTCATCTTCATGAAACTTCAAAATTAAAGACACCTAGACATTTATCAGACATATTTCAAACAAATTATATTTATTCAAGAATATTTGGAATTCGGTTACTCTTAAAAAGTGTTCTTTTTTGTGTGGAGAACCATTTATGGTTGGGTTTTTACTTACACTAATCTCTAGAGAAAGGGATTTCAGATGGCTTCAAAATGCCAGCACTGCGAAAATGTTGGAAACACTAATCACATATTCATACATTGTATCAAAGCATGAGAGGTCTGGATTTTCTTTGCTTATATGTTCAAAATTATTATCAGATGCAACATGACATTTCCCCACATGTTCAGATCTTGGTTTTGGTCATCAACAAAAGAAACACATATCAGAACAATTCTACTTGTGGTTATTTCGTGGAATATTTGGGCAACTAGAAACATAAAAAAAGAACTCGGGTCAATATGCATCTACCAATTCCATGATTGATCAAGTTATACATGATATGGAAATGAATTTTTAGGATTTAATTTATAAACAATGTAAATTTAGAAACTTGATTGTAATTAGTGTAAGTTTTATCTTTAGTTTCTGAATGATGTAAGTTTTAGGGGGCTATTCTGACTTTACATAATTTGTAAGGACTAAATAACAATTAACCCATTTTTGTAACAGATTCAGTTATTCAACTAAGTCTCGGCTCCTCTATATAAAAGACCAGACATATCTAATACAGAGGTTGAATACTTTTTACTGAAACTCATTTTGTACTTGTGTTTTCTCTCTCTAAAAACCCTATAGCGCTTTCTCTCTCTAAGATTTCTCTCTAGCAATTTATCTAAACAAATTAAAACCTTATCAAATTGGTGACTCCACTGGGAACTGAATAGAAAACTCAGTAGCTTATTCGTTTGGTGATATACTTTGACTCAAATTCATAAGATGAATCCCGATAATAATAATCATACCCTTCAATCGGCTTTAGAAACAGTGAGAGATGATTTGCAAAAGAATGGGACTAGTGGGAATAGAACTGATGGATCGTCTCTAGTCAAAGTTCGATCTGATGTTGAAACAAGAATGAATCAACTTCTTGATAAAAATCAATGCGTTGAATGAAAATATGAGCGAAGGGAACAAGAAATACTCTCTACTAGGATCAGATCTGAGGTTAGGCAGGAGTTGGAAAAGACCAATGTTGAAGGTCAGTCGGATCGATATTTCGATGATAGATATGCTAAGTCTGAGCATAAAAATCATATTTTGTGTCTCCTAAAAAGATATATTCATCTCGAAAGGATAAGAAAGATAAATAAAAGTTGATTACTTCCCGTGATGAGGAGGTAGAAAGCTCAGCTTCAGGATTTAAGAGACATAGAGGTTCTTCGAAGGCAGAATCAGAAAAAGATTACTCAAGGAGATATAAAAAGGAGAGCAAGTCTAAGAATGCTCCTCGGTCAACTTGACATGAAGGAAATCCTTCAAATCAATATGCTGAGACCGACAAGAATTTGTATGTTACAATGGGGATCGATGATCAATTTGTTCAAGGTGTTGATTGGAGAAACTCTCCATTAACAGATGAAATTCGCTCTATGACGCTTCCGAAACGTTTTGATATATTGAAGGTTAAAAAGTTCGATGGGATGTAGGATCCCAATGATCACATCGAACAGTTCAAAAATTATATGATGAATTTTGACGACGACGGCCGACTTGTGTGTCGTGCTTTCTCTCAAACTTTTAAAGGAACAGCTCTCAAGTGATACAACAAGATTCCAAGGGGATCCATTTCAAATTTCATGGATTTTTATACTGCTTTCCGAAGGAAATTCGTTGGAAGCAAGGAAATGAGATCTAATGGTGATACAATTATCCAGTGCAAGCAAGCACCAGGATAAAAATTGAAGGATTATAGTAAGAGTTTTGTGTTAACCAAAGCAAGTTTAGATAATTGTGAAGAGAATGTGGCAATGGCCGCTTTTCGTCAGGGTTTGTTGCTAGGGGATCTGGCTAATGAGACGACAAAGAGAAGGGCTTTGACTTTTGGAGCGTTGATGGCTCAAGTCGAGGACCAAATTAAGGTTGAAGAATCTAGCAGAGTCCGAAGGGCTCCAGTTAATACTTTGAAGAATTCGGGACATGCAGCCAATAATCAATGGCAACCCTTGAATGGAAATAACAATGGAAATGGGAATAATTAGCAGTCGAGGCAGAATAACAACAATTTGCCTCCTCGGAGTGGTAGATATTCGAACCACACTTCATCCAACAATTATAATAGACCTAGGCCGAATACTTGGGTTAGGCTAGAGTACTATGCTGATTTAATAGAGAGTGTTTCTGTTATTTGGGATAAAACTAAGAATTCTGTGAACATTAGGAAACCAGCTCCTATCAGCAGACTGAGGGAAGAAATGAATAATAAATTTTGTAGGTCTCATGATGATATTGGACATGATACAAATGATTTTATTGCTTTGAAAAAAGAAATCTAATATTTGATTGAGAATGAGAAGCTCTTGACTTATGTGAAATCACATGGAAGTGCATCGAAGAATAACGGTGCATCAACTTTGAAGGCTACACAACCAACTGAGAACTTGATGATTGTGGATTCACAGGCTGAGTTATTCGATGCTTCTAATGAATACGTTGAGAAGGATCCGAACAGGTTGCTTCTGATGGCAGTCGAGGAGCCTGTTGAGGTTGACGTGTTCGGGAATTGTGTAAATTTTTCGTATCGTTAGCAACTTTTGGGGGCGATTCGATGACTGTAAATTCAGACAGCTCAAGGAAAAGGCATGTTGTCAACTTGACAACTCAAATTGAATGGATAATGTCAACGCATGTGTATGGGAATAAAGACATTCCTTTCATTTTATTTGATGAAGATGATTTGAGAGGAACTACAGGACCACATGAAGATACAGTGGTAATCAGAGATAAGGTGTCTGGCGTCAAAATTCGATGCGTGTTGATTGACACTGGTAATTCTGCCAATGTTCTTTTTAAGTCCACCTATGATAGGATGACAAACCCTCCTCGGATTACTCAATCAGACTATACAATTATTGGATTCATGGGTGTAACAGCTCGTGTTGTTGGGGAATTCGAGGGAGAAATTAGTTTGGGGAAAGAACCATTCAAGAAGAAGGTTCAAGTGCTTTTTGTGGTGGTGGACTTTCTCATAAGTTATAATGCTATTTTTGGAAGGTCGTGGCTTTCAAGAATGTATGGGGTGGCATCAACAGTCCATTAGTATTTTAAGTACATGGTTGGAGACAGAGTTGGAGTAGTTCGAGGTGATCAAAAAGTTTCCAGAGAATGCTATGCCACTGCGCTTAGGATCCGAGGATCCAGTAGTGGATATTTGATGTGAGAATAGCAGTTAGAAGGGGTTCCCTCGGGGTTGGAAGAAAGGGTTGACGATCCGAGGGAAACTCCGGGGTCTTTAACAGTGAGTGAGAAATAGAAGAGTTTACTTTTTCAGAAGGAAAATTGCTTCGGATTGGAACTTTATTGACCCCTAATCTACGTCAACAACTACTTAATTTTTTGTCTCAGAATTTGGACGTCTTCTCTTGGAAGACAGAATATGTAACAGGAGTACCCATCGAAGTAATTCTACATATCTTGGCCATAGATCTGAAGGTTAAGCCAGTGATTCAAAAAAGAAAAGCATTTTCATTGGAGAAAGCGGAAGCAATTGTTGCAGAAGTGGATCGATTCTCAAAAGTCGGACACATAAGGGAATCTCAATATCCTTCCTGGACTGCGAATCTGGTAGTGGTTAAAAAGAAGAATGGGAAATGGAGGATGTGCGTGGAGTTTACAGATTTAGATAGAGCTTGTCCCAAAGATCCGTTTCCAGTTTCTTGAATTGACCAGTTAATTGATTCTACTTCAGGCAATAAAATTTTGACTTTTATGGATGATTTCGCAGGGTATAATCAGATCCAAATGGATCTACAAGATCAAGAATGCACAAATTTTATAACTGATAGAGGCCTCCATTGTTATAGGGCGATGCCCTTTGGATTGAAGAATGCTTGAGCCATTATCAGAGATTAATGAATAAAGATTTTGCTACACAGATCAGAAGAAATATGGAGGTATATATAGACGATATGGTAGTAAAACTTTCAAGGGATGAAGTGCATCTTGATGACCTAGAAGAGGCTTTTTTGAATCTAAGGGCAATCAGGTTGAAGCTAAATTCGGAGAAATGTACCTTCGGAGTTCGATCGGGGAAGTTTTTAGGTTTTATTATTAGTGAAAAAGGAATAGAAGCCGACCCAGAACAACTAAAGGCTTTGATAACAATGAATTCACCTCGATCAATTATAGAAGTGCAAGTATTGACAGGAAGGTTAGCAGCACTTAATCGATTTATTTCATGATTTTCTTATAAATGCTTTCCTTTCTTTCAAGTGTTGCGAGGACCTAATAGGTTCGAATGGACGTCGGAATGCGAAGCAGCGTTCACAAGCATTAAAAATTTGTTGTCATCACCAGAAATATTAACAAAGCCTCGAAATGGGGAGAAACTATTCTTGTACATTGTCGTATCGGATTTTGCACTTAGTACTGTGCTAATTAGTGAAGATTCGGGTTTTCCGAAGCCGGTTTATGACGTCAGTTAAAGTCTGGTGGCAACATAAAAAAGGTATATGAAGTTGGAGAAGTTGGCTTTAGAAATTGTGATTGCTGCTAGGAAGATGCGTCCATATTTTCAAGCTCATACTATAGAAGTCTGAACTTCATTCCCTTTGAAAAATTTATTTCAACGACCAGATATTTCAGGGAGGATGACTAAATGGTCAGTGGAGTTAGAAGACTATGATATTTTATTTACGCCTCGAACAGTAATCAAGGCACAAGCATTGGCTATTTTTTTTGTTGAATTTCACTCAAATAGATCGGATGAGAAAGAAAGCTCAAAAGTTTTGCCTACTGATTCGAGGTGGGTTGTTCGAACAGATGGAGGGTCCAGTATTTCAGGATGTAGTGTTGGAGTTCAATTGATATCTCCAACGGGGGAAACAATGGTTCAATCGATTAAATTTAGTTTTCATGCTTCAAACAATGAAGCTGAATACGAAGCTGCTTTAGCAGGTTTGAGATTAGCAAAGATTTGTGGAGCGACTTCGGTACGTCTGGAAACGGATTCTCAATTATTGGCAAATTAAGTGTCTGGGTTTTCTGAAGCAAGGAAAGATCGTTTGATTTTATTTCTTCGGGAGCTTTGAAATTTAATGTTTCTGTTTGATAACGTGGTTGTGGAATATATCGGGCGAGGAAGTAACATGGTGGCTGATTCTTTAGCAAATGTTGCTTACAAGGAAGAATATCTTTGGAGTTTGCTACAAGAGAATCCTTTAATTGTTACTCAACCTGGCCAATGTGAAATTATAGAGGAAATGTTTCCACTGATGAAAGCCGACGCGATTGGCGATCTGATATTCTTAATTTTTTTACCCAAGGATTAGTGCCAAATGATTCTCAATTGGCTAAAAAGTTAAGGGGTAAAGCCTTTGGATATATAGTTTTGGATGGAATTTTGTATAAAAAAGGCATTAAGCAAAATGTTTCTACGATGCTTAAGCAGGCAAGAATCACAAGAATTATTATCAGAGTTGCATGATGGAGAAGGGTCAGCTCATTGTGGGTTTAAAGCTTTATCTCGTAGGGTTTTACTTGCAGGGTTTTACTGGTCTACAATCATGAACGATGCTAAAAATTTATTCCGAGATTGTGATACTTGTCAAAGATTTGCTAATGTTATTCACAGACCAACAGTGCCGCTTATGTCTATATCTGAGGCGATATCGTTTGCTAGATGGGGACTTGATCTGGTGGGACCTTTGCCTATGGCATCTGGGGGAAGGCAAATGATAATTGTGGTTGTGGATTATTTTACAAAATATGCAGAAGCAGAACCACTATCAGGAACAAAGGCAAAAGATGTTATCAAATTCATTATGAATAATATATGTTGTCGTTTTGGGGTTCCTCGGAGAATTACAACAGATAATGGCCCTCAATTTAACAATAGAGAAATGGCTGTATTCTGTACTTATTAAGGGATTCAGCAATATTTTTCGACGCCTTTTCATCCACAAGCTAATGGACAAGTGAAAGTGACAAATAGAACAATCTTAGATGGCTTAAAGAAGAATCTATCGGGGGCAGCAGTAAAATGGCCAAATTATTTGCAAGAGGTGCTTTAGGCTTATCGAACAACTCCAAGGGAGGCTACCAAAGAAACTCCTTTTGCTTTGGCATATGGTATGGATGCGGTTAGTCCTATTGAATCTACGATGTCATCTTTTAGAATATCTCAATATTCTAAAAGATTTAATGATGAAATTCGAAGGGAAAATGTGGATTTGATCGAGGAGAAAAGAGTCCGAGCTTATTTGAATACCATACATTATCAAACTCTCATGAGAAGTATATATGATTCGAAGCTGAAAAGAAGAGAATTTAAAGAAGGCGATAAAGTGTTGCAAAAAGTTTTTCTACACACAAAGAATAAGAGTTTCGGTAAAATAGCTCCGAATTGAGAAGGGCCTTATACCGTGGTTGAAAGAGTTAAGCCAGGGTCTTATCGTCTTTGTGATTTCGAGGGGAGGATGCTACAGCACCCATGAAATATTCAACATTTGAAGCTCTATTGGGAATAGACATGTGTTTATACTTTGGAATGTTTGCTTTTAATGGCGCACTACCCTGTTGGCCCAGGAAGGTTTTAATGAGGCGTCATGTACTTGTACATATTCAACTTTATCAATAAAATTCGTTTTTTTACCAATGGTTATTTTACATTTATTTGGATACTATCTTAACAAATCATTAGAGATTGATCACCTTTGAGATTAGTTAAGGGAAGTATATTCCAAACTGTTTATAACATTTTTCGAAGAAATAACCATATTTTACAACCATTTTACATTTGGAATTTCGAAGTGAATGTTTTAAAACTCACTGAGAATTTTGATGAGTAAGTCAAGCTTAATAACACATTCATATCTTTTTCGAAGAAGGAAATACTTGTTATTTTTTATTAAGATTTTACATTTATTTAGCATCGAATAATATCGAGTACAACAACATAAAAATGAAGAACACTTTGTCATTCAAATCGAGTTATTATAATACAAAAAGAGATATTCTGGGTAGACAAGGACAAAAAAAAACTAAACTAAAAGAGTAGCTAGTCAGAAGATTCTTCTTTTTTGGACGATTCGTCCTCTGAAGATGATGAGCTAAGAACAGGGTCGAATGCCTCATTAGGACGTTTTTCTTCGGGAATTTCGTTCCAAAAATTTGTGAGGTCAATTTTTTGGATAGGCAGCATGAAGTTCTCAAAGGATAAGGATAGTTGCATCTTCTCTTCCGACCTGAATATCTGTCTGCATATTTTTTGAGAGTTCAGCTTCGGCAGTGGTTACAACAGCAGTTTTTTCTACTTCAAAATTCTTCTTCAAATTCTCTATCTCATCGGACAATTCTTTATTTTTTTCTTCAGAAAGAGTTAGAGAATTTTGAAGGGTGAAAGAGTTGGATTTTTCAATGTTCAATTCAGCGATGTGTTCGTTTTTGAGCTTCTTTATTTTGTCTTCGTGAGACTTTGTCAGCAGTTCTGTGACGACAATATGCTGGATCCAAAGATGATCCTTTATACAAAGAGCGCCTTTTATCAGCTCGGATCTAGCTATCTCATAGGAATAAAACAGCTCGGATACTTTGTTATGCAAGGTCTCTCTGAATTTCTTTTCAGCCTCATAAGCTTCTTTATAGTAAACCATATCCTTGGCCAGCTTCTTGAGATGGTCTTGAGAAACTTCAATTTGAGAAGCAAGATTTTTTGCAGTAGTATCAAGACCGGAATATGGTTGAAGGGCAATAGCTATTGCAGGATTTGGAGGGGGGCTGCTGTATTCTGAGCTACTCAGTTTATTAATCATATCTAGAGATGTAATAGGTTCGAAGATGCGAGGCGATCTTGGAATTTATTTCTCTGGAGTAGGCTTTGCAAAATCAAGTATGTGATTCTGAATGACTTGAAGGGTAGGATCCTCTTCGCCAGCAAGTGCTTCTGTGTTTTCAAAATCAATGAACATATCTGGGTCGAAGCTTGTGGGACGATGGTAAACAGTAGGAGAAAAATCATCAATAACAATCAATATGATGCTCTTGCGAGGAATGATCTTCGGTTGGAGGATTTAGGGAGTGCTGTTGTTGCTGGGTTTCAACAGCATCGTCTTCAGGCTCATCGATTAATTTGTATGAAGTGATTTTTCTTTGCTTCTTCTTTTTTCTGAGGGAATCAGAAGATTTTTTCTTATTTTTCGATGACTTCTCTTAATTTTCTCCCTCTTCTATGGGTGAAAGAGTTTGTTCAGCAGCTTTACGTTTTTTACGCTTCAGTTTTGAGGGTGTGGAAGGGTTAGCACCAGATGTGCTAACTGTCTTTTTTCCTTTCTTCTCTTTGATGATTTTTTCCTTTTTTATTTTAGGCAGATGGCTGTCTGATCTGTTTCGGATTGGGAGGGAGACTTTACAATCAACTTGTGTAATTCGAAGGACAAGGAGCTTCAGATCTGGGTCAGAAGATAAATCTTTAGGAGGTAGTCCACTTTCTGTGACTGGAAACATATGGCATTGAAAGAAGTTAAAGGGTTGGAAGGCGGTATTCCATTTTTTTTTTCAGCCCAAGCAGCCAATTTTTGGAATATCACCTTAGCTGCTTCTCGACGAGTGGAGTAGCGCTTCGAAATTTCTGGTATAAGCAAACAAAATAAAGTGTTAAGTAAAGGAAAGGAAAGATATATTAAAAAATTAAAATTACAAAAGAAATAAAATTTTAAGAGAACTTACGATTGCTTCTCCGGACCATAGTTAACTTCGAAGGATTGCCTTCGGAAATTGGTTTGCCATTCTCCCAAGCTCCAGAGATGAAAACAAACCTTTGTTTCCAGAACTTGTCAGCTTCCAAAAGATTGTCGATGATTTTAAGATCATCCATCAGTGTAAGATAATAGAATGGGAGATTCAGACCTTTGGAGAGTTGAGTAAGTGAAATATAGTCCTTAATGTTGATCGGTATTTTCGAGAGGCGAGATGCCATGATCACCGACATTAAGGTGAACCAGTGATTTGCATTTACTTGGGTAGGGCACAAGCTGAGAGTTTTGAAGTACTCCATGATCATCGGATCTAGTGGAAATCGAAGACCCCAGCTGATGATTTCTGGATAAACCACCAACTCTTCATCCTTGCAGTCAAGGGGAGTTTCTCCTTATTTTGGTAGTCGAAAGGTGATGTAATCACCCATTCCCCATTTTTTTAGGAAAGAGGCTTGGCTTTCTTTATAATATATATATCGAACCTCTTTCAAGGCGATAATATATTTTCTCTCGAGGTTTCTTAGATTCCTCCCAGTCTTCGCCATTTTCTTTTCGGAAACAGAACAGACATCAGCTTCCTCTTGAGATTCGGCTTCAGCATCAGATTTAGTAGTCTCTAAATCAGCTTCATTGGCTTTCGAAGTACCTTCTTGAGGATCTTGAGAAGAGGGGATGTTTGATTCTGACAGAGGAATTGCAGGTCGAATTGCTTCTTCTGATATTTCTCTTTGAGGAGGATCGATGGTGGTGATTTTTGAAGGATATGGAGTTTGAATTATTGTTGATTCATCTCCCATTGCGATGAAGGTCTTTTTAGGCTTGGATGAAGAAGGTTTTTGTGAGGAATGGTTATTTGTTCTCAATTTTAGAGGAGAAACTTTGCTTTGAGTAGAAGATGTTCGAAGGGTTTTAGTGCCAGAAATTTTAGAGGATGATTTTTTTTCGATATTCAGAGTAAGAGAAAGTTTTGGAACTTTGGGAGGATCGAAGCTACCGTAGTGAAATGTCTCAGTCGTAGTTCTAATTAGGCCACCAAAAATTAACCCTGCTCTTCGATACTCTTCGGCTCTTTGTGTTATGCAAAATTAGTTGTAAGAACCGAACACCAGATTGCTATCAGTATAAGAAGATTCTGCTATTTTGGGTAAAATGGCCTTCGACTTTTTGGTTATCGGTTTCTTTCTCATAAACCAGGAATGGATTGATCGGAGAAGATGAAGATTGATCGGAAAATTTGAGTTTGGCAGTGAGAATTCTGGGAATAGGGGAGGAGCAGTTGAAGGTAGCCAAAAAATCTCTAACTTCTCTCTAGAATGGTTGTGTCTAAAAAGAGTTGAAATGAAAAATAATGGTATTTATACAAAGTAGCTGAAGACGTGTGAAGATGGACAGACCCATTTTATGATAGGTTGGAATACGAATCGCTGGTGGGTTAGATGTTTGACATTTTTCAGATTTACTTCACTGATTAAATGTAACCGTTATACATATAACCGTTACATTTGAAGGGAGGACGCCTAAGCAATATGTTAAAGGCAATTTTTGCTTGGAAGTGATTCGAAGTAATTACATCAAATCTTTTGGTTACTATTCAAAGGTTATTTCATTATGGCCTCGAATATATCATTAAGATTGATTTGATTTTAAGAGTTTATAATTTTGATATCATATATACGCTTCGAATTTTAATTCAAGTTAATGGCTTCGAATACTTATTTTTATGATCATGGATCTGTTATCCGAAGACATTGGCTTCAAATAGTTTGCTTGTTTTGATTTATGGCAGGTTGATGATTCGAAGATAAACGACTTTGAAGATTTTTTAGTTTTCATTCATTTACTGACATGAGAACTAGAGGGGCTTCTGATATAGAAATGAGTTTTTAGGATTTAATTTATAAACAATGTAAATTTAGGGACTTGATTGTAATTAGTGTAAGTTTTGTCTTTAATTTCTGAATGATGTAAGTTTTAGGGGGCTATTCTGACTTTACATAATTTGTAAGGACTAAATAGCAATTAACCCGTTTTTTGTAACAGATTCAGTTATTCAACTAAGTCTTGGCTCCTCTATATAAAGGACCAGTCAGATCTAATACAGAGGTTGAACACTTTTTACTTGAAACTCATTTTGTACTTGTGTTTTCTCTCTCTAAAAACTCTAAAGCGCTTTCTCTTTCTAAGATTTCTCTCTAGTAATTTATCTAAGAAAATCAAAACCTTATCAATACATATAATTGTTGGCCTAGATCAAGCTCACATGCTAAAAAGAAAACACTGGGGTAAAGATGCTGGAACTGCGCATCATCCAGGCTGCATAAACCATCTACGTAAACCCAGAATAACCATGTCTTTGCACTGGAAAATTCCTAAAACCACCAGGTACAAGACAAGGTTATTTGTTATATAAGCGAAACAAGTGGAGAGCTGATTCGTGACAATTAAGGTAATCTTGTGGCAAGTTATGAGAGACTTTACGACAAACAATCGACTATTGTATTAGAGTGCAGAGCCTTATTAGATGGGCTTCTTCTGTGTCATAATAAAGGGATCAAGCTACTGGTTATTGAAATTGGCTCAACCGTACTCACTAAGATGAATCCAAAGGAAAAATCACCTTGGTACCTAGACCCTATCATCAAATGATGTAAAACTCTGATTACTTCTTCAATGAAAATCTATCATATCTACTGTGAACAGAATGTAACTACAGACTGGATAGCGAAATACACTCTCAAAAATGGTTTTGACTTTGATTTAGATACAAACCTCATCCCTAATCTTCTTAAAGCGGTTATTCTTTTGGAAAGCCTCAAAATCAGGTACATTAGAAGAGAAGAGACACAGTAACATACTGATATTGAGTCTGGATATCCTAAGTTGTTTTGTACAAGAAAATCTCTTGAACATCCATTAATATTCTATTCAGTTTGCTCTCTTCTACTTGATTCCATGGTTAAACATTTCTCACCTAAGTCTATGGTCTACAAGCTTGAAGAAGAAAGGTTTTAACTTTGGCGTCAACTTTTGGCACTAGGCGCGTATTTTCTGATTTCCATTCAAAGATGTATAAAGTAAGTGGATCGGGTTAAGCCCATCTGATTGTACAACAGTTTTATAATAATACTTCAAGTTTTGTGGAAAAAAAAGTTAAGGTTTCAAATATTTGGAAACTGAAGTTATGAAAATACGTGCAAATATGTTCAAAAGATAAGAAGAAATTAGTTGTGGAATTTACTTTCCTAATAATCCTATCATTTTTCTCTCCTTTTTAGGGTTTTTTTTAATATCATATCTTTCAAACCATAACTCTAAAAAAATCCGAAAATACCATTAGTTTGTTATTTTAATACGAACAAAACTAGATTCATGAAATATATTTTTTGAATTTATTTTAGTTGAAAAACTATGTGTAAATTGGTTGCGAAAATTAAAAAAATCCAAACATGTCACTTATAGATTTCGTTTTGTTCGTCTTTAAAGAATATTATATATAGAGATACAAAATTAAGTTAGGTTTTGGATATTAAAAATTGGAATTTATGATAATTAGAAGAAATTAGTTACGAAAATTAGAATTTAGTGGCGGAATAAGTCCGTGGTTTTCTCTCTACTAGCATAACTTATTTACTTTATGTTTTTTTTACCCTAGTACGTCAAATATTTACTAGTTTTCTGTCATGGTTAATGTTGTTGAACAAACTGGTATTTTTATTTAGAAATTCATATTAAAGTTATTAGTAACAATCTTTTGGGCTATAAATCTGAGTCAATTTCCATTTTATATAATTTTAATAATACATTCGGAGGAAATGATGATTCGGAAAAATTTGATGTTAGTTTTCTCAATACTAATTTTATAAAACTTGCTAAGGCATGAGGTAAATAAATTGAGCATATCAATAAAATATTTCAAATTGGGTTAGTTGCTTATAAACATTCATTGTTACCGTAAAACAAGGTTTAAAATTTAAAAATATGAATATAATAGTAAATAAAAGATTTGAGCATGTTATTATTTTAAGGAAAACAAAAATTATCTGTGGAGAATGCATGGAGTTATTAACCATAAGACTATTATGGTTGTTAAGATGTTTGTAAAAGAGTATATTTGTGGTGTTATTTCTAAGAATGTAGTAAGTAGACATCTATCTAGTGATATTGTTGCTAAAGAGATTTTAAATGAATTTAAAAGTAACACTAAGGTACACTATATATTTATTAGATTTAAAGAAATCAACAATATCAAAACAAGATCCAATGAATAAAGTTAACAAGAAATAACAGAATATAAATCAATCGTACAACAATAAATTTAACATGGTTCAGATCGTGAGTAAATCTTACATCCACGAGTGACGAACGTAATTTATATATATAAGGTTACAAAAAGACTTTAAAAAAATAAACACTAAATTACTAATTTGTCACAAAACTCTCTTCTCGGTTTATAAAGAATTTGTGTATCTCAAAATTATTATTCAAGTGTTTATCTCCTCGAAAACCATCGCTCGTCTTTTGTCTCATTTTATCAAACATTGTAAAGAAATATATTCTCTTATTTATAGGTGTGAAATATCATAATCCGTTAATTAAGAAGTCTAATAGAAAATATATATTTGATATAGAATACTCAATTAATATAGAAGACTCGGTTAGTAGGAAATTTAATTCATATAAAAGACTCAATTAATATAAAAGACCTAATTAATCAGAAATCTAAGAATAAGAAATTCAACTAATATATGAGACCTATTAAAAAATTAAAGATTTACTTTGATCATATACCTAAAAGTCCTTCTCCTAGGTTCACGGTTAGACTAGTATATGCTACTCTAATGCTCCAACTATTCACCGGAGACAAACTTTCCACCTAACCGTCTGCGTGGTCAATTCTCATGCAGTTCATGATCTTTGTCGAGACAATCTTCCCTAACAGCCCAGTCTTCTAACCTCACACATCTAAGAAAACGATAGTAACATCCATTTGACTTATCCTAATATCAGACTAAGCAAAACTTGACAGTTATTTTACAGTTTGAACATTTAAAACCTTTGACCTGCCAAACTTCAAATAAATACCCAAACCCATAAATGTTTGAACTTCATTTGCGAACGCCGAGCCCAAAACCAGCTTGAAAATAGCTTCAATATATGCATCTTCATCTCTACCCGTATGTTCAAACTTCATCTCAACTTCAGTTCCACCTCCAACAGAAATTACATCTTCACGATTAGCGAAATTCCAGCGGTTCCCATTGATGATAATAGTTGTATCAATAGCTCATTCACTCAACCTCTTGTTATGTTAGTTATCAAAGCATAAAATTTACTCAAAATAAGCTACAACTCATCTTCTTATCTATTCCATGCTTCAAGGCACTCTTCAAGATTTTGCACCTCGATACTAAACTTAGAAAAATATGTAGTGAATGGTCACTTCACTAATACCATGCCATTGTGAGACCTAAGCCTCTTCAAGTACTCTTCTTATTGGATTTCCACCTTCTTCGACAATCATTCACCATTCTCCAGTTGAATCCCAGCACACTCATTCCCCACATCATCAGTTCGATCAGCCTCTATAACAACATGCGAGTCTTGCAAAATCTTAAGTCTATCATCTTTACCCTTATATTGAAACCTTTCCTCATCAAACATACTTATAGACATAAGGTTACGTTTAAATTCAGGGACATGCCTCACATTTGTTAAAGTATTTTCCAGTCTAATTGATAGTTTGAATTTAACATTTCCCTCATGAAATCTATTATTATGATTATGCTTAACTTTACTCTAAGATTTGTGTTCTTTATATTTCTACTTAATCTTATTTACCAATAGTGAAAATTTATATCAGAGTTTCACGATCACCGCACCACAGGTAATGGACATAATTTTTATATATGAGGTTATAAGAACAATCTCAAGCATTAAACACTCAACCATTCATTTGTTACAAAACTCTCTTATCTGATTATAAGAATCTACAAACTCGGAATGCATATTCACATGTTTATCTTCAACATCACTACAATCTCCTCGGAACCGTTGCTCGTCTTTTGTCTTATCTCACCATACATTGTAGTGTAATATCTTCTTGTATGTATTGGTGCGAAAATTCATAATAAATAAGTTAAGAAGTCTAATATGAAATATAATTATTATAGAAGACCCAACTAACAAGAAATTTAATTAATATAAAAGATTCAATTAGTACAGAATCTAATTAATATAGATGACCCGATTAATAGAAAATCTACTTAATATAAAAAACCCAATCAATTAGAAAGTTAAGTAATATGAAATCTAATTAACATGTGAGACCCATTTAAAAATTAACAGATTACTTTGGGCCAATACTTAAAATTTATCCACATAGGCTCACAGCGACACCATTATATATTACCCTGATGCTCAAACTACTCATTGAAGATAAATTGTCCACCTGCACGTCTAAAGTGATCAATTCTCTTACAGTTCGTGAAATCTGTCAAGACAATCCACCTCAACAGACCATTCTCTTGACCTCATGCATCCAAGAAAGTGGTTGTAATATGCATATGACCTATCCTAAAATTAGACTGAGCAACACTTGAGAGTTGCTCCACAGTTTGAACATTCGAAACATTTGACCCATCAAACTTCAAATCAAAACCCAAACCTAGCAATGGTTAAATTTCATTTACAGGGTCATTCCCAAACCCAGCTTGAAAACCGTTTTAGTAGAGGCATAATCATATCCACTCTTATGCTCAAACTTTATCTCAACTTCAGTTTGACCTCTGAAACCTATTACATCTTCATGACGACCAAAAGTCCAGGACTTCTATTGACGATGATAGTTGTCTCAATAGCTCTTTCCCTCAACCTTTTGTTATATCCAATTATCATAAGCATAACCCCTACTTAAAGTAAGCTACGACTCATTTTCTTAACTATTCTATTCTTTGGGGTACTCTTCAAGATTTTGCGCCATGACATACCAAACTTAGAAAAAATATATAGTGAATGCTTGATTCACTAATACCATCCCATTGTTAGACCGAAGCCTCTTTAGGTACTTTATGTCTTAGATCTCCACCTCTTTCGACTAGCCTTCACCATCCTCTAGTTGAATCCCATTAGACTCATTCTTCACATTATCCGCCTCTTCTACAATGAACCAATCCACAACTAAAATGCCATCAATCTTATCAACCTCCATAACAACATGTGAGTCTTGTAAAATTTTACATCTTCCATCTTCATCCTTAGACTCAAACCCTTCTTCATCTAGCATACCTATAGACAGAAGGTTACATTTAAATTCAGGGCCATACATCACATTTGTCAAAGCGTTTTCCAATATAGTAGATAGTTTGAATACTTCCCTTATGGAATCCATCATTATGACAATGCTTGACTTTACTCTAAATTCTGCAATCTTCATCATTTTATTTTATATTCTTCATCAATAGTAAAAATTGATATCCAATCTCGATGATCACCGTACCACTTGTTAGAGAAACAAATAATATTCGAAAAAGATCCAAATAAAGAATTTAACAAGAAAGAATAAAAAATACACAACAAGATACTTGACATGTTTTGAATTATGACGAAATCCTACATTCACATGTAATGGATAAAATTTTTATATATGAGGTTACAAGATTACTTTTAAACATTATACCTACACTCATTTCGTTTTTACAAAACTCTCTTCTCAGTTTAGAAAGAATCTGTGAATTTCATAATGCTTATTCAAGTGTTTATCTTCTACTTCATTACACTATCTACAAATAGGCTCGTCGATCTTCTTTGAACCATCGCTCGTCTTTTGTCTCGTCTTGCCACACATTGAAAAGTAATAGATTCTTTTATTTAGAGGTGTGAAAACTCCAAATTTCTCAATTAAAATATCTAATTAATATAAAGACTCAATTAATAGAAAATCTAATTAATATTAAAGACCAAATTAATAGAAAATCTATTAATGTAAGAGACTCAATTAATATGAAAATTTAATTAATATAGAGACCCAATTAATAAAAAATATATTTAATGGAAATCCGTTTATTATACGTACTTTGAGCTATACTTAACAATTCTCCACCTAGGCTCACAGTGACAGCAATATCTGTTACATTGATGCTCCAACTACTCACCAGAGACAAACTGTCCACCTGCACGTCTAGCGTGATCAATTCTCATGCAGCTCGAGAACTCTATCAAGAAAAATTTCTCCAACACACCAGTCTGTGACCTTCGACATCCAAAAAAGCGGTAGTAACATCAGTTTTACCTATCCCAAAATCAGACCAAGCAACACTTCACATCTGCTCCACAATCTGAACATTCGAAACCTTTGACCCATTAAACTTCAAATCAAGACCCAAACCTAGCAATGATTTAACTTTATTTGTGAAAGTTACGCCCAAACCTATCTTGAAAATAGGTTTAGTAGAGGTATGTTTGTCTCTACCCTTATGTTCAAACTTCATCTCAACTCCAGTTCAACCTCTAATACCTATTATATTTTGATGACGATCGAAAGTCCAGGGGATATTTATCTTAACAACTCATTCACTCAAATTCTTCCAGATGTAACCTTTAATCGAAGTAAGTTACAACTCATATTCTCAACTATTCCATGTTTTGGGTGTTCTTCAAGATTTTAAGGCTCGGTATACCAAACTTAGAACAATATCTAGTAAATGTTTGGCCCACTAATACCTTGCCATTATTAGACCAAAGCCTCTTTAGGTACTGCCCGAATTGTATTTCCTCCTGCTTCGACAAGCCTTCACTATTCTCCAGCCAAATCTCATCATACATATTCTCCATACTAGACATTCCTTCTACAACGGACCATCGAAGACTAAAACATAATCAGTCTGATCAGTCTCCATAACAACATGTGAGTCTTGAAATATCTTAAGTCTATTATCTTCACCTTTATACTCAAAATTTTACTCATCTAACATACCTATAGACAAAAGGTTATGTTTAAATTTTGGGACATACCTCATATTCGTTAAAGAGTTTTCATGTCTACTAAATATCTTAAATTTAATACTTTCCTTATAGAATCCATCATTGACTTCACTCCAAGACATGTGATCTTCACTATTTTGTCTTCTTCACCAACAATAAATATTGATAGCAGATCTATACGATCATTACACCACTTTTTAATGAAACCAACAATATTCGAACAAGGTCCTAAGAATAAAGTTAACAAGAAATAATAGAAAAATTCATCGTACAATAAGATTTTTAATGTGGTTTGGATCGTAAAAAAATCATACGTTCACGGGTAACAAATATTTTTTTTATAAATGAGGTAACTATAATATTGTCAAACTTTAAATACCCAATCATTTATTCACTAGAAAACTCTCTTACGAGTTTACAAAGAATCTTTGAATACCCATTTAAGTGTTTATATGTTATCTCACTACACTATCTCTTATATGTTATCTCACTACACTATCTCTTAATGCAGTTCGTCTTTTGTATTGTATCTTCATGCACTGCACAACAATATATTCTTCTATTTATAAGTGTAAAAACTTATAATCTCTTAATTAAAAAAACCTAATATAAAATCTAATTAATATAAAATACCAATTAATAATAAAGTTAATTAATATAAAAGACTCAATTAATATGAAATCTAATTGATATAGAAGACTCAATTAATAAGAAATTTAATTAATATAGAACACTAAATTAAAAAGAAATCTAACTAATCTAGAATATTCAATTAATTGGAAATCTAATTAATATATAAAACATAATAATAAGAAAATAAAATTAATATAGAAGACTCAATTAATATAAAATATAATTAATATATGAGACTCAGTTAATAGGAAAAGTTAATTAATATAGAGACCAATTGATAGAAAATCTAATTAATGTATAAGACCCGTTTAACATTTGACGAATTATTTTGAGCATATATATAATAATTCTCTCCGGAGATAGATTGTCCACATGCATGTCTCGACTGATCAATTCTCACATTTGTTAAAGCTATTTTCAGTCTAGTAGATTTCTTAAATATAATACTTTCATTTGGAATCCATGAATGCGATTGAATTTATTCCAAGATCCATAATTTTTATCCTTTATTTTGTATTCTTCTTCATTAATAATGAATATTGATATCAGTTCTTCACCGTATCATTTGTTAGGAAAACCAACAAGATCCAAAGAGCAAAGTTAACAAGGAAGAACTAAAAAAATCAATCGCACAAGAATACTCTAAGACATTAAATATTCAATCATTTATTTTTTTTATAAAACTCTATTCTCAGAATGCCTATTCAAGTGGTTATCTTTTACCTCACTTCACTCTTTACAAAAAGTCATTCATCTTTGTATAATATCTCACATACTGTAAAGAAATATCTTCATCTATTTATAGGTGTAGATTTTTTACAGTCCCTTGATTTAAGAAATCTGATAAAAAATCTAATTAATATATGAGAACCAATTAATTGAAAATCTAATTAATATAAAATACTTCATTAATATTAAATTGGTTAATATAAAAACCCAATTAAATCTAATTAATATAGAATACTTAATTAATATGAAATCTAAGTAACATAAAATCCAATCATTAAATTACTTTCACCTTATACTAACAATTAGAAATATGTTAAAAACATTAAATATTTCATATAGAGTTCCATGGTGTGTTTTAGAGAAAGGAAATATTTCATATAGAGTTGCATGGTGTGTTTTAGAGAAAAGAAAGGTGGAGGTATTTGTTGATAGAACTTTATCATATAATTCAATTAAAATATATTTTAGTACCTTCAAGAATTTGAATCGAACAAGTGTCTTGTGTTTAATTTTAAAGTGGGCAATAATTCATTTAAGCGATGTTTTGTTGCATTTAATACTTGTATTAGTGGGTTTAGAAGTTGTATGGCTATGCTATACTTAGATGAAACTTTATTATTTGGCAAATATAAATGACATGTACTCTATAGCCAAATATTGAAACCAAAGTGATTTTTTTTTTCTCAATTTTGTTTATGCTAATACGAATATGTTTATTCTTGTTAATTTTTATATTTTGTATATGTTTAGTAGTGTTAATAGTAAACATGTTATTTTTTAGGTTTATTTTAAATAGAATTCTTTATTTATGGATATGAAATTTTTGTTAATTGGCTATGATTTCTTACATCATTGAAGCTGTATATTGGTTATCAGAATTTGACTTTTACTTTTTATCATGATACATGTATTATTAGTTTAGTTAGTTCTATATTTATAGACTGTAAACCATTCATTCTATTTATATCATATCGTTATAGATTTTAAGGGTAAACTTAAGTTATTGTCTACAAATTTAAAGAATATGTGTATGCCCCTATGGAAGATTACTTTTTAGCTTTATGACAGACCTCTTAAAATTCGATGGAAATAATGTTTATGATTTTTTAGATAACATCTATCCTTAAAACTATATCAATGATTTTTTCAAAAGTAAAACATATGGATTTGTTTCTTCAAGTGCAATTGAGTTCTTTAATGTCTAAATAATGCATTTGTGCGAGTTTCTGGTGATAGAGTTGATTAATAAGATTCGTATTAAGCTTAGGGTTCAAAATTCTAAATGTTGTGTTAAATCTAATAGATGGTCTAGTCAGTGGCGTAGCCAGGATTTGATCCTTATGGGGTCCTGGTTATTGTCCAAAAATGAAATAACAGAAAATATAAATTTTTTCGGCTTTTATGCACCATGTATGATTTTTTTGGTTGTTTGGTTAACCAGTGTTTTTTGTATTCATGAATCCATTATGTATTGGTTATTTTCTTTAGTATTTTACCAATTTATAATCATGAGCACACCAAAGTTATCGGGCTTGACGATGCTGCCTCATATTTAGGTCTTTTCATCTTAGTGTTTTTTTTTTACTTATCTTCATGTATTGTGTGTGTATCTCAACACGTCTTTGATTATGTTGAGATCTGTAGGAGTCGAGAGACGACAAATCTATGATATATTCGATGTTAAAATTAGGTTCTTGTTAAAGGCAAAAAAAGAAAGGGTTTAAAGCCATCCCTAAAATTTTCAAAGGCAGATATACAATCATATTAATTATGTTTTTGTTTCTTCGCCTGAAATTTTAACATTTTGTGGTTTGTAATTTAAATTATCTTTAAAATTTGAAATTTAAAGACTATGATTTAAAATATCTTCACTAGTATATAGGACTTTAAAATTTAAAGATCACACAGAAGAGTTGGTACGGTTTTATAAATGTTTAATGAAATAGTTATGATTCGAATCCGTAGTCAATTATATATTTGATAGAATCCATAATTCAACACACAAGTGATCTGGATATAGAATAATAAATTACCTTCGTATATATATATATATATATATATATATAGATATAAAATAAAATAAGATATATATATATATATATATATAATATAATATAAATTAAGAAATCAATAGAATATATTAAATAAGATATATAGTTGAGTATGTAAATATTTGTTAAAAGAGGAGAGTGTTAATATAAATTAAGAAATCAATAGAATATGTTAAATAAGATATGTAGTTGAGTATAATTCAACACACAAGTGATCTGAATATAGAATAATAAATTACCTTCGAATATATATATATATATATATATATATATATATATATATATATATAAAATAAAATAAGATATATAGTTGAGTATGTAAATATTTGTTAAAAGATATATAGTTGAGTATGTAAATATTTGTTAAAAGAGGAGAGTGTTAATATAAATTAAGAAATCAGTAGAATATGTTAAATAAGATATGTAGTTGAGTGCGTAAATATTTGTTAAAAGAGGATATATTAAATAAGATATATAGTTGAGTATGTAAATATTTGTTAAAAGAGGAGAGTGTTAATATAAATTAAGATATAGTTGAGTATGTAAATATTTGTTAAAAGAGGAGAGTGTTAATATAATATTTGTTAAAAGAGGAGAGTGTTAATATAAATTAAGATATAGTTGAGTATGTAAATATTTGTTAAAAGAGGAGAGTGTTAATATAAATTAAGAAATCAATAGAATATGTTAAATAAGATATGTAGTTGAGTATAATTCAACACACAAGTGATCTGAATATAGAATAATAAATTACCTTAGATATATAGTTGAGTATGTAAATATTTGTTAAAAGAGGAGAGTGTTAATATAAATTAAGAAATCAGTAGAATATGTTAAATAAGATATGTAGTTGAGTGCGTAAATATTTGTTAAAAGAGGATAGGGCTGAGGTTCGAACCCACAACCTCTGGGTTCCTACCTCAGCTTTTACCACTGGGATAGGAGAAGTTCTAGTATTTTAGTAGCTTATTAAACATATATTGATAAATCCGTGGGTTCCTAGGAACCCACGGACCCCACCGTGGCTCCGCCTGTGGGTCTAGTGGATTGTGTCATAAAATAGATAAAAAAAATATAAAGAGAATATTGAGAACGAACATTCATGGTTTTTTCATTCAACATCTGGATATGTTTTTGAAGTGTACTTAAAACTTAAAATTGTTTTTAGTGAGGATACTTTGTGGTTGGAGGGTATTTTAGGGAGTTTATGAGTTGAATATTATTTTTTGGGTAGTGAGTAGTGAGATAAAGGAGGTGTATGCTTGTATTTAATGTTTTTGAAAAAAGTCCAACATATTAAATGAAATTGGTTGAGATATTTATACTAATTCTTTTACCCATGGGCCTTACGGGTCGGACCCTGGATCCAGTTCAACGCTAGCACATAGCTGTCATGTATTGACTGGTCCGATTGTTCTTAATATTAGTGGTCTGAGATATACCCGAACCGCCCTTTCGGTTTTCGTAGGAGTGCCCTTCTAAAAATATTCGACCCTATCAATAGTCCTTTTAGTTTTTTCAAAAATGTTTTGGAAGAGCTAACTTATTCAAGAAAAGGTCTGGATCGGATCCGAAGAGATTTTAAACAAAAAAGGACACTAACCGGATCCGAAGAGGTTTATTTTGTAAATGAAAAACCAACCGTCAGAAAAGTGAAATTTGACACGTGTCACGTTTCAATTATACCTCTCAGCCGTTTTTCTTTCTTGGGAGTTGCACCTATTTCTAAAAAGTAATTAGGGTAGATTTAATAGCCCCTAATCATTATTCGGACCGTTTCATCTTCTCCAAAAGAAATATTCAAGTGGTTTTAACTCCATTTAAACTTGTTTTATTGTTTAGTTTCTCATAACGAGAACCAATTTCTGGAGAGAGAAAGCTTAAGTTTTTTTATTTCACTCAGTCTTTAAGAAGTTATATGTTCACTACTAGAACAACTTTGATTAAAGTGGGTTGGTTGACCTATCAGATTTAGGGATAACTAGAAAAGAGGAAAAATAGGAAGCAAGGATTGCAGCCAGACTTCCCGTTTCTCCTAGTGGAGTAGTTAACCCAGCGGTTCTAGAATCTGATAAGAGCACATTATCATCTCGAACATCGGTAACACAAAAACCCTGTTTCATTCCTATATTATCCACTATAGACTATGAACCTTCAGTTCAAGTATCTTTAGACTCTTCTCCTAAGAGAAAAACCATTTCAAATGTTAGGAAAACCTCATCTTTCATAGCCATGGGATCAGATACAGGAGAGTTCACGCCTCAGATAGTTACTCGACTCTCCAAATCTAAAAGCAACCCATCCTCATCCAAAAATATCGGTTCAAATATATTAAAACCTATTGCTCAATCTTCAGTAAATTCGGATAACCAGTCCCTCTTTGATAAGGCCATTCAAGTTGAGAAAGAGGTCACTCAAGTTGAGAAAGAGGCCACTCAAGTTGAGAAAGAGGCCCCTAGTGCTAAGCTGACCGAACAAAAATTAACTATAATGGAGGAGGTGATGGAGGACAGTGGGGAGGACACCCCACTTGAAACATCCGAGCAGACTTAGAATACCATACCAGTTTGGTCCACCATGGAAAAAGCAAGGATGCCTAACATCAAATCACTCCCGGAGTGTTTAGAAGGGAAAGTTGGGCCAAATATTCATAAGGTAAATGCCAAGTTTTTGTTAGCCCTTCAAAAAATTAATTACGTGTATACACATACTGCTAAACTAGATCAGATACAGAAAATATAGGGCTTCCCAGAGTTTATCGAAGTTAGAATTCCAGTTACTCCAGAGACTCCTTTAGACTGCAAGGTCAATGAACTGGTGGTATACACCAAAGTGCTACACTGGGGACTTCGTTTCTCCTTGGACCCGGAAGTAGTTCGATACTTCCATCTGATTAAGCTTTTCCCTAGAAAGCTGAGTCTAAATACATGGTACACCCTTCTAGCCAACATCATCGCTTCCAGACTATAAAAAATCCCATTGCCAATGGAGTAATTTGTTGTTTTCGCCGGTTTATGTAGGAACCATCAGATCTTATTCTATCACTATAACATGGGGAATGACTACAAGGTAGCGAACGAACTGCTAGAGGCTCAAAAACCATGAAGGACCCAATTTTTGTTCATTAGTGGAGCCTGGGAGAATGGTAAAAAGATCAACTATCAAACAAATCTGATTCAACTAACTAGGTATTTGAGGAGCTCATGTAACATTTCTTTTATTCTTTTAGTTACATTTAACTCTCTATCATTTAGACCGAACTGATTATTGTTTTTATGTTGTAGTACTTTCAAAGATGTTTCTGAAGCACATAAAGGCTGGAAAAGCTACCCTTGCCAAATTGAATCAATGGGCATTAGAAACATAAGAGCTTGGTTTCCACAATTGTTTAACTTCGGGAAACATGTTGAGATCTCATCTATGGAACTCCACCGAAAGCAGAGACCTTACCTGGAAACAACTGAGCAGTCCCCCTATAGTAGATGTTATATTGAGAATGACCGAAGCAAAGGATGGCAAGCTGTACTTACCAGCACAAATTAAAGTTCTTAGTCATCTAGACAAAATAAAGAAGAATAAGAAGAAAAAGACTGGAACCGATCCACCTTCTTAGAAACCCGAAACAACTAGTTCGGAGAATCCCGAAGGAGTAAATTCTATCTTGTTGGAGGATCTGGCTGAAACAGTCAGGGAAAGTAGGGAATTAGCTCAGTCCCTTTAGGATAAGAAGAGAGGTCATAAAAGGCCCAAGGAAGGTGACAACCAAAGATAAAGGAAGAAGAACAAGAGCAACCTGGGTCCGAGATAACTCTCTGGCATCCGGTTGACAATCCTATACTGCAAAATGATGTTCCTCCACATGTAAAGGCTTCTGCTGAACCTCCTTCTTCAAGGTTACCCACGGTTAACTCTCCATCAATTGAAGTAGAGGTTAACCTTGATGAGTTTCGCAACATGTACTTCAGTGACTTAGACAAGGATGGTTTTGGATCCTTCCCTCAGCCCACAATTCCCAACACCGTTACTTATAATGGAGAATATTTCAAGGTGTCAAGCGAACATGACACTTTAGGTCATGCAGTTTTGGGCTTCACCAGGCCAATAATGGACTTAGAGAAGCAGGTCAGGGAGCAAGCTGAAAACATTGGTACTCTTACCACATCAAACCAGAATTTGACTAACGATCTCACCACTACTTTGAAAAGAATTGAGGTTTTAAACACATAGAATGAAGATTTGGCTACCAAACTGCGTTAGTCTAAGAGTACTCAAGAGGAGATCCAAACCAAATACTTCACCTTGGAAACCAGTTCTTCCAATGAAATGAAATCCTTGAAGGAGCAACAAATCACCAGCACCAACACAATTGTTGCTTTAACCAAAGAGAAAGGAAAGCTAGAAAAAGCTCTCTCCGGGAAAGAGGAAGAGAACAAATCTCTAAAGGACAACAAGACTCAAGAGATAGATGTAGCCATAGAGAAGTATGATGTTGGGGTGGTGGATTCTCTGGAAAAAGAGATGAGGGGGTCAAATCAGACATGATTTTGCTATTTCATGAAACCTTTCTAAAGAGGACCCTTGGTCCTTTGTGGAAATATATACCATACAAGGAGATACCTTTCCATACCATGGTGGATGGTGATAAACATGGTTATTCAAGTGGAGACGATTCTGATGAAGGAACTGATGAAAGCTCAAGTGATGAAATTAAAATTCCCAAGAAAGATAAAGGTGAGGAAAAAAACAAAGGGAACATGCCCTAAGGTTATAACGTTATTTTGTGTTCAGAACTAAAGTCCTTGGATGGCCAAGACATTTTGTTATGTTTTTCAATCCTTGTTTTATAAACCAAAGTTCTTGGATGACCAATACATTTTGTTGATTGTGGATCGGACTAGTTCCAATAAGGTTATAATGCCAAATATTTCTTTTGCACTAACTCATTTTTCTTCTTATGGCTAATGTTTAAGTGGTTTTTAATATTTCCGACTTGTTTTATAAGTGTTTAATCACTTAAACCATATTTCATTTTGAAGGATGAAAGTGTTGAATAACTCTAATTACAAATGTTTAATAAATCTGATGAAGTGTTTAGTAAATCCGGTCATCTCAAAGATACTTCATTTGAGAGAAGGGTGTTTAATAGATTTTCAATTTATCCGATTTCCTCATATTATTCACAAGAATTTTGAAGAAGGCATAATATACCATTTATTTAAAAAACCGGACACCTCATTAAAACCTCCCCACGCCACCAGAGTATGAAAGAGTGTGCCCCCCTTAATATTTACACTGAGATATGAAAAGGTAAATATTTACAATATAGTTTTATTCTAAATATAACCTGAGATGTTCAATGTTCCATTGATGTTTTAAAACTCTGCTCTCCTTGTCTTGAAGTCTATACGTATCTAGCTTGACTCTTTCACATACTACATAAGGACCTTTCCAGTTCAGAGCTAACTTTCCAAACTGTTTTTCTTTAGTATGCAAAAAGACCTTTCTTAAGACTTTTTCCCCTAACTGAAAGTATTTTCTTTTAACCTTGGATGCAAATCTGCTTCTCATTAAACCTGGATAGTGTGTTGTTCTTAAATATACCTTGACCCTTTTTTTCTTCAATCAAATCCAACTGATTCCTAACTGCCATATCATTTACCTGTTCAGAATAGTTTTGGATCCTGAAGGATGGTAAAGTAGCCTTTTTGGTATGATTGCATCCATCCCATAAACGAGGGAAAATGGGATTCTTGTGTAGTAGTCTGGGGAGTAGTTTAGTAAGCCCACAATAACTTTTGCAAATAACTTGGCCATTTTCCTGTAACACCCTCCAGATTTTTCTTTAACCCTGAGAAGATAATTCTATTAGCAACTTCCGCTTACCCATTAGCCTGAGGGTGGAAAGGAGAAGAAAAACAGTGTTGAATTCCTTTGGAGGTGCAAAATATCTCCATGTCTATATTATCAAATTTTGGTCCATTGTCTGTAATGATTCTCTGAGGAACTCCAAATCTGCAACATATGTTGGATAAAATAAATTTTATAACCGCCTTAGAAGTGGTTCCAACTAAAGGTGCTGATTCTATCCACTTAGAGAAATAATCAATTTCCACTATTATTGTTCGATACCCTCCTGATGCCATGGGAAGAGGTCCAACCAAATTCAAACCCCATCTATCAAAAGGTATGGGTTCAGATATGAATTCCATAAGAACTGCTGGCACATTGATTTCATTTCCATATCTCTGGAAAAGATCACACCTCTTGACTATATCTTTGGCATCTGCCATTATTGTTGGCCAGTAGTACCCTACTAACAAGACTCTTCTAGTTAAGGCCTTATAACCACAATTTGCAGAGCCTTCTCCATCGTGCAATTCAGATAGAAGATTTTGGGATTCTTCAAACCCTAAGAAACGCAAGAGGGTTCTGTTGAAAGATTTCTTATAAAGAACTTCTCTTAATACCGGGAACCCATGAGCCTTATACTTAATCTTCTTAGCCAGGGCTATCCGGAGGTAAAACTCCATTGAAATAAACTAAAAAATATCACACCTCCAGTCTTTGGGTTGAATGACAAGTATGCTCATACTTTCTTCACCCCTTTTACCCTTCTCTTGTCTTGAATCTATTGAGGGGCATTCTTGCATCAGAATTTATGGGTAGGATTCAGAATAGGCTATGGTCTCCAAAGAGTCAGCCATAATACTTTCCAATATAGGGACATGTTCGTATTGGATACATTTAAAGTTAGAAGCAACTTTCCTTAGTACCAGCAAATATTTTAGTAATTCCTCTTTCTTTGCTTCAGACTATCCCTGAGCATGATGAATAAGTAGTTGGGAGTCACTCACCAAATGGACTCTATCTGCCCCACATATAAAGGCTAATTTTAAACCTGCAATGACGACTTCATATTCCGACTCATTATAAGAGGCTCTGAAACCAAAACATATGGTTTGATACATGGTATCACCATAAGGAGAAGTTAAATAAATTCTGGCCCCACATCCCATGATACTAGATCAGTCGTCTATTCGGACTACCCATTCTTTCTTAGACTGGTTTGCTTGACTTTCAATATGAAACTCTACCAAGAAACCAGCCACAACTTGAGCCTTGATTGTAGTTCGAGGTGTGAAATCAATATCATAATCACCCAACTCAACTGACCACTTGGTCATTCTGCTTGATATATCAGCTTTTTATAGAACATTCTTCAATGAAAAAGATGTTCGGAAAACAATCGAATGTGTTTGGAAGTACAACCTCATTTTCTTGCCTGCTATAACAATCCAAGGCTAACAATTCTAACTCCAAATATCTCTTTTCTGCTTCCAATAAACTTTTTCTTATATAATATACCGGACGGGGGTAACTCTTCAATTCTCTTACTAACACAACACTCACTGCATATTCCAACACAACTAAGTATATATAAAGTTTCTCATCTTGAATAGGTTTGAACAACGTCTTAGGTGAAGATAAATGCTTCTTGATTTCAAGAAAAGCGTGCTCATGTTAAGGAGACCAATGAAAGTCGTTGGAATTCCTTAACACTTGGAAAAATGGAGCACACTTGTCAGGATAATATTGAAATAAACCTATTTAACGCAGCCAAATGTTTGGTTAGTCTGCAAACCTCTTTAGTGCTTCAAGGAGGATCCATAGACAACAGAGCATTTAGTTGATCCGGATCAGGTTGAATCCTTTTTTCACTAATGACATAACCCAAGAATTTCCCGGACGAGACCCAAAAAATACATTTATCTGGGTTCAATTTAAATTGATGGCTTCTAAGTTAGAAAAAGTTTCTTGAAGGTCAGATATGTGTGCATCTTCCTCGAGGCTCTTCACCATCATGCCATATATATATACTTCTATATTTCTGCCAATTTGACTAGCAAAGGCTTTATTTACTAACCTTTGATAAGTGGCCCTAACATTTTTCAATCAAAACAGCATCACTTTGTAGCAATGAAGTCCTCTGTCTGTAATAAAAGTTATGTGGTCTTGATTATTTGGATCTACTTGTATCTGATTGTATCCTGAAAATGCATCCATAAAGGACAATAGCTTGTTCCCAGAGATAGAGTCCACTAATTGATCTATCCGAGAAACGATATAAGGATCTTTGGGACATGCCTTATTAAGATCAGTGAAATCAGTACACATGCGCCACGCACCATTCTTTTTCTTGACTAAAACAGGGTTGGCAGTCCACAATGGGTACTGAGATTATTTGATGTGGCCCATTTTGGTCAACCAATCGACTTCTTGCACAATCACATCTGTTTTTTCTTTTTAAAAAGACCTTCTTCTTTGTATAACTGGTCCAACATCAGTTCGAACTGATAACTTATGAAAAATTACCTCAGTGGGTACTTTGGTTACATCATCATTACACCATGTAAACACATGTAAATTGTCCGATAAGAAAGACAATAGCCTTTGTTTCAAACTTGGTGGAAACTTAGTACCAATCTTACCATTCTTTCCCTTGGCGAGGCAATGGACTTCGACTTCTTCTATAGGTATTATAACATTAGGAGCCTTCTTTTGATCATTAATTTCATTCTCATCGGTGGAAAGCTCCAGTAGTTACTATTCTTTGTTAACTTTGATTGCCTCCAAAGACTTCAAGGCAAGAGCTGTTACATATCATTATTTAGCTACCTTCTGACTGCTTAGGACAACACCCACTTGTGCACCTACAATATACTTTAAGCACTAATGGACAATAGAGGCTACAACATGTATCCTGGAGAGCTAAGATCTCCCAAATATAGCATTGTAAGATGTTGGGCAGTCAACCACAACAAACAATACCTTCACCATTTTCTTAGCCCTTTACCCAACAATACTTCCTCCTTAAACTCTCCAATTACATATGACGAACTTCCAGTGAATCCTAAAATATTCTGTTGGAACGTTGAATAACCGAGAGATTTCTCATCTGTTTATAGGTATTAAAAAACAATATGTTTGTTGAATTGCCCGTATCAATTAGGATTCAACGTACATCATTTTCTTCTATTAAAGACCTTATCACCACAACGTCTTCATAAGGTCCTGCAATATCTCTCAGGTCATTCTCATAAAAAACTATGAAAAGAGCTGGATTTTGGTATAGATGTGTGAACATTCTCCCATCCAATTGAGTAGTCAAGTTGTTGATATGCCTTTTTCTTGAACAATTCGAAGGTGCGGTCATAGTATCTCCCCCGAATATGGTTAAAAACTCAAAATATTTAACAAGACCGGAAACAGTAGTAGTTTTGTCCACTATCCCCTTACCTTATTCCGACCCGGATCCGGATCAAGTTACTCAGAATATACATCAAACCTGTCAATAATCACCATGGTATCATCCTTCCTGGACGTTCCAAAGCTACCGAAGAAGTCGTTTGGGGAGTATTGGGGCTAGATGGTGTGTTATCTGGCTTACTGCCCCCTTGTTTTTTGATATAAGCTCTCAATTTACCCCTTTCAATAATATTATGAACCTCTTTCTTTAATGCTATGCAATCATGGGTATCATGCCCCACGTCGTTATGATATTTTCAGAAACGGGTACTCCGGGTTTCCCTAGGAGACTGTAATGTTGTCGGCCTTCTAAAATGTACATCATTTTTAGTTTTGTCATATATCATAGCTACACTTCCTCCCAATTCAGCAAACTATTCAGGTTAAACCCAAGGTTCCCTTTTACTTCTAACCTATTAGTTCTGGTCGGATTGATTTTGCCTGGGCCGCTGAGACCCCTACCCAGTTTCCTTTGATCTGTAATCAGACTGGGTAGTTGTTTGAGGTGTTGATGCTGTTGTTATGGATCTGACCTGACGAGGAGCTCTAGATTTCTTAGTCTCCTCAACATTAATTTGTTTCCCGACTTGATTTAAAATTCCTTTAAAGATCATAGCTTTCTTCCGGGTTACAGAATCAATTAAGTTTCTCGGACTCAAGACCTGCTTCAAAGAGGAAATTACAACTTGTTCAAAGTAGTCAACCAGCTTATTTTTTTGTATTTATAAACCTACTGATGTATTCTTTCAATGACTCATTTGGTTATTAGGCATAATGAATAATTGTGTCACCATTACCCTTAAGCTTATTGCTTCCAACAAATTACCTCCTGAACGCAACCAAAAACATATAAAAAACTTTTATAGATCCTTGAGGGAGAATATTATACCATTTGAGGGCACTTCCCTTAAAGGTTTGAGAGAAATCCCTACATAGCAGCTTGTCATCATCAAAGTTCATCATGAAGTTTTTAAATTGTTCAAGATGATTGTCCAGATCCTTGCTTTCATCATACTTTTACATCTTGGAACTATTAAATCTTTTGGGAAGATGTCCGGAAAGTATTTTTGAAGACAAAGGTGATTGCCTCCAAGTTTGGTTACATCTAAACACATTATCCTCATTCAAAGTATCAAAATACCGGGTTCAGATTGGAAAGCAAATGGATCAATTAGCAAACAGTCAATATGTTGATCAGTTGATCCCATTATTTTTTCTCTGATACTTTTTTAGCCTGCCATGTCTATTCTTTTTTCTTGAATGCTTTTGGGTCAGCCTTATTTTCTTCTTTAATCGACCTTCATCAATACTGGATGAGACTAACTCCTCAAGTTCCAAATTATTAGACGAACTACTAGAGGACTCTGACGTGGAACTCTCCATTCATTTGGATCGATGCGTTTTCTTGGAGCTGAGGAGAGTCTTTATAAACTGCTCATTTTCACCACGATTATCAGTAGGGTGGAGTGCTGACGCGTCAGGCTTTTCTTTAATTCTTTTTTCTACTTGTTTCTGGGCCTTAAAGCCTCAATTGCAGCCCTTAATTAATCACGCTCTTCTTGCATGGATTGTTTTTCATTGTCATTTTAATTGACACGAGACACAGTAGTGTGCTCATTATGTTTTTCACTCCGTCCACCTCTGGAGGTGGAGCATTTTGTACATTCAGATCTATCTGAACTGGTTTTTTTGTTGGTTTTGAATCTGTAATTTAAGCACCGTCGCCTCCCACTGTGGTCGCCAATTTGGTGAGGATAATTTGTGGTTGAAGGGTATTTTAGAGATTTTGTGAGTTGAATCTTATTTTTAGGTAGTGAGTAGTGAGATAAAGGTGGTGTATGCTTGTATTTAATGTTTTTGTAAAAATTCTAACCTATTAAATGAAGTTGGTTTGCGTATTTATACTAACTCTTTGACCCATGGGCCTTACAGGTCAGACCATAGATCCAGTTCAACGTTAGCACATTATTGAGTCATATATTGACTGGTCGGATTGTTCTTAATTTTAGTGGTCTACGATATACCCGAACTGCCTTTTCGGTTTTCGTAGGAGTGTGCTTCCAAAAAGATCTGACCCTATCAAATTATACTAAAATATTTTAACGTGGTTGTTTTTTTACATGTGATGGTATAACCTCTTCTATTAACTCTTGAAATTTATCTTGATGGAGAAATCAAGTTGTTGATTCCATCTTAAATACCGTGAAAAGTTAATTTTAGGGATTATGACCCTTGTGTGCTCTAGGAAGAATGGTTATAGAGAAACAAATATTAAATTAGTATAGAAGTAATACTAATAAACTTATTGATGTTATTTGTATTTTATAAATTTACATACAATGAGGATTGAAACACATCCAATTATGTATTGTATTTTTAGTAATATTTTCTTATTTATTGAGCACAACAAATTTTCGAAGATAAGTTATGCCCAGTAATACTTATAGACAACTTGAAATTTATAGTCTATGAGCCGTACTAGGCATTTCGAGAAATTATGACCAGATGAAGACACAAACAATAGTCCTAACGTGAAATTATACAAAATGTACAAGAAATATATGAGAATATTAAGTATTGTATTATCCTAGCGTAATCATATGGATACTGAAACTAAACACAGTACAATATGAACCTAAATTAAAGGTTAATTTACAATCAAACTCCCACTAAGAACAATCACATCAGTGTTTGTGTTTATGAAAGATTATAGGTGTTGAAATCTTAATGAAGGGAGATGGAAAATAGAAAAATAAATCTTTTCACTTTATTATGATCTTAAGTGAATGATGAAATTAGTCTTTATTTGTTTTATTATTTTTTTCATGACTATAAGGAACTAAACATAATTTATTTATTTGATGTTATTAAGTGTGCTTCAAATTGTATTATCATAAAATATACAGGTGTAAATCACATAATTTGACTAACAATTATACGATAGATTTACATTAGTTTAGATAATCTTCGCATACGTAGCAAAATGGGCATAATTCTCTCGAATTTTAAGTATTAATAAACATTTATATGATAGATTTGCATTAGTTTAGGTCGATAATGGATTTATTAGTACAACATTGATTAAATAAAGTGATCATAATTGATCCAAAGACGATTCAGATCATTAAAATGAACCTATGATTGAAAGAGTGAACTAGGAATATATGAAGGTGTATAGTTAAGGAAACAATATACTAATTATAGATCGGATCACCGCAGTATGGAGCAAGGCTTGTCGTGATTATTGGTGTGGATAAATTTTATACGAAAGGTGGTTTTGTTTTGTAAAGAGGTGAAATTAGTTCAAGGTAGAGAGTAGATAGATAATTGAGCTGTTTTAGTCATTATTTAGAGAGAGAAAGTATCATTCTTATTAATGATTTCCTATAAAGAAATTATATGCTAACTTAAGTCTAATGAGCCTAATGGGCCGAATCATGCTTATGGGTCAAGCCCATAAGTTAATAATACCCATTAGGGCCAATACCATAATTAAATAAAAATATAAAAGTGTTTAAACAATAAATAAATACAATAAATAAATATTGATTTAATTCTAAATTTGCCCTTCAAATATTTTTAATAGCCCCCTTAGTCCTCTTAAAGACATTTGAGAGGGCTAACTAATTAATTATTCGAACCGGGTTTGTTCCATCTATGCACACACAAATCGTCAATGTAGCTCTCAAGTTTGTTAAGAGATATATTCCAACTTCGTGGTTGTTAACCAATTGTACTACGTGGCACATATCATTACTTGATTAGAACCACGATCTTGCTCTGCCATAGATGAGGCATACCAACAGTTGTAAAAAAAATTCATTCCACTAGGAATTATAATTTCTAGTAGCATTTCCACTTATCTAGAAGGAAACCTAACAGTCTTTTACTTTCCCTTTTATAAGTTCTTTTTTCATTGTTTGAGTTCAGTAACTTTTAAAAAGAGAAACTTCACTTTCTAGAGAAAGAAACTGCACATTACCATCATTATCAAGCCAATGATCGGTCATATTTTCTTCTCCTCCACCACTTTCTCCCACCGCAAATTCTAACTCTGGTGATATCTTGATGTTTGTATGTTTATGGTTAAAAATGCTTTAACCGAAAACAGTTGGTTGAATATATCAGAACTTCATGAAGAGAAAAGAAGTTAGGGTTGTTGCTGGTTTACCTACCTCCGAGGGTATAGTAACTGTTACCAAGTTAATTAATTACGAAGGAGTTTTTATATATAACAAATGCAATCCATCAGAGTTTTTTTCATCTGCACAATCATCTAATTTAAAAAGCCGCTCATCAAGGCCATCTCTCAATGAGCTACTAGTTGCAGGCTTCCTTCGACTTTTTATAACAATGGGTTCCAATTCAGAAGAAAAATTACCTCTTATCTTGATCAGATAATATAAAGGTTGCCTAAACCCTTACGGGAAGATAGAAGCGGTTCAACAGAAACAACTTTTTAATGACTTTTCCTCACAACGTTTGAGCAGAGAGGGGGATATTGCACCTAATAGCCAAAGCCCTTTAAATCTGATTAGGCTCTCCCCCAACAATCGAACCAAGATGAGAACACAATTTCTCAACAAATTGAACCTTAAGGATCTAGTTCAAAGATCATAGATGATAACATAAAGGATGTTAATGATGAATCTATCTTAGAGACATCTGTTCGAATCGGGGATAATGTTAAAAGTTTGAAGTCGGCTAGGAAAAGAACTTCGAAGGGAGAAGACGGTAAAGATAGCAAAGGCAAAGGTAAGGCCACTGAAACAAAAACTAAAGCATTTCCTCCGTCCTTGACCAGATGTGTATGGCTAAAATTTATAAAGGTCTGTGTCAAATACCTTCTTGTACTTGATAAAATTTATTCTGTTTATTTTCAAGAAAATGAGTTAGAGGCTATTTGTGAGAAATAGGGATTCTTAAAAAAGTAAATGTTATATTGCCTACCCAAAGAGAGACTCTGATGAACTACGGTCCGAGAAAGCTGGTTATCTATATAAACATGTTATATTGGGGCCTTGAATTCGCTTTTGACCCAGACATCGTGAATTACTTCACTTTGGTAGGATTTTGCCCAGTCAGGCTAGTCCAAACGCTTGGTTCACTTTATTGTGATCTTAACTGAATGATGAAATCTGTCTTTATTTGTTTTATTATTGTTTTCCTAACTATATGAAACTAAACATATTTTATTTATTTGATGTTATTAAATATGCTACAAATTGTATTCTCATAGAATATGCAGGTGTAAATCATATAATTTGATAAACATTTATATGATGGATTTACATTAGTTTATATAGTCATCACATAAGTAAAAAAATAGGCAGAATTCTCTCGAACTTTAAGTTTTAATAATTATTTATATGATGGATTTACATTAGTTTAGGTCGATGATGGATTTATTATTATAATCTTGATTAAATGAAGTGATCATATTTGATCCAAAAACAAGGTTTGTCATGACTATTTATTTGGATAAATTTTATACGAATGGTAGTTTTATAATGTAAAGAGATGAAATTAATTGAAGGTAGAGAGTATAGAGATAATCGAGTTGCTTTAGTTATTATTCAGAGAGAGAAGATCTCCTCCTCATTAATGGTTTATTAGAAAGTATTTATAGGCGAACTTTAACCTAAAAGGCCAAATCACGCTTATAGGCAAGACCATAAGTTAATACCTATAAGGCCTAATAACATAAAAAAAAGTATTAAAGAATGAAATAAATATAAAGAATAAATTTGGTATAATTCCAAATTTTCCCTTCGAATAGTGTTTGACCTCGTCAACTATATGGACAAAAACATATAAATCTAAAGATTACATATTATTATACGATGACAAAATATGTTATTCACGCTGACTTGTAAAAAGTACTTTATGTTTTAAATTATAGTGGCATAGCCGCGACAACCTCATACTTGGCGAACCTTGTTCTTCGCCGCAATGACGATGGATGAGTACCTTATTAAAAAACATTATTTTTTGAAAAATACATTTTCCAGAGAGATACATTCAATCATATGAAATATATTGTATAATGTTTTGTACTTTATAGATATGCTATTAGACTAAGAGAAGGTTACACAACTTGTAATCTTTCATACATTTATAAAACTAAATTAACTTTTCATTTACCAACTCTTCATTACTAAATTTCCATTTTTAGTTGCTTATATCGAAAATCAGAAGGATTTTTATATACCAAAAAGTACTTCCATACAAATAACTAAGCAATGAAGAGATTAATTATTTTAAAAAATTTATTCAATACGTGACTTAAGTTTCTACTTTTCTGATGAATGTTCTAGCAATCTCCCGATAATAATTTTGCAACGTTTCTATAAGATTTATTTTTGTTGTGATATTTTTCCAACTAAAAAAATAATTAATATATATAACAATAACTACAATTAAGGTGATGAACGAAGATCTAGCTCGTTTGGACCGTTTTGGTAAAGAAAACTTGATCTATTGGTAAAATAAGTTAATATTCTTGTTAACTACATTGAAACTTCAATAAACTTGATCCCAAATCTGAGAAGCTTCAAGAGCTTACCAACAATAATACTTATAAGATCAAGAAGAAAACACGCAAGGGAGAACAAGATGATCTTATATGTCAGTACACATTCTTTGTATATTTTCGGGTCCAATTGTTCAATCTTTACACCAGTGAGACTTTAACATTGAAGATATGAAATTTTTTTAAAATAAGTACAACACCGAAGAAGAATATAGACACAAATTTATAATATCATAGTACTTTGATTGTAAATTTATTGATTAAAAATAATTTCACCCTAAAATACATGAGTTACAAATCATAGTTAAGAAGCTAGTGTCTGTAAACTAGTGCTTCCATAAATTTTCCAAGTATAGAAATTATAACAAAATTTCTCTTCCTCATGGAAGAGTTACCGATATATGATACTTCACGAGACTGAAAAGTAAAATTTGGAACACATTCAAAATTCGAACAAAAGTCATTGGTACTAAAAAAAATAATACAATTAATTATACAAAGGGAAATTACTTTTGTATGTGCAAAGCATGTTAGTTCGCCCATAGTTTTAACCTTATTAAGAAAATGCTAGTATAAATTGTATGGAGGACGAGATTGTTGTAATAGTGACAAAGGTTGATACTATCAAGTATACAAATTTTGGTTGGTCGTATGATACATGCACATGTGTTTATGTTTGGTATGATAAATATTTATTTAAAACAATTGAACAGAGCAATAAAACGAAAATTTTGCAAATGAAAAACACAAACAAGTCCAAAATGGAAGGATGAAATAATGTTGCGTTACTATGTACAAGTGGTATACATATAACTCTTACACATATGTTGTATGTTTTGAAAATGATTTTTTTTAGCTTTCACTGATATAACTAAAGAGATAATTTAATTTGTGGTGAAACTATGTACTAATTATTTTTTTATTAAATAAAGTGATATTTTTATTTATTCTTGCTCTCATAATGATTAGTTATTGTTGTATGGTAAACTTGCACGTATAGTCATAACAAAACTATTACAATTATTAAACACAGACTTATAAGATATGATATCGGTTTATATGAACAATATAAATTTTATATAGAATAAAAAATAATTAAAAAATACTTTCACATTTGTAGAAATATGTACAAAATTATTAGACTTGATACATACTAATAAATGAGAGTTAAACAATGTCTTATCGTATGGAGGTGAAATCTACTTTATAACTTTTAAAGATGACTAATCAATATTTACTTATGTATACTTGCTTAAACATAAGGATGAGGCTTTTAGCATGTTTCAAATATTCAAATTATAATTTAAAAATCAATTAAACAGTAAGATTAAAATCTTACGTAGTGATAAAAATGGATAATATTTATTAGGAGAGTTTTCTAGATTTTTCCAAAAATATGAGATTATTGATAAATATTATGTGTCTTATACGCATAAAAATATATTTTAATTCAGATGACCAATGACATAATACTTAATTATAAGTTATATATATTAGTTTATGAGGTAAAGTTATTTAAATTACATGTTATATTGTTAATCGTATTTCTCTTAAGAAATATAAAATCTCTCCATATGAGTTCTGGAGGAGAACCAAATATAGAATCTTACAAAAGTAAATATCAAAAATCAATAAAGTTAAGTCCCAAATCTAGAAGTTGTGTTTTTCTTAGATATATGATCAACAACAAGCCTTATAAGGTACTAGACTTAGAGTTCAATGTTGTCTTTGAATCTAGAGAAATGTAGTTATTTGAATCAAAGTTATTTGATGTTAACAATGCTTCAACCATTGTAAAAATCGAGGAAATGGCTTCGGAAGAAGGGAATTTGGTTAAAGAGCATACATGTTGAACTCAAGGGAGAAAATATCTAAAGGTCTAGGACCCGATGAGATAGACTTTCAAAAGATTTCATTTTACTTGGTATAAACAAGTTATAAAAAAATCACACATAAGATTATGGTGATGCTTTCTTTAAAAGATGACTCTAAATCTTATAAGAAAGCAATATCCTTTCAAATTTTTATATTTTGGGAAAGGACATAAATGATGAAATATATGAAATTATACCATATTATAATTGAAAAGTTGTTGATTTACCTGAGGGATCAAGATCAATTGGCTCTAAGTGGTTATTCAGGAAGAAATATCACATAGATGGTATCATTTAAGAGATCAAAGTAAGATTGAAACCGAAGTTCTAAAATAAATAAAAGGAATAATTTTTTTTTCATATATCCTATGCTTGCAAGAACCACGAGCATAAACGTATTATTTACAATTGAATTGGTATGGGAACAATAAATTCATTAAATAGATATCAAAATGAAATTTTTGAATATATAGATCATGTCTAGAAACTTCTCTTTGTGAGAGGTGGTCCAGGTGTATTTGGAATGCATCAGTTGGGTTTCAATCACTAATTATGTTGGAAGTATTAATAATAGCATTTTAATAATCTATAATTTTAGCAGTTTTGTGTAAGTGAAGATCACCAATCATAGGTTCATGGATTGCAAGACATTCTATCTGCTTTGATCTGATAATAGATTTGATCCTACATCTAGTTCCTTTGTTACCAATACGTCATATATTCCAGATTAATATTGAAAGTGTCATTTTAAATAGCCAGTTTGAGGCCTGACATGCCCTTTGAAATGAATAGCCTTGGTTGGATTTAGACCTTTTGGTAGTTTCAACTTTACTTCTTTTTTTCTACTAAAAAATTTCTTAAAGTATTTGATTTATTATGTTATAACATTAGAATTTGAGGGAATACTTCCAGTGTTTTGTGGTTTAGGAGATAGTGTGTTAGGTTTTGGATATTCTTGGTCATTGGTTGTTGTCAATATGATGCATGTTTTGAAAAAATATAAAGCTTCAATTATTTCAGCCTCATAGATCTCAAGTACGTGGATGTTTTTGGCTGGGTGATTGATGAGTTTTAGGGCTAGTGTTTCACTAGTGAAGTTAGAAAGCTAAGGGTTGAGAGATGGTAGTTGAGGATCACTCGAGACTTTGGCTATGCTAAGACCTGCATTACATTGGATTGTTTTGTATTTGGTGCTGTTATCTATTATATCATGTGATGTCTCCTTGATAATTATGGATTTTAACTCTGGAATTCATATTCTAGTTGGCTTAGATTGTTTGGTATTGAGAATGAATTGAGTCTTCTGGTTATTCTCTTCTTGAGGTTGTTTGTCTTGCACATATTTTATATATTCTATTTGTTTGTGTCCAATATGAAAAAATTCTGAACAATAACTTTCTTTATAGTTAACCTATTATCTGAAGTCTTCAGTATTGCCAAAGCTGATCCATATTTTGGTTAAGAGATTTGTGGATAAGTCCAACTCAATCCGGGCTTTGCAGCAGTTGTACACAGATTTGTTCTTATGAGGAACCCAAACTTCTAATGGATTACCTAGAGCTTTATCAATTGTCCTGATGGTATCCTCATTATACAAATTGGATGAGATGTTTATAAATGATATCCAGTCAGGGATTATCCGGGATTCCCTTTTAAGTTTTGAAAGTTGGGGTTCCATTTAAGAGATATCACATAGATGGTATCATTTAAGAGATCAAAGTAAGATTGGAACTGAAGTTCTAAAACAAATAAAAGGAATAATTTGTTTTTCATATATGCTATGCTTGCAAGAACTATGAGCATAAACGTATTATTTTGCAATTAAATTGGTATAGGAACAATAAATTCATTAAATAGATATCAAAATGAAATTTTTGAATATAGATCTAGACGATAAGGTTTACATAAAACAATTTGAAGGTTTTGTACTTTTCTGAAATGAAGCAAAGATGTGTAGACTTGTTAAGGCATTATATGGTCTAAAACAAACACCTACAAATTCACATGAAAATGTTGAGCATGTGATTATATTTGATGGGTTTAGACATACTACGACAGATATGTGTTCATATACTTAAGGATCACGATGACACGATGGTCATTATGTGTCTATACATAGATGATTTATTTATGTTAACTAATGAGATGGAATGGATTATTGAACCAAAAAGGTTTTTATCTTTTACCGTTAATTTGAAAGATCTTGAAGATGTAGATATTATTTTTGGAATAAACGTATTAAAAATAATGAGGGTTTTATCGTATGTTAATCTCATCACGCTAGATAATTAATAAATTTAAATATACAAAGTTCAAATAAGTACATACGTATAAGGCCTTTTTGTAAGTGACAAAAAACAAATTTGTGTGGGCCTTTGGGAGAACAGAGAATATAATACTAATTTGGAGTTAATATTACTTATACTTATATACAAGAGCGGGATATACACTATCGTATTCTAAAAATTAGTATTAGAGCTCCTGACCCAGACATAGTGTCGTATGGGTGATATCCCCGGATATTAAACATGATAGACTATTCATGTGCACGATGAATGGTTAAGTCTCGATATAATTAATATGACATGTTTGGAGTACTTCTATTTATCAAACAATATGGCTGATTTGGAATGTAGTGGCTCCTTGTATCAAATTAGTGTGCTTGATTGGAGTGAAGCTATAAAATATAAAACATGATCTAATTAGAGTGAATACATAAATTTGATATAAATATATGTGATTCAAGTGGTGAACCATGACACAATCTGATTAGAGTAGGTGGATGAAAGTCAGTTGAGAGGAGGCTAAAATGGTACTTTGTTTAAAAGATGATTTGTTAGGTGCGACCAAAATCCTACCTCGTTAGATATGAAAATGATAAATGGTATATAAATAAGAACATATCTACACTAATATGTTTTGGATATGAGCAAAAAACAAAATTATGCAGTCCTCCAGATACAATTTCTTTCAATGGTAGCATTTTTTCGTTAACATGTTTGTCGGGTTTTTGCTTCCATACAACTTTTTAATTTACAGGTGATCCTCTTCACATATTTTTAATAAATTAATACTTAGTCCAAACTTTTGATTTTAGAATAAAAGTCTAAATTTTAGCGATAACACTATTATCTTAGTTATCATTATAAATTATATCATTTTTTTAATCTTTCACAACTTAAATATTATTCAATATAACGGCAATATGATAAAGATGATATATATATATATATATATATATATATATATATATATATATATATATATTAACATATACATATTTTTCAAAAATATTTAAAAAGAGTGAATGGATGCCGTGATTAATTAAAGTTAATCGAAATGTTTGAACGGGTGATGTGTGTGTTTGAACGAGTGATGTGTGTGTTTTTATTTTATTTTAGGATGTTTATCTATTTAATTTATATATCCAGTTTATTTAAATTATTTGGATTATCTATGCACCATAATTGATAAACTCACATCACATTTTTATGTATGTTATACCGTAATATCTTTTAAAACAATTTTTAAAAATGTCTAACGCGAGAGAATTCATTTATTCATCACGTTTACCGTGATATTATAAGTTGTGTATCAAAGTTTGTTGAACACATTAGATACAAAATTAATTTTATCTTTTGCAGTTCATGTTGTTGTTTTTTAATATGATTTTCCATAATCATCTACGCTTTGATTTATCCATTATTTTTAACTTATTATTTTTCATAACTTTTTAATTATTATCTCTTTTTTTATTTGTTTAAACACCAACCTAAATTGAGTTGTTTTACTCTTGTTTTATTTCGCAAAGGTTTTTTTCATAAATAAAAATATGCTTAAAGTTGTTATTGGATTTTAAACCATTCTCTGAAAATCCAAGAAGCTTCATATCTGAAATTTTTATTTTCATCATTGATGTAAACGTTTTTGTTCGGGTCTCAAGCACGAAACGGTAGACTAAACATTTCATTCACCTTGATTTTTATTATCGTTTGATATATCAACCATTCTTTTCACAATCTAGTACACTCTTTTCAAAATTATTTTATGAAGAATCTGGAAGGTTTTTGTTTTAAGAACATACGATATTCTTACTTTCATATAGTATTAAAATCTTTTTTTTATACTGAAACCTAATTAAGTAGCTTGATCTTTTCTTTGGTTTTATTTTCGGTATTGTTCAATGTGTCAACCATTTTTTTTATTTTTTATTATTTGGTATACTTTTCAGTCATGCGTAAGCAACATTGTTGTTTTTCTAACTAAGTAAAATATAAATTGATTGAATAAATTGTATATGAGGGCCCATTTACTATTGAGATTTATTGAAAAAACAATGCCAGAATCTATAATAATAAAGATTATTAAAATTGGAAATTTGAGAGGCACCAAATTTGAATTTTCAGCACCCGCTTAAAATTATTCTTTCTTTCTTTGAGCTTGGAGAGTAGTCATAGCGTGAGGTATATTGTTCTGAGCTAATTGAAAGCATGTTAGCTTGAGATAAGATTCTGAATTCAGATAGAGTTTTCAATATATTATTCTGTGGACATAAGATATTGATAAAGGCCATTAGATTGCTTCAGATCATAATATGAAGCAAACTAGAGGTTCGCTTTTTAAGTTGTTTCATATTGATCCATCTTAGATTGTTTCTTCAGCATGATTTACGTTTTTTTATTATGATTTTCATTCGTTTCATGCTTCTTGTTTTCTAATCATGATGTTCAGGAGATCTTGATTAGAGTTGGTGCTCCATTACTAGGGAGTGAGGATTAGGACTGAAGATCTACAAAAAAATAGTGTGTCATTTATTACTACCTACATATAAAATTATTAGTTTCATAAGACTTATTAAATTAGATGTTTCTTAAAGATATTAGCAGTATAAAGGGTATTAGTATGACTGATAAATGTCCTGCTAGTGTTAGGAGAGATCTCGAATGAAATCGATTTTTAAGTTATCCAGTAGGGCGATAGTTATGAGTTTATTAGAGATTTTGGGATGCATTTAGATCTTACTTTATTTTACATTTACGTGTCCACTTTGTGACCCATTCTGCAGCAATATTTATTTTTTGAAGATATGAGATATAAAAATGCTTGAAGATAATAATGTCATGCACCAGGTTTATTAAAGATGTTAGAAACCATGAAGCTTTATGATTCAGTAACATTGCTAATGGTAGATTGGATTCAGTATCTATATCAAGATTATTAATTTTTAGTTTATAGAAAATTATGAGACCATCAATGAGAGGTCTGAATTGAGCTATCATATGAGTCTGTTTATCATAGATCCTAGTTGCAATGATCTCCCCTTTGAAATTTCTAATAATATCGTATCAAGTAGCTTCTCCAGGCTGAGATCATGATACATCAGTATTTAGTTTGAGTATTGTGGTACAAAGAGGTTTCCAATTTATATCAATGATCTTTCTAGGCTAACATAGATGGTCCAAATAGCCCAGTTCATAGGCAATGTTTAGGTATTTGTTCTAGTTCTCTCTCTTAAGAAGATTTGTAAGGTCCAATTTTAGTGTTATGTTCTTGACTTGTTGGATGATATAATTGGCAGATTTACTTATCGATTAATACTTGACTTTATTTCTAGATAACCATAAACCCGATAGATGAGGAGAGGAAGGCTAGTACATATATGAACTCGTTTATGAGAGAACTAGAACCAAAGCTTGCAGGAGAAGATATCGGCTACATATTATTTTTATTCTAGTTAGAACTGATTTGGGAAGGGTAGTACTTTGTAGCTTGTAACTAGGGATAATTATGAAAAATGATTGAATGAGGGTTAGTCTGCCTCCAAAGGAGAGGATGTTGTGGTCCTATTTTTAAGTATTCATCCTAATTTTAGTAACTAAGTATTCAAATTAGATAGCTTTGTTTCTTAGATGTACAATAGTTCTTAGAAATTTCATAGGTAAATAACCAATCCTAAATCCAGTTAGTTGTTGTATATAATTACTCATTATAAGAGGTATTCTTGTTGATGAGATGAATATAGTATTTTCCTTATTGATTAGCTAACCATAAATCTCATGGTATTGTTGCATTAACTTATAAATGATATTGATGCTAGAGGTTGAGCCATTAGTAAAGATGACTAAGTCATCAGCAAATGTCAAGCAAGGTATCATTGTTGAGCTAGCAGCTTTATAACTCATATGTCTGTTATCTTAAAGGATATTTTTTAGTTCTCTAGTGAGAAATTCCTCTGCAAGGATAAATAGACTAGGGGAAATGAGATCCCCTTGTCTAACTTCATTTGTTGATTTAAAGAACCCTCTTATTTCTCAATTAATTATTATGGAGAACCCTACAACATTGATAGCACACTTGATTCTATCAATAAACCTGAACAAAAGCATCTAGGATCTTTAATATGAATGAGAGAGAGCATGTCAAAGTTTTTAGCCATGTCAATTTTAATAATCAGATTGCCCATTTAGTCTATTTGTTTTGATCATTAACAATCTCTTGAGTCAATAAGATATTATCGTAGATATTTATCCCTTTTACGAATCCACTTTGCTCATCTGAAATAAGTTTAGGCAGAATAAACCAAAGTTTTTCATTGATGATTCAAGATAAATTTCTGTTATATATAGTGTACAAGCTTATTGACCTGTAGTCATTCCATATTTTTTGTGTGTCTTTCTTAGGAATGAGGCATATTGTTGTAGCATAGAGGCCTTGAAGGACATGATATCCATTGAATAATTCTCTAACTGAGGTGTAAAGGTCTTTTGCTATTAGAGCCTAACTGTGTTGGATGAATTTGGTGTTAAAAGAATTTTAATAATCCATAATTTTAGCAGTTTTGTGTAAGTGAAGATCACTAATCATAGTTTCATGGATTGCAAGACATTCTATCTGCTTTGATCTGATAATGGATTTGATCCTACGTCTAGTTCCTTTGTTACCAATGCCTAATATATTCCAGATTAATATTGAAAGTGTCATTTTAAATAGCCAGTTTGAGGCCTGACATGCCCTTTGAAATGAATAGCCTTGGTTGGATTTAGACCTTTTTGTGGTTTCAACTTTACTTCTTTTTTTCCACTCAGAAATTTATTGAAGTATTTGATTTATTATGTTATAACATTAGAATTTGAGGGAATACTTCCAGTGTTTTGTGGTTTAGGAGATAGTGTGTTAGGTTTTGGTAATTATTGGTCATTGGTTGTTGTCAATATGATGCATGTTTTGATAAAATACAAAGCTTCAATTATCTCAGCCTCATGGATCTCAAGTACGTGGATGTTTTTGGCTGGGTGATTGATGAGTCTTAGGGCTAGTGTTTCACTAGTGAAGTTAGAAAGCTAAGGGTTGAGAGATGGCAGTTGAGGATCACTCGAGACTTGGGCTATGCTGAGACCTGCATTACATTGGATTGTTTTGTATTTGGTGTTGTTATCTATTATATCATGTGATGTCTCCTTGACAATTATGGATTTTAACTCTGAAATCCATATTCTAGTTGGCTTAGATTGTTTGGTACTGAGAATGGATTGAGTCTTCTGGTTATTCTCTTCTTGAGGTTGTTTATCTTGCACATATTTTATATATTCTATTTGTTTGTGTCCAATCTGAAAAAATTCTGAACAATAACTAAGTCTTTCTTTATAGTTAACCTATTATCTGAAGTCTTCAGCATTGCCAAAGCTGATCCATATTTTGGTTAAGAGATTCGTGGATAAGTCCAACCCAATCCAGGCTTTGCAGCAATTGTACACAGATTTGTTCTTATGAGGAACCCAAACTTCTAATGGATTACGTAGAGCTTTATCAATTGTCCTGATGGTATCCTCATTATACATATTGGATGAGATATTTAGAAATAAGATCCAGACAGGGATTATCCGGGATTCTCTTTTTGGGATGAAAGTTGTGGTTCCATTTAATATGTGCATGGTGTGATGACCAACTGTCCATACATTCTTTCGTCATATCCTTCTTATGTGTTTTTGCAGGTCTAGTTCAATCACAAGGTAACGAGGATCCCATAGGGCAAAGCTGATATTTCATTTAAAGCCTAGAAACCTAAAACGTTATGAATTTCGGTCATATGTGGTCTGTCTGCTGAGAACTTGCCAATCATAGTATGTCTGGCCATTTATACAAAAAAAAAATCATTTTCTAATGAATTCAACAACTATATTATCCCCCTTATTCTGGATCTTGACATTTTCATGAATGATGTGTTTAGGAAGGATCCTAGTGACATAATCATATGATTTTAATGATTATCTTTAGTTTTATGACAGGGTGTTTAGTGGAGTTTGTCTAGAAGGGTTATTCTCATAAATAAGATTGTTTCTCAAGATTGAGAATTGGTTGGAATTAAAGATAAGATTTCTGATGGTGAGAGGCGTATGTTTGATTTAAAGAGGGTATTCTTTATTTGTGTCTTCTAGTTTACATTGAATCGAGAGGGAAGTTATTTGGGGTGATTTTTTGTATGTTGATCTGTGAGAGATCGATTAATTTTGTTTGTAGTGGCAAAGGTTGTCGATGGTTGCAGAGGTGGCTTAGAGGTGGTTTGGAGGAGGCTCATGGTGGATCATTTACCATACTAATACGAGTTAGAGCATAACATGGTTGAACGTAGAAAGCATCAATATTTAATTTCTTGGAGAGAAAGAAAAATCTCATTTCTTAAACCTCATCATAAAAAGGTTTTTTTATTATATTATAAACAGACATTTTTTACACGGTCAAGTATCAATATTTTAAATAATAATCTTATTGGTGGTAGGTAAAGAATATAATATTAACACACTCCTTTCACTTTAAGATGTAAATTTTTCGTGGATATTAACTACATTATTTTTAATTAAGATTTTTTTTATTTAATTAATATATTATTAAATCAGATTGACCTTTTAGATTATGATCAACTTATAAACACATAACTTTATATCTAGTTCATTTTTGAATTTTACCATCAATTATGAATGGGAATTATAGATTTTAATTTTTTCAGCTTTTATACAAATCCGATTTTCAAATAATATAATATTATTATTTTAAAATATTGGACATTCGGCTTACCACCTTTTAAACAATCGGCATATTTTCTAAAGAGACCAAATATATACATGTTAACTACACAAATAATACGGTGCATCTAAAAATTGGATTACCAATTATAAAAAATATATATATGTTATTTAGAAATTTGGTGTGGTATGTTTTAAAATTAGTGAACTAGATATCTAAAAATAAAAGGATCGATGATAAAAATCAAAATTATAATATGTTTAAACGTAATATATATATATATATATATATATATGTATGGTATGGTATGGTATGGTATGGTATGGTATGGTATGGTATGGTATGGTATGGTATGGTTGTAGGTATTTAATGTTTTATTATGGTTATTAACATTTAATAGTAGAATAATTTTATTATTATTATAATTTTAGTTTTTATTAGTATTATTAAAAGAAATTCAATACACATGAATTATAAATGTATATATCTTTTTAAGTTTATTCTATTTTAATTAAAAAATAAATATATCAAATTAAGATTAAAATATTTTTATTCTCGTCTTAAATTTCGTGTGTTTTAATTTTATTATATTATAAAATATCACAAAGCTATAAAATTACATAAATTATACAATTTTCATCAATTTTATTTATTATTTTTAAATTTTGAATAAAATATACAAATTTCATCAAATATAAATTATATAATATTTTTAAAAGTTATACAATTTTCATCTAATTTAGTTTTTAGTAAAATTTATCGGCTATCTTTGTATTGATAAAATAAAAAAATACAAGTAAAAGCGAAGATTGTGTCAAAACCTCTAAAACAATTAAAATTTAAATGCATAAATGGTGAATTATATGGACAAACATAAGTGACATTGAGACATATATAATTGAATATAATAGACTCACTAAGTACCCTCGACAATCATAATACAATAAAAATAACATTGAAAAACATTGATAGGACAATACACTTTATAATTAGTATTTATCAAAAAATAAAAGATCGCATTAAATAATGCATCAAATTATAATAATATAAACAAAAATATAACATATCTAAACATGTAAATCTAAATCGTTTATGATCACCCTAGCAGAGTGCAGTCAAATACCTTTTGTCGCAGTTATTGTCAAATACCAGTATCCATGTTCATTAGAACATGAAGCTTCGAAACTGTTAACCTGTATCCAATCAACCCAGATATAGCCCCAAAACAACCTTGAAATCATTAGGTAAACATTTCAAACACAACATATATAACCTACCAAGTTGGTAGCAAATCAACCCCAAACCACCCAATAATGATCCAATAACAGTCCAAAAAAGGAAATCAATAGAGAAACAACCTAAACATAACATGTATATAACACCAAAACGACATATAATAAAACAAAAAAGAAATCACAAAGTATCCCAAAAACAGTTTAACAATCAGTTGATAAACAAAAAAACAACAACATGCACAGCCCACCAAATCTGCAATAAAAAAACCATAAAAGAACCCCAAAAATCCAATAACATCCCAAAAAAATCCAAAATCAACGGACAAACAATAATGTAAACAACACATCAAAATGTAGCAAATCAAAAGCTTAAAACTCAAACTAAAGACCCTTGCAAAAAAAATCTAAAGCGCAAAACATTCTAGTGTTCATCCCTTCTTGAAAAATCCAATAACATCCCAAAAAATCCAAAATAAATGGAAAAAATAATAATGTAAACAACACATCAAAATGTAGCAAATCAAGAGCCTAAAACTCAAACTAAAGACCCTTGCAAAAAAAATTCAAAACACAAAACATTCTAGTGTTCATCCCTTCTTGAAAATACCCAACTTTCACGAATTATGTGCAAAAGGTTGTTCAAAACAGTAACACCATACTCATTTATTTCAAGAGGTTCATATATTTTTTATACCGGTGATCATGATAATGATTTCATAGATGAACAAGAGAATGGAAAAGATGTTGAACAAGAGAATGAAGAAGAGGTTGAACAACCTCAAGTTCAAACTCGGAGATCTACTAGAGATAGACAACCCCCTACTAGATATCCTTTTAATCAATATATTTTGTTGACCGATGCCGGGGAGCCTGAGTGATATGATGAGGTTGTTAGTGGTGTGTGTAAAAATTAGTGGATTGAAGCAATGAATGAAAAGATGCAATAAATTCATGAGAATCACACATTTGAGTTAGCGAAGATACATGAAGGGAGAAAAGCCTTAAGAGTGTATAGGTTGAAGCAAGATGATAGTTCTATGCAACCTCATTACAAAACAAGATTGGTAGTCAAAGGCTTTCATCATAAAAAAATGATTGATTTTGATAAAATATTTTTCTCTAATTGTAAAATGCCATCTATTCGTGTGGTTCTAGGCATTGCAGCTAGTCTAGACTTGGAAATTGAGCAAATGGCATGCTGACTTGGAAGAAGAGATTTTTACGAAACAACCTGAAGGTTTTGTGGTTGAAGAAAAAGAAGATTATCTGCACATACTAAAGAAGAGTCTATGTTCTTTGAAACAAGCTCCGAGATAGTGGTATAGAAAGTTCATGTCAGTTATAGGGGAGCAAGACTACAAGTAGACTTCTTCTTATAATTATGTATTTGCGAAGAAATTTTTCGATGTTGATTTTACTGTTATCTTACTTTACGTGGATGATATTCTTATTTTTGGAAAGAATACTTTACGGATTTATTCTTTAAAAAAATAGTTAAGTAAGTTTTTCGCAATAAAAGATTTAGGCCCAACAAAGTAGATTCTTGGCATTCGAATTACTAGAGACAGAGATTCGAAGAAATTGTTCTTGTCACAAGAAAAATACATTGAGAAAATTCTTCATAAGTTTAAGATGTACAAAGCTAAAATAGTTAGCTCACCACTTTCCAGTCATTTCAAGTTAAGTAAAAACAATGTCATTTAACTAATGAAGAAAATATAGATATGACTAATATTGCATATACATATACAGTTGGAAGTCTCATGTGTGCCATGGTATGTACTCATCCTGACTTAGCTCACAGTGTTTGTGTTGTAAGAAGATTTTTTGTCAAACCCGGATAGAGAGCATTGGGAAGCCGTGAAATGGATTATGAGGTATCCGCGAGGAACCTCTAATATAAAGCTCAGTTTTAGGATGGAGAAACTTGAGTTGTTGGCTTATTCAGATTCAGACTTGGCTGGAGATGATGACATTCACAAGTCTACTTCTGCATATTTAATTAACTTTTGTGGGGCGCTGTTTCATGAAAATCAAGACTACAAAAGTATGTTTCCCTTTTAACGACAAAAGATGAATTTATTACATTGACAGAAGCGAGTAAAGAGCTGCTATGGATGAAGAAGTTCTTGAGAGAATATGGATTTGATCATCAGAGTGTTATTCATCTCGTGAAGAATTTATCGTTTCACTCAAAGTCGAAACATATTAATGTGAGATATCATTGGATTTGAGATATTCTTGATGCTAAACTAATGGAGGTTGATACATTTCATACAGATGTTAATGGGTGTGACATGATGACAAAGGAATTGCCTAAAGGAAAGCTTGAACATTGTAGATTGATTGTCGGGATGTCGAATCCTCCCATATAGTCGCGAGAGGGAGATTTGTAGGTATGTTTTTATGTATGAGTCTAATTATCATATGGATTAAGTCCAAATAAGGGTAACACATAGGATTTTGGTTTCTGTATAAATAATAGACTTATATAAAAGGTGAATTGACCTTCTTGTACATTACAGTGTTTTGAGTAGTGTAGTTTTAAGAGAAAAACAATTCGAGACAGAACTTTGTGCTTTTAATCGGGTTGTCTTCCTTGGTCCGATCGGCTTCGATTTTGGTGAGCAGGCTTTTCTATTTGTACTCTACAATCTGACTGGAGGGATTTTAATTTGGAGTCTTCTAAGTATATTTTCGACCAGCTTCTTCTAACTGCGTTTTGGGGATATTTCAATGAGTTTTCTGATTTCGGTTTACTATCTTGTGTGTTGGGGTTGTGTATGAAGCTACCATACTTTGTGTAGTGTATGGTCTAGTTTTATCTAGAGAATAGTTTTGTAACCCGTCTTCTGATAGTGAATATTTGGTTGGACCCCAAAATCAGTCCTGTGGTTTTTACTTCCTACACTGGAAAGTTTTTCCACGTAAAAAGTATTCTGTGTTATTTGCGTTGAGCTCATACATACTTTGTATTTTGTTTGGAATCATTATCTCTAATCATATTTGTTATAATATTAAGTGTGTTAAGTTTCCTTTTATAGGCCTCTAAGTTCTCTATATATTGAGAGCCTTACTATTGAGTTAACATCTCTAATGCATCAATAAAACAAAAAGGAACATTTTCTAATAAACACAAAACCCTAGCCGCTTCCTGTGGCTACTTCTCTCTTTGTTTTTTAACATGGTATCAGAGCACGTGTGATTCTGGGAATTCTGAACATCCTCAACAAAGATGGCTGGCAATGAAATCGTGGTCAGTCAAATCCCTGATGAATTAACAATGGAGATTGCTGCCATTCTGAGAAATGGTCTTGGAACACAACAACAAACAACTAACCCCGAGAATTTATCCCTATGGATTAAACACGGTGGTGATAACTATTCCCTATGGGAAAACCTGATGAAGAAAGAAATTGGGGGAAGGGGGAGAGGTTCTCACATTATAGGGGAGCCGACACCTCTATCCAAAACTGACAAAACATATACAAGATGGGAACAAGATGATCAATGTGTTTTCACATGGATTATCCAGAATCTTGAATCCAGCTTGGTGAATAATGTCTCGCAATATCCCCCTGCAAAATCCCTCTGGGATGGGTTAGCCACCACATACAGTTCTGGCACAGATTCGTTACAGGTGTTTGACCTTCATAAGAGGGCTAATTCATTAAGGCAAGGGTCCGATACACTAGAAGACTTATGGAACAAACTGCAGAACATCTGGATGTCTATAGATCGGCGAGATCCAAACCCTATGAAAGACCCAGAAGACATTAAGATCTACAATAAGAAGACTCAAGAACAAAGACTCTATCAATTGCTAATGGCAATTAATGACAAGCTGGAACCAGTCATAAGAGATATCCTGAAAAATGATCCTCTTCCTTCCGTGGAAACAGCATATGCTACAATACGAAGGGAAGTGGCCAGGCTTAATATACTAAAATCAAGTTCTTCTGATAGTGACTCGAGTTAAATTGGAATGGGTTTGGCTGCTAAAGATTCTGCACAGAGGTTTAAATTCTGATCCAAAGAGAAAGAAGATAAATCCAAGTTGTATTGCACTCATTGTGGGATGAAGAAAAACACTAAAAAGACATGTTTCCAGCTGGTTGGCTATCCAGAATGGTGGGAGGATGGTCATAAGGAGAAAAATAACCAGTGTTTCAGATCTAATGTCAAACGGGCTTCGTCTACAAGTGGCGGTGAAGATCCGACTAAAAATGAGCAAGGAAGTGGCACTGGTTTTGGAGGAATGGCGGCGAACTCCTATGATAAACTTGGAGGTAAAGGGTTTGAGAAATCAATGAAATGGATCTTTGATTGCGGGGCTACAGACACCATGCCTTATGATCCTAAAGACTTTGGTGACATATCATCTCCAAAGAAGTCCCATATTGAAACTGCTAGTGGAGAAATTTGTGAAGTCAAAGGGGGAGGTTCAATTATTTTTTCGGAAAAAATAGAAATACAAAACTGCCTCTATATTCTTTCACTATCCTTAAAGTTATTATCTGTTTGTCAAGTGACAAAACAACTCAACTGTGTGGTTCTTATGTATCCATTTTTTTTGCATTTTACAGGACATTCATACGAAGGAGATCATTGGGCGTGGTACTGAACAAGGAGGTCTCTATTATGTTGATGAGGTAGTTCATAAGGGACATGCAATGCTTGCTCACGGAACAACCGAAATGCAACTTTGGTTATGGAACCGGCAACTTGGTCATCCTTCTTTTAGCTATCTTAAGAGTTTGTTTCCTAGTCTTTTTTTTGAGTAATTCCATTCATGAGAAATGTGAAACCTGCATTCTTGTAAAAAATCGTAGGGTCTCATTTAATCAAAGTAATACTAGAGTTGATTATGCTTTTTAGCTAATCCATTTTGATGCTTGGGGTCCAGCACCAAATTCCACTAACAATCAAATCAGATACTTTATTTTATTTGTGGATGATTTCTCAAGAATGACTTGAATATACTTCATGAAACATAAATCGGAAGTACCAGAAATATTTGTTTGTTTTTACAAAATGATTTTGACTCAATTTGAAAAAATATATATAGATTCTCCGTTCTGATAATGGAACAGAGTTTGTCAACCAAACAATGTATAATTTTTTCAAAACAAATGATCTTATCCATCAAACCACTTGTCCAAACACACCTCAACAAAAACGGTACTTCTAGAACGAAAAAACCGTACTTTACTTGAAAAAACTCGTGCTATTATAATTGAATCTAGAGTTCCTCATTCTCTTTGGCCAGAAGCTCTTGCTACAGCCACGTATCTTGCAAATCATATACCAACCCGATGTCTAGGAAATAAAACTCCATTACAAGTGCTTGCCACCCAAGTTACAATTCCATCTGTTATGACCTTACCACCTCGTGTCTTTGGTTGTTCGGTGTTTGTTCATATCCCTAAAACTAGTCGAAACAAACTTAATCCGTGTGCTGAAAATTGTGTATTCGTTGGGTATGGTGTCCATCAAATGGGCTATCGGTGTTACAATCCGGTTACTCGTCGAATCCATGTCACCATGGACTGTGACTTCTTAGAATCCGATTATTTTTTTGACCACCAATCTCGTGCTCAGGGGGAGAAAGTAAGTGAATCACTCGATTGGTTGCTATATGAAAGTTACTTTGAGGATGTGCCGACATAGTCGGTAGATGGCGCCACCGAACACGCCTCTTCCAACATAAAGGAGACTGACGAGGCAGTTCTTACCACCAATGATTCTCCCGAAGACAATGTCCAACAAAAAATAAATTTCATGGATACTACCAGCGAATCAGCCGAAGAAAATGTCCATCAAGTGGTAAACAATTTACAATGTCATAATTCACAAAATGCTACTGACCACGACATTTTAGGAAGTTCATTTGTTGAAACTCAAACTCTGGTTCTTCCCCCAAGAAAAAATAGAAGAGTTCCTCCTGACCAGTATTCACCGGAACACGTTCCTCGTGCTTCTACATATCCGGAAAAAATAGACAGGAAAGGAATAACGAAGATTGTAAAGACGTTTTCAGCTACTATTCTCTCTGAACAAATCCCTAAAACAGCTCAAGAAGCTAAGAAGATGACTGAATGACATGAGGCAATAAATACCGAAATGGAAGCTCTATAGATGGGAAGAAAGCAATCGGGTGTAGATGGGTATTTAATATAAAATATAAATCTGATGGCACCATTGAGCGACACAAGGCAAGATTGGTTACCAAAGGATATACACAAACATATGGTATAGACTACTCTGAAACGTTCTCTCTGGTTGCAAAGATTGACACTATCAATGTTTTACTTTCAATAGCCGTGAATAAAGATTGGCCTCTTCATCAATTTGATGTAAAGAATGCTTTCTTACATGGAGACTTGGAAGAAGAGGTATATATGGAACCCCCACCAGGGTTCTCTGATAGTTTTCAAGAAAATAAGGTATGTAAACTGAAAAAGGCATTATATGGGCTCAAGCAGTCTCCTCGTGCTTGGTTTGGGAGATTTACAATGGCAATGAAGCAGTATAGCTACAAACAGAGTAATGGGGATCATACCTTGTTTTACAAAAAGAGAGGAGAATTAGTCACTTGTGTTATAATATATGTCGATGATATGATTATAACAGGGAATGACGAAGAAAAAAATAGCTCTCTTAGGAAAAACCTCTTCAAGGAGTTCGAAATGAAAGACCTTAGGGGATTGAAGTATTTCCTAGGAATCGAGGTTCTTAGGTCAAGAGGAGGGATTTACATCTCCCAACAGAAATATATATTGGATTTATTAGCTGAAGTTGGCATGGTGGATTGCAAACCAAATTACACTCCTATGGTTGTGAATCACACACTAAAGATAATTGAAGGGGCCAGACCAGCGAGTAAAGAAAGGTACCAAAGGTTGGTGGGAAAATTGATTTACCTGGCTCACACTCGACCCGACATTGCATACGCTGTGGGAGTGGTTAGCCCGTTCATGCATCATCATCAGGAACACCATATGGAGGCAGTAATGAGGATTGTTCGATATCTCAAAGGCAAACCAAGAAGACACATAATTTTTAAGAAAAATGGACACCTTGATGTTGAAGTATTCACAGATGCTGATTGGGGAGGGAATCCTAACGACAAGCGATCAACTGCTCGATACTTTACTCGTCTTGGAGGTAACTTGGTGACTTGGAGGAGTAAGAAACAGAAAGTAGTATCACTGTCAAGTGCTGAATCATAATTTAGAGGAATCGTTAAGGGGATTACCGAGATACTTTGGTTAAAGAAGATAATGAAAGAAATCAGATCCCCTCTGAAGTGTCCAACTCAGTTAATGTGCGATAATAAAGCTGCGATTAAGATTTCAGAGAACCCGGTACATTACGATAGAACAAAGCACGTTGAAATAGATAGGCACTTCATAAAAAAAGATTGAAGATGGGACAGTCGAACTTCCGTTTGTTAGATCCGAAGACCAACTGGCAGACATCCTGACAAAAGCAGTTGCTGCAAGAACATTCGAATCAGTTTTATCCAAGTTGGGTATTGGTGATCCCACTACACAACTTGAGGGGGGGGGGGGGGGGGGGTGTTAGAATATTCAGTGTATTAAGTTTCCTTGTATAGGCCTCTAAGTTCTCTATATATTGAGAGCCTTACTATTGAGTTAACATCTCTAATGCATCAATAAAACAAAAAAGAAACATTTTCTAATAAACACAAAACCCTAACCGCTTCCTGCGGCTACTTCTCTCTTTGCTTTTTAACAATATTTGATAAAAAAGAAAAATTTCTACTGTAAAAAATTTACCTTAAAACTACAACAACATCATACTTCTTATTCATGTAACCGAATAACCAATAATATCATAAGTCATATTTTTCAGTTATAATAACAATTATTATAATATTAAATCAATTATTATATTATTCAATCGAAAACTCATACATCAAATTCTCATATTTTAGTCACGCCCAAATATTATAGAACTTTTAACCTTCGACGTATCACAAAAGAGGCACATTTTATTACTAGTATCATCCAATTTTTGGAATGATACAAGTTTATTATTCGGCTTATGGATATATTTCACTTCGTGTATTATCCATAACTTAGTATTAATATGTTTTTATATTAATTTTTGACGATTTACCAAATGGCAAATATATCTTGTTAAAATCACACGAACAATCTCATTATATATAACATAATTAAAACATCATGAATATAAGTGAAAACGATAGCTGTTGAATTGTCTGGGTTTTTTATTTGTGATGTTTTACAATGAGCTTTAAAAATGATAATATCTTTCTGCATATAATCTTCATTTTTATATTATGATATTTTAAGGCTGTTATTGTGCTTATCACTATTCAAGCTATTATTATGAATGCGTAGTGTAGTGTGTAATTTGAAAATTCACCACTTTCGTTGTAATGTAGTTTTTAAAGTAAATTTAAGCCATCAATATAATTATAAATAAATCTATAAATTAGTATCAAGTCCATTGTAGTTTAGTAACAACACTAATATAAATAAATCTATAAACTACATTTTAGTATCAATTTTTTATAAGATAATTGATTCATAATTGTATTAAAACCAATTAGATATTGTAATCTAACACACTTTAGCCAAATTCATATTTAATATTCATCAAGTACCTTTTGTTAGTATTATATTTTCTAGCATTTCGTGCAATTGATCTTACCGGGGTCAATCGAATAATTTTTATAATTTGTCGATCCCATTTAAATAATAATTTATATGTATTTACCCGTATAATTCATACCATTGATACTATTGTTTATGGAATATTTTGATCAATATTTATCTATATATATATATATATATATATATATATGGATCAATAAATAAATTTAATCTCATTTTTTATCGAAAATTAAACTCACTCTATTCTAAAAAATAAAACATCAAATTGAACCAAAACTATCAACATGATACTTAAAAATCACAAACCAAACTTGCATTTTGTATATGATAATTGTGGAAAAGTAAAAGTAGGAGATGGAAAAGCTTACAAAATTATTGGTGTTGGTGAGTTAGAATTCAAAACAAAGCAGTGTTAGATTGAGAAAATGTGTGATGTTTATTTTGTTCATGGCCTCAAAAATAATTTGCTTAGTGTTGGACATCTACTAAAGAATGGGTATGATATTCATTTTTATGGCATGGCATGTTATTTATCATTGAATAATCAGGTTGTTGCTAAAGTTGGAGTACCACAAAAGAATATTTTCTCACTCAACTCTTCTTTTATGGCTTTCCTTTACATTTTTTCTTGATAGGCATCATCAAACAAAATTGGATATTATCCGAAAGCAAAAAATACAGCATCGTGTTGCACGATTTCATCAATTACATCATATAGTTCTTGAATACTTTTTTTTATTGGACTAGATGAAGAATTTGATGAAAACTTTGAGGAATCAGGAGGGTTTCCTGTTGGAGTATTATTTTTAGTACTTTCAAAATCTACCTCTTCTTTTTCTTCAAGTTCAAATGGAAAAATTTGCAAAGGTTCTTTCTGAGCTGTCATCTCTTCAAAAAATGAATTTTCATCAAACCGGACATATCTACTTATCACAATTTTTTTTGTCACCGTATTATATAGCTTGTATGGCTTATTTATTTCACTATAACCGATGAAGATGCATTTTTCTAACTTGTCATCCAACTTGCTTCTCATTGCATCCGGAATATCAGAGTAGGCAACACTTCCAATATTCTTTGATGATGAACATTATGCTTTCTACCATACCACATCTCATGTGGCGGGAAATTTTACAAGCTTGTTGTTGGTGATCTGTTAATAAGATAAACTGCACAGACAACAGTTTCAGCCCAAAAATCTCTTGATAACCTCTTATTCTTAAAAAGACATCTAGCCATCTCCATTATTGTTCTGTTTTTTCTTTCACATACACCATTTTGTTGAGGAGAAGAAGAAATTTTTATTCAATGTTTCCGTTGATGTTTGATGTGTTTAATACATTGTACTCTTGTACATCTCCTATCTTTATATTAGTACATTATCTTGTTTTAATGACAAAATTATATATTTTACTAATATAATATTTTTCTAATAAACAAGTTCAAATCACTAACACAATATTCTTCCTTATGGAAGAATATTTTTATATGAACAATAATTATCCAAATATTTGACCAATATATTAATTAATTAATTAATTAATTAATTAATTAATTAATATACCGAGCTTAATTTAATTTGGTTCCAACAACGCCTCCCTTAATTATGCTAACTCCCAAACTTCTTTTTTGAAGATTTGTATAGTGGTTGTGTTTGTGAAGATATGGTCCACTAATATGATATTCGATCTCATATTTGTTTCCACCTATTATGGTCACCTCAAATCATCTACGGTCTTTTCCGGCATGTTCCATGTACAGTCGGTCTTTCCCAGTCACCTTCGATATTTTACAGTTTTTTTTTATCTTTCATGATAACCTCCAATAATTGACGGGTCTTTTCGATCACTTCCAAACTTCTACGGTCTTTTCTGGTCAGTTTCAATGATCTCAAATCATATACGGTCCTTTCCGATAACTACTGATCTTTGATGGCTAATTTCATATTCTTCTTCCTCTTTCTTTTCTTCTATTTTTTTCTTTCTTCTCCTCTTCTCTTCTTCTTTCATCTTCATCTTTTCTTTTTTTCTTCTCTTATTTACCTTTTTTTTTTCTTATTCTTCATCTCATTTTCTTCTTCTTTTTATTTTTTTTCTTCTTTGTTCTTCTTTTTTTTATTTTTTTTCCTTTTTCCATTTTCTTTTCTTCTTCTGTTTCCCTTGTTTTTCCTTTTTTTTTTCTCTTTCATCTTCTTCTTCTATTTTTTTTCTCCTTCTTTTTTCTTCTTTCTCCTTTTTTTTCATATTATTTTTCTCACTTTTTTCTCCGGTGAGCGCTCCGCTTATTTTTCTCCGATAGACAGCGCTCTTCTTCTTTTTTCTCCAGCGGACAGTAAAAAAGTTTTCGACAAATAGTATTCTTCTCAATTTCGTTTTCTCCGACCATGGATTTTTCTTCTTGTACCTTTTTTATTTGCTTTGCTTCTTTTGTCTTTCCTCATCTGCTCAGTTTCTTTTTCCTTTTTCACCTTTTTTTCTCTGGAGGACAACGTTGTTCTTCTTCTTTTTTTCTCCGGCGGATAACATACAACAACGCACTCTTCTTTTACCACCAAGCTCTTATACCAATTTTTGAGAATAAAAAAATATAAAAAGAGAGATATGAGAAGATAATATTTTTATTCAATGTTTTTGTTGAAGTTTGAAATTCATACATTGTACTCTTGTACATTTCCTATATTTATATTAGTATATTATTCTGTTTTATTGATAAAATAATATCTTTCAATAATATAATAATTTCCTAATAAACAAATTCAAATCACTAACACAATATTTTTCCTCATTGAATAATATTCTTATATAAGGAATAATTATCTAATTTTTTTTACAAACAAATTAATTAATTAATTAACTTAATTAATTAATATATCACGCTTAACTTAATCTGATTCCAACAACAATTACAAACACAACGCTAAAACAATCATCATTAGCAGTATCTTCATATGAAAAAATATTGTTCTTTAATAACATATAATAACATTTTTTAAGAAAAGGCACAACCAATTGTAATAACTATTTTGTAACTTTTACAGATACATCACTAAGAACAAAACAACAATGTATTAACACTTACATAAATAAAGTATGACATATATTTATGTTTAAAGGTAAAATTAAAAATAAAATTTGAATTATCTTAGATTTGTTAAATATGGTGTCTTGATGGAAGAAATCTAATGTATAATATAGTGATTTAATGTTGAGAATAAATGAAAATGAGAGAATCAGATGACTTGCTCGAATATAAAAAGAGAAGTCTTTATTTATTTAATAAAATTTTTGTTTTAAATACAGAAGGAAAGCTACTCACATACGTTAAATAAAAATAACAATTAATCTAAGTGTATAAAGAGAACTGGAAACTATGACTTTTCCCACAAAATTCCCACAGTTTTCCATAAAATTCCCACAGAGAACCAATCTCTTTAATAACATATGACGGTTGTTAAAAGTTATTTTTACTATTCACATTACTACTTTAAAGTTCCATTTTTTATAACCTAAAAATAAACATATTAAAGGTAACCGTAACCAAAATATTTCTCCCAAGAGTTGATTTATCTCCTTATTGTTTACCTTCTCCGCCTACATTTCAAAATCATAAAAAATAGAAGATATCTTACATCCAAACACCACATAAAACAAATCTAAAGCAATATTAACTCATGTTTGTAATTTCACTTTAAACATTAATAAAATGCGAATTGATTAAATCTGAAACCTAAATTTAGATCTAAGATTTTATAAGAAGATTTTAGGTTAGGTAAGGATAATATAATCCATTTGGAGAAATTCTGTCCAACAATTTGGCCAGAATTTCCATGGAAATTATCTATATTAGCTTGAGTATCTAAAACCTTGGCTCATTATTTTTTGGTGGAAAAATATGAATAAACCGCCACACCTCTGGCATATTTTCTATGAATGATTTATCACCACGGTGTTAAAACCTGTTCTAACATACAAAATAAAACTCATGGAATATTTATTCTTCTATTTTTGGTTGTTTTATTACAATGTATGTTATTTTTTATATACAAAGCCTCATGATCAATATGTTTTGATATTTACAAGGTTGGTTCAATGTTTTTTTCCAAGTTATGGAAGAAGAATAACGACAAAGTTCGGATATTGGATCACGTACTATACATGTTAGTAGAATAGATGAAATTTAACGCTAAATCTTGTACTATATACCCTATTGAGGTTGTAGATTAACATTTTTAGATGTAAACTCTTCCCTTATTTTTATGCAACATCGACAATCTACGTAACAGCAAACAAACTATACTAGATCCCATGAGCGCTACCTTCATTGGTGCCAAGTTTAAAATCTATATTGCCTAGAATACATAGAAATGTAATGTACTATTACAAATTATATTCAGTTCGGATCATAAAAATATTGTTTTATTCAGTTTATATTATTTTTAAATATTATATTATATTCTCATAGAAATGCGTGTATACTGTACGAGAAGATTATGCGCTTATACGCGCATTGTTTTTTGAGCTCGGAGCCTCGAATCTCAACGTCAGGTACAATATATACTAAATGTTACACTAATTGTTAGGCTTATTGCCTCGTTATAAAAGTTCCGACTAACTCATTGACTACTAAGTTATTCATCATGCGGACAATCACTCTAGAAAATGTCCGTGCAATTATGGGTTAAAGGTTTCATGTGAGATTGTGAGGCTTTTGCCTTATAAGAGAGACCATATATATGAGATGCATACTAAGGACAACAGAGTCTTATGCATAGATAACGTCGAATTATGTGTAAAGATTGAACGATACAGATGTGTTGGGGCGAGCTTTAGTTTTCTCTGAAATAAGTTTCATAGTCGTGTATTCCAAGACATTAACCTTTCACTCATGACAGAAGAGGTGACTCAGGAAACATGTGGTTGTTTGTTGTACATGCTCAAATGTATTATTATTATTGACAAAAAAGATTATCAAATATGTGCTCCTCATCCATGGTTTTTTATATCATATTGTTGATTATTCCTGGATTGCATGCGTACTAATATATATATATATATATATATATATATATATATATATATATATATATTCATCAGTTGGAAGAATCTTCAAAGGATATAACGATGAACATTTGAGGTTTTATACAATTATATTTTGTTTTTCTGGTTATAAATTATGATTATACGTGTACATTTTTGTAAATACCAAGGTATGATAATGGTTGGCTAAATTACAATGGTCATTCCAAAATAAACTGATAGATTACGTATAAGTTGCAGGAGGAAGATGACATACGTATTACGCTTAATGAATACTTTCAAATATGTTTAAAAATTATTAATTTGTTTTGTTAATGACTTTTTTGTATGATATTTGACAACCATATTGATCGATAAACAACCATTTTCTAATTTAATAAGGTAGTTTGGTACATTTTAATTATTATTGATGTATACCATGTTTATGCATATTTTCTGAATTGATTCAAACATGTAGAAGGTATTCCAACAAATGGCTAGCGCATGAAGTTAGCTAAAACTAAATAACTAAAGCAATGGGTTATGTATGAGTTCATTGATTTGGTATAATATATTTGGTGAGCATTTATAATTCAACCTGAAAAGAAAGGGCCAATATATTGATGATGTGGATTTGTTTATATTATAAACTATCTTACGTATATTTGAGATATGAGTTGGTTTGATATCGTGAATCTTATCACAGTCAACCTGGATGAGTACGTGCATGATGATCGTGAGACTGCAATAATACGACAGTTGTACACTAGGATACGCACCACAATTCGAGGAGTTCGCTGAGAATTATGAGAAGCTCGCTGCTTCATCTAAGTATTTGTAGTCTATTGAAAATAATTTATAGTAGTTATTTTGTACATTTTTTGTAATTAGTTTGCTCATTTTGTAATACTCGTGGGAGTTTTAGTTGGTTTGTACTTTATTTTGTAGTACTACTAATGTTAGTATCAATATTTTTGTTTATATTTTAGATATATAAATATTATTAGACAAAAAAATTATGTTATTTTATAATGCTTTTATGTTATTTTGGAGTAATTCTTATATTAAGAGTATATAAATAGAAACTAAGGTGTTTTTCGAGCCTATTTTTAATATTTATCCAAAAATAGTGAAATAAGCTTCAAAAAAATCTTCACTTCTATTTTTACTTCCGCATAATTATTAGTCAAGATTATTATTTACTTCGACATGTATTATTTGTTTATTCGATAGTTTACATTACCTTATCCGAAAAGTGATACGATTAATACAACCCAAAAGACATAAACTAATATAGATTTGGATATCAAATTGTAAAAATTATCTAATGACTTAGAACCAATTTGAAGATAGTTACTAGAGGAGAGCAGTTGTTGCAATTCAAAAACCATGGAATATTTTTTGCGGTTGGTTGATTTTAATGCAGTACTTTGAAATATGTATGAGTTATATGGTATATATCGTGTTGATTAGCATATAGCTTCACTTATGAAAACAGATGTAAAAGAAAGATTACATGAGATTTAAGCATTGGTTATGTATCATGTTATCAATCTAATTCACTATGATATGCAACTAGAATTGAAAATGAATGCAAATAAATTTAATGATACTCTCAATAACACCAGTTTGAATGTATTAGACATATAGTAACTGAAAACAAAAAAGTATTCGTGAGCCTACGACATGTAGAGGTTTTTAAGATGAATATGACAACTTCAATTAATCATCATATTAATTTGTTAGTTTGTGTGATTTACTTATGAAATTTGTATATTTATTGTTTTTATTTAGTTTGGTATATCGCTATAATATCTTCAAATGAAATAAAAATTGGTATTATACACCATATAGAAATTGGTCGATAATAAAACTCAACAAATGTAACACTTGTAAATAAAATACACACAACAGCAGTCGTTTGATAATAAAATCCAAAAAATACAAATTCAACACCGCAAATAAAAGACATGAAAAATTATTCCATACTAAAAATCAACAACCACAAATCATATTTCATGGAAGTACAATACACTAAAAATGTTGCATATTATCCAATTTTATTTGTGTTCTGTTAAATCATTGATATATCGCACACATTCTCCGGTCAGAGTCGAAGTCTATAATTTTCACTAAAAGAAAATTTTATAAAACAAAATTAATGACCACAATCATGTTTCGTCTTGCATCGAAGGAAACCATGTAGTTTCTATCATCGGTAAATTTCCATCACGAATTGTCAACTTATAAAAACTTAATTAGAATAAACAAGTTGGATAATAATATGACGATTGAATAAAAATTATAATTACGCACATAAACAATATGATTTTCATTCACAAAATCAACTCCGGTATCTTTCAATGCGCCCTCCATAAGAGGTTATTTGATTGGTAAATAGTTCTTGGAACCGGTTAGTGAGATACAATACAAGATGTGTTTGAAAGTGGTCGCAATTAGTAGTCCACTAGTTGGTAAACTCATGTAATGCTTGAATGGTGCATTGACTTTAAAGTATCACAAACGTTTTAGTTCTTTTCTGATTTCAAGATTTTATAATATGCTCCGCAAAGATATAACTCTATATTTCATTCAAGTTCATAGATTAAAGATTCTCTAACGAATGACCATCTATTTTCGTTCCCAAACAATCCTAGAGCAACAGCTCAAAATCCGTAATGTTCGTTCGTTTTAAGGTCGATCATCTTAGTGATACAAATATGCATGAACGAGGGTATGTTTGACTTAAACATCATCTTCGGCTCCATATTTCATTATTCTTTGTCATCTTAGGCTCTAGGTTACCGATATGTTTTGTAATTTTGGTGTTGTGTTACCGATATTTGCCGCAATCGGCGTTACTTTCCCTCTAGATATAACTCATGGTTGTTTTGTTGTCGCTGGTTTTACGCAAAGTTAGTACAGATGATTTTGCGAACCGTTCTAGTGGTGCTACATAATGTTGAACGATATTCTAAAATTACAGATGGGTGTATCAGTCTTTGGAGTGCCCGCATTACCAATCTTCGGAGTGTCTGCACTATCTCCATAGGATTCACATAATTTTTTTGTCAACGTTTTCAAAATAAGAAATATATTTTTATGTAAAATTATCAATCTACGTTTTCTTTTCTAGTCTCACGGCCATAACCGGGAATACGATCATGTATTTTCACTTTCTCTTTGGGTCGCACACAATACTAGTCGACATATACATTATACGTGTAAATGTTTTTAGTCGATGATATTCTTCACTAGTATCAAACTATTTTAGTTTTACCATTTAAAATGCATAACCTCTTTCTCTCCGGTAAGTTTAACCCAATACACCATCGATAGTATTTTTCAATGTTCGTCGATAATATACAAAAGAATAGACAAACCTTTTTTAGATTACTGTTAGCTCATAGATATATAGTTCTAATTATACAACTGTATGTGGATGGTTCAACTCCATCATCGTGGTACTTTTAATATTATCCATTATTATTATGAAAGCTTGCATAAAAGTATTACCACGTAACTCAAAAAATTCTTTCAACCGTAATATATGCGCAACATGACATTTGATTCTTTCTAAGAATCTTTTTATATTAAACTGTTACATAGCAAGAACACCATTTACTTTTTCCCCAAAAAGTTTAAAATTCAATAGGCTTGACCAATGAGTTTTTTCAAACGATTGTGTACGCTTTCTGCCTTAAAAAACAAAAACTTAAACACTATTTTTAAAGGCACGACTAAATTGAGACCATCTTTCTTTATAATAAGACCTTAAAATCTAATTTTTTTTAAAAAACTTGAAAAGACCATTTTGTCTCTCACATAAAAACCCATTATGAGGGCAAAATGATCTTTTCAAGTTTTAGTTCAAATTTGGGGTCCCATTATAAGAAAAATAGGTCTCGTTATAGCGAGGTCTCTATTTAAAAAAAAAGATCTCAATTTTGCCTAGCCCTATTTATTAATTATATAATGGTCTTAAATAAAAAATTTAACTAAATCCTTAATAAACTTAACCATAGTCTTAAAAAATTATAAACTAAACCATTTGTCATAAATAATTTATTTTTTATAAACTAAACCATTGTTTTAAATAATATTTTGAACTCAATCATGGTCTTAAAAAATTATTACAACTAACATACAACTTTAAATAATTTATTTCATAACCATTTTCAAATATCCCAACTCTTATTCATAGTTTTATTTATTATTCTTCATTATGAATGCGAGTCCAACTTAAAATATTAAGTTGGAGGATGTAAGTCTTACTATTTCGAACCAATACATCTCATATCGAATTTCTTTATACGTATTATACATGATAAGAAATCGGAGGAACGTCCATAATAAATCAAGGCTAAATATGTGTGAGAAAAATAATACAGTTATGATATCATATCTTTCATTTCATGTCCAACGTCACTGCATGTATATGTGCGATTATAATTTATCCAGCATACATAGTATTTGCGGTTGGTCGTCTTTTACAACCAACCATTATTTAAGATAACTGTTTACGTTATGGGATGTTGATGCATTTTTGTATCGACCCTCTTGGGATATTATATATTTCTCGGGTATATACTCTGATGTTCGTTAGTTTTCTACCATTTTTTTTCATTTGCCTTTAACTTTTGAATTTTTTAATGTTCTTGAAAATATTCGGTCGATGGATGGTTATATTTGTTGGACATCACATGTAACATTCCTTTATCATCACCTTTAACCGAAAGACCTACCAACTTCAAAGGATAATTAAATTTGTTTACTAACGATCATCATCCGTCTTTTATTTTTTTGAACGTGGTCTAATAGATGCAGATTTCTCGCATAAGTAAACAACTTTATGAGTTCTTTTTTTATGACTCGCATCTCTCGTTCTTTTTATGATTACGAACCCGAATTGTTTGTCGACTTCTTTGACCCACATAATCATCGAATCTAGGCTATACTCATCGAAAGTAAGAAAATAGTGAGTATAGTCCACGACACCTGATATTTCACCCTTACGACCTCATATAATGCATAAAAACAAAAAAAACTATTTAAATCATTTTATAATATCAATAATTGTATTTTTAGGAAACCTTTGATGAAATACAAACTATATTTAACTACCAATTTGGTAAAACCAAGTTAAATACGTGACGAAACCAACACAAACAATTCGCCAAACGTTGACGGACACATCAAAAATTCTTCACCAATCATTTTGGCGAACGAAATCTGTGTTTTTCCGACGAAATTTTTTGTTTCTTTTTGTTATGTATCTGACGAAGAGCATATGTTTCATCTGTCATTTCTGAACAAAAATCATAGTTTGTGAGTTTTAAAAACTTGTTAGGTTATAAAAAAAAATTAAACATAGGTTTTCAAAAAAGTTACTGTTTTGGAATGAACTTTTATTCCGCTATTTTAGTTATTGTTTTAGGTTTCAAAATTATTATTTAAAATAAATATTATTGTTTTGAAATTAAATTTTGTAAACTTTTTATATTAACTATGTATATAATAAATCGGGGCCGTAAAACGTAAAAAAAAAATAGAATATATATTCCATCAACAACATTTTTTAAATGTTTATCAAGACGAATTAGAACGATGATTATTATAAACAGTCATTTTATAACAACTTCCTATACAAAATACTTTGTAACTCAAACACATTCGTATGGTTTCGCAACGTTCGGGTCGGACGCGGACCCGGATCCGGACTAATCAATAGTATGCAAAACTCTCGTGAAAGACATTTAATGAAGAATCTCCTTAGAATTCCCTCTATATTTCTCGTGACACCATAAATGACCCTTCAATTCATTCCCTGTTCCAACCTCTTTTCTATTTATAAACACCAAACTCATATCCAACTCACTCACTATCCACATTTGGCTAAGAATCAAGACTCACAACTTTACTCCTAAAGTCTATGGCATCACTCTTTGCTCTAAAAACGCTCCTTCTCATTTGTTGTCATCTACCCTTAACCCGCCCTTTCACTATCATAATGACAGACTCAAGCCCACCCTCATCCCTCATCGACGGCCCACAAACAGGCTTCTCGATGAACAACGACGGGGCACGTACCGACCCCAACGAACAAGAAGCCGTCTACGATATTATGCGTGCCACCGGAAACGATTGGGCTACCGATATTCCCGATATATGTCGCGGAAGGTGGCACGGAATCGAGTGTATGCCCGACAACGATAATCTCTACCACGTCGTATCACTATCATTCGGGGCCTTATCCGATGATACCGCATTTCCAACTTGCGATCCGAGCCGGTCATATATATCCGAATCCATCACTAAACTTCCTCACATTAGGACTTTATTCTTTTACCGTTGTTTAACTTCAAGTCCACAACCTATACCATCCTTTTTAGGCCAATTGAGTTCCACTTTACAAACCTTGGTCTTAAGAGACAACGGTCATGTGGGTGCTATACCTAATGAGCTAGGTAATCTTACTCGTCTAAAGGTACTCGACCTTCATAAAAACAATCTCAACGGCTCCATTCCTTTGTCAATATCCCGGCTCACCGGTCTAAAATCCTTAGATTTAAGCCGAAACAAATTATCCGGTTCGATTCCTGATTTAAATTTTCCGGATTTAAATGTTCTAGATTTATATCAAAACTTCATTTCGAATTCAATCCCGTTCAGCATCGGAAAGTGTCGGTCACTGATTAAAATCGATTTCAGTCGTAATCGGATAACCGGGTCGATACCCGAATCGATTTCTAATTTGAAAAATCTTATCCTTCTTGATTTAAGCTATAATCGACTTCGCGGACCGATTACGTCGTCTCTAAAACACTTGGTTTCTCTTCAATCATTGATTCTCAAAGGAAATCTTATGGTTACGGGTCCAGCATCTATAATTCCTAGTGATACTTTCGATGGAATGAAAAATTTAATGATCGTAGTGTTGTCAAACATGAATTTAGGTGGTCCGATTCCTGAATCACTAGGCCGGTTGCCTAATATTCGTGTGCTCCATCTCGATAGAAATCATTTAAACGGTTCGATTCCTTCTAATTTCAAAGATTTAAAGCATTTAAATGAAATGAGACTGAATGATAACCGGTTAGCCGGACCGGTTCCGTTTGGGAGAGAGATGATTTGGAAGATGAGAATGAAGCTCCGGCTTTATAATAATTCGGGATTGTGTTGTGATCCGAATGGAGATTTAGGAAATGGGTTGGATTCGTTTGACTCAAGTATCGGCTTGTGTGATGGGGTTAGACCCGGTTCACATTTAACAGTTCAGCATCTTTCTAATTTTGCTACGAAAGAGCCGGTGGTGGTACCAAAAACATTAAATACTTCAGGTGGTTCAGTTCTTAAAGCTTCTGACTTTTTTCAGCTGATTCAAGTATTAATAATAGTATTAAGTATTGTATTTATTAATGTTATTTTGTAACGAGACGACAAATTAAAATGTATAAAATGTAGAATTATTCAAAAGATGTCAATAATTATGATGAGAACAACTGAAAATCGTTGTTTCTATGAAAATATATATTAAAACTTTATGTGATGAAGCTAACCAGGTGGTGGTGTTCTTCAGACTTTTGACTGAGTAAGCCAAGAAAAACAATTGCTTTTAAATTATTTATTTGATACAAATCTAATATAATACTTTTAGCCTAGGATATCGATTTTGTGAGCGTTTGAAATATTCGCATGTATATATTATTCTAAATTTATTATAAACACTAATATTGGTCATGAAGAAAGTTCTTTCATAGCTTTTGTAGCTTTCTAAATTTATTATAAACACTAGTATTGGTCATGAAGAAAGTTCTTTCATAGCTTTTGTAGCTTTCATTCTTTAGAATAGGTTCAATTATACATTTAAATTTACATGTTCCATTTTTAAACATAAAAAAAAAATAATACCATTTAAAATCCAAAGTTTTTATTAGATTTCGAAGTTTGATCGGTGATATTTGTTTACATAAATCGATTTGTGTGTGTGGTAACTCGAATTTTGATTTCGAAATATTAGGAGACTCGAGATCTCTTTTCTTTTTTATTTTTGGTGTTCATATGATATTATTTTGTTAATGTAGTTTATTTGTTGTATTCGAGTTAGGTTTTTGTCGATTTTTAGTCTGTTTTTTGTGTTCGTGAAATTTTTGTTCGAGTAAAACGATTCTGGGTTTCAGAGGAAGGAGATGCGAAATGTGTTATGTTTGTGCGTACTGGTAGATGCGAAACGTTATTATTTTTTTGTATAGTAGATGCGAAACATAATAACAGATAGATGTATAGTAGATGCGAAACATAGTAATGTTACTATATGTGAAACCTATGTACTGTTTTTGTACTAGTAGATGCGAAAACGTTATTTGTTCTTTAGAAAAAATTAAAAAATATTCAAAACGTATCATGATTGGTACTAGTTTTGTTCGTCTTAAAAAACAAAACCAACGGTTTAAAATATACAGACTTTTAAATTTTTTAAATTTATAGGGTAAATAAAGCAGATGTGAAACCTTTTTTGTTTTGATAGATGCGAAACCTTATTTATTTTGCAAGATGCGAAACCTTCTTTATTTAGATAGATGCGAAACCTTCTTTGCTTTGATAGATGAGAAACCTTCTTTGTTTGCTAGATGTGAAACCTTCTTTGTTTTGCTAGATGTGAAACCTTCTTTGTTTTGATAGATGCGAAGCCTGTTTAAATTTTGTACCGCTAGATGCAAAGGCCCAATATGATAGATGTTAGATGTGAAACCAACCCACTATGATAGATGCGAAACCATATAATGAGAAACGTGTGTAAAATATTATTTAAAAAAAATCAAAACCTATCATGAGTGGTACTAGTTTTGTTCGTCTTAAAAAACAAAATTAATAGTATTTTCTATTTTTTTTAGTTACAGTTTAAAAGATATGAACCTTTAAAGTTTTAAATTAGAAAAACAAAAGAAAGAGAAGTTGTTTACTGGATTCTATATGAAATGGTAGTTTAGGTGTAAAATATGTTAGAAAATTTACGTCTTTATCTGAAATAGGTTTGTTGGATGGGTTTTAAATTGTAAGTCTCCAAAAAAAAATACATTTAATCTATTTAAAATAGTGTTGGTTAACTTTTAAAATTAATTTTAATTGTTTATTTAATGATTTAAGATAGTACAATTTAAAATAAAAAAATAACAATAAACAAATAAAAACAACTCATTTAAACATTAAATAACTCCAAAAATTTAACATATTTATATAAATAAAACAAAAATTTGATTTCAAGCCATTTTATTGTATGGCCCAAAAATTCTTCATCCAGTTCAAAATAAATATCATTTTAGATAAAAAATTGTTTCAAAATAAATGTCATTTTAGAATTTTAATGCAACTTTTTTTATTCAATTTATTCTTTTATTCTTTGTCTTGTGACCCCTTAAATTATATAATTTATAACTACACTTTTCAAAATCAAAATTAATCATTACATTTCTTAATCTTCGTGCAACAATCTTAAAAGACACTTATTTATGAACAAGAGTAATTTAGACTTTTGTAAAAAAAAATGTTATATCCTCAAGTATGGATCAAATTCGGTTTAAAACCCATAAATGGGTTTTCGTTTTTGGTACATGCCTTTTTTTTAGTTAAATAATATTTTAGTTTTAATGTTTATGTTTATTCTCATACATAAAAAAATATTTTTCAGATAGGTATAAAGTTTCAAGACAACAACTACAATATTTCGTTATTTCACTTTAAGGTCAAATAGAATAATATATATAAATTTCATAGCGATTTGCGTTTAAGTTCTATAAAGTTTCAAGAAAACATATTTTTCATTTAAATTCAAACAACATGTGTGTTTATAAAAAAGTTTAACATTAATAAAAAGATAATAACACAAGATTTACGTGGTTTGCATCTACATGTATGGACAACGTAGCTTATAGATGGAATATTTATAATGAATTACAAAAACATAATTAAAACTATCGCTCAGACATTCTATTACAAAATTTCTCAAAACATAATACAAGCTGAAAAAGAGATTTTAACATGCTATGTTACAAAGTTTTCAAAACAGAATACGAGCATAAAGAGATGTCATGACTCACAATATTTCTTTTAGTGTCTTTTCGATATTCTCTTCAAGAATTCACTAATTCTAAAATCACTAATTACAATAGGATACACATTGTTAAAAATTCTCAAAATAGAGTATCAAGTTTTAGTAGTATCTCTCAATTTTTAGTAGTTCTTTTAGTGTATTCTAGTGATTCTCTTTCAAAAATTGATGGATTCTTGGATAACTCAATTTTTTCAATGTTTATAAAATTTTGTTTTTTATCATCGATACCATGTAGGTTGTAATTTCATACTATATATAAGGTCTTCTAAGGGTCCGACCTCATCTATACATTGTCATTATACACAGTTCGTTTACAGCTCGTCCTCGTCAGAGGGTCGTCATCATATCTCTAGCATTACCTCATAAATAATGGAATAAAACCTAACGAGATATATCCCTATTGGGGTTTTTCCTAATCCTTAAATGAAGTTACATTTTTTGAGGACTATCAATATTATTTGTATGAGGTAAACCTTATTTGTTTTTACTCATACGTTCAAAAGATTTTGTATTTACTAATCTTTGTTTAATTATCATTATATTATGGTCTAAACTTACTTGCTTTGAATAATTAATAATTTTATGTGACTTGAAAAAATTGAGATTCATATACAACGTTTTAGCCGAGATAACTTACAATCGCTGATCTATATTTGATCCAACTCAGATGAATTCCAATTCTTTATATAAATTTTAATTTAATTTTGATAACTCATTTTCAAATTTATAGCATACCAAGACTCTCTCTCTAAGACTTTTTCTCACTAATATTATTGGAAGTTGATACCTTATTTTGTTGAGCTGTCACAACACCTTATCTACCAATTTTTAAATACCCAAAAAGGTTCATTACTTATTTATCAAAATTTTAATTTTATTAGTTAGTATTTTTATGATGATGTGGTAAAATGTGTTAGCTTTAAGATTTTTTTGTTATTTATACATCATATTTGCTAATCAATTAAAGTCATAAAAACCAACCAAGTAGCTTGTATGAGAATTTAAATAATGAATTAAGTAATTCATCTAATAATAGGTGGAGAATATTAATCTGAGTGATTGTTGCTTATGGTATTTTCAGAATCACTATTAATATTCCAGATTTCTTTAAGTAGGGGTGTTATCAGTCCGGTCCGGTCAGGGTTTTATTGGAACCAAACCGGACCTCTAAGTTTATCGGTTTGGACCGGACCAGACTGTTAAGCTTTTGATTCTATTTTTTGAAACCGGGCCAGGCCACTAAGTTTTCGGTTCGGTCTGATTCGGTTCGGTCCGGTCCCGGTTCCAGTTTGGTCCGAGTTCGGTTCGGTCCCATTTCGATTTGATCTGGTTTCGGTTCGGTCTGTTATCAGTCTGGTTCGCTCCGGTCCACTTAATAAAAATAAAATTTAATTATAATTGAATTTTCAATGATTTAAATTGAATAAATAACATAAAAATTAAATTTAGAAATTAATCTTTGATTTTTATTTAAAAAATATAGTAATTAACTATTAATTTTGGCAATATAATGTATAAAAATTAAATAATAATAATAAAATAATCGGTTTAAATAGTTGTATTGGTTCGATTCTTTATCGGTTCTACTGGTTTACTAATTTTATTGATTTGGTTCCTAATCGTTTCTAGTGGTCTATTAATTTTATCGGTTTGGTTCCGAACCGGTTTTATCGTTTATGTTCCTTATCGGTTTCGGTTTTAAAGATGGAGCCGCGAACCGGACCGTTAAGATTCGATCTGGTTCTTGGTCGGTTCTTATTGGTTCAGTTCTGGTCAGGTTCTCGGTTCTCAGAACCGTTGGCAGCTCTATCCTTAACTAGTTTAAATTCGTGAAAATTTCTAAAACCTATTTCGATTATCTCACGTTTAGGAGAAATAAATATATTGTTAAACTCCATGACTCTAAACACTTTTTGAAGATGAGCTTCTTCTATGTAAGTTGTTATCGAGAATCTATCTCTTCTAAATGATTTTGTTAAATTGAAAGAAGATAAAAGAAAACTTGTAAGATATGATGATATACTTTATTTATTTTTGAACACTGATCTTTACTTCAAAAAATAAATTAGTTCCAATAATATTTCATTCTTGAACAAAAAATCATATTTATATTTATTTCATATATTCCATAACCGGAACAAGGGGATATATATCTTAATATGCATGTCTTGTTGTCATTAACAAGATTTTTTCTAAACTTGATTGTGACGACCTTTTTCTAAAAAGATTATCCCGTATTATCTTTCAAATCTATAAAGACAAAATTATCCCTTATTCATGATAGAAAACTTAATTCTTTTGAGGTTTTTGGACTATTGATAAACTAAAAAATGTCCACATACAGAACTATTACTGTTTCTACCACATAAAATATGGAAACTTTGTTTCTCACTTGTGTAGACTCTGAAAATGAATTTGGTGTGATTCTATCAATCCATTTTAAAAATAAAAAACTACTACAAATTAAAATGGTGATGATTAACAATGAATTCTTGTCCAAAAACGACAAAAAAATTATAAAAGAAAGAACCCACTTCTACCGTAAAAAAACCCGAACAAAGAACATAACCATGTTGTTCCTCATACCACTACTACCGTTGTTGTTGATCATAACAAGAACTTAATCGTCTCGCCTTAAAAAAGATGACTTATCAAAATGACATAAAAAATTAAAATTGTCAAAGTTACCAAACCAAAATCTGGGGCAATAATAAACTCCCCACTTACAAAATACTTAGCCGGATCGTCCATTTTTTAGATTCAAAACTTTTAGTCAACCGTCGTATATCTCCATGTTCAGATGGACTGTGCACTTCTTCTCAAACAATTGCCAAAATCTTAAAAAGGTATATATAAATTACTATTTAAGTATTTTTCTATTATTGTTTACCGTTTTTATATTTATATCGTATTCCTGTCATACTTAAACATATTATATTTTTCAAATTTATTACAATTCTGTAAAATTTGATGGCAAAACTATGTCTCCTTCAAATGTTGGATTCTTGTATTATCAGATTACCTCATCAATTACATTTACTGAAAGATTTAGTTCAATAAAACAGAAAGTTAATGAAATAAAAAACAATACTCATCTTTGAAGAAAAACTATGACCCCTTGGTAAAAGATAAGTATCAAGTTAATAGTACATTATCTGCCTACCAAACTAATTATTGCCATAGAAATCATCCACTATTTCATAGATTTATGGATATAAAACAATTTTCAGATAACTATAATATTTTTTTACAACAGCTGCACTATTTCAATTTTTTACTTAAATTCAAGTAAAGTAATGTATTTAAGTTCCATAAAAATTTGTATTTAAGTTCTGTAATGTTCATGCATTTAAGTTTCACTAAAATATTTTTCTCAATTAAATTCCAACAAAAAAATTGTACTTATGAAAGACCTTAACATAAATAAATAAATAACAACACAAGACTTACATGGTTTGCATCATGGGGAAATTTTATATATATGATCAACATATCTAGTTTTATAGATACAACATTTATAGTTATTACAAAATCATAATTAATACTATCACTCATATACTAAGCTACACTATTTCTCAAAACACAATACAAGCTGAAAAAAATATCTCACACACTATATTACAAAGTTTCTCAAAAACAGGGTACGAAGCTAAAGAGGGATGTTACGATTCATAATATTTCTCTTAATGTCTTCTTCGAGATTCTCTTCAAGAATTCATTAATTCTAAAATCACTAATTACAAGAGGATACACATTGTTCAAAACTTCTTAAAGCAGAGTATCAAGTTGTAGTGGTATCTCTCAACTTTCAGTATTTCTCTTAGTGTATTTCAAGTGATTTTCTTAAAAACATTGATGAAATCTTGAATAACTCGATTTCTTCAACGTTTCTCTTATGATGCTCACTTTTATTTTCTAGAAGCTTGTTTGTTATCACCTATTCCACGTTCGGTTACAGCTTCATGCTATATATAAGATCTTCAACGAGTATATATTAACATAAACATATATCATGTTCGACGATTGTTGATCAAATAGTACACCAATTAGTTATAACAAACTTGTTTTATATCTAGATCACATAGTACATCAAAATGTTATAATGAACTTTTACTATATCCATATCAATAATTGTGATCAAATACTACTTACAATTAGTTATAACAAACTTATACCATATTCACACCTCAACTATTAATCTATTTAAATTAAAAACTCATATACTAAACTTAGTTTCCGACTGATTCCCTTGCAAAATTGTGAAACTACCCGAGCCCAAAATCTCTCACGACTGAGACTTGACTCATGTTAGAGCCTAACACGTGTTGCAAATTTACACTAAAACTTCCTATCGAGACATAACTCAGTCAAAGACCAAACTCATATATCAAACTTTAACCAAAACTAAAATTAATCCCTTGCAATGTTCAAATCCTTCATGTTGAATTTGATTCGTCTACAGTGAACGAACCCTTTGATGGTGTCAGAATCATATTGATCACATGTTCCATCTTCAAGTTACTTTAAGCCTATATTTATCAATTCTACACTTAGGCTTATAGTGATGTCCTCTTTTATTTCCCTGATGGTCCAACTACTTTTTGCCAAAGATATTTAGTCCACCTCCATCTTAGACTTGAATAAGTCTCATATAGTCAGTGAACTTTATGAAGATGAAACCTCCAACAAATAAATATCAGTATTTTGACCTTTATCATTTAAGAATATGGTAGTAACATTCATCTGATCTAACTTAAGATCAAAACTTGCAACGATTGACAGCTTAACCATTACATTGGAATATTTTACAACTAGCGAGAACATTTGTTGAATACAACACCTTCACTTTTTATAAAACCTTTAACCACTAATCTAGTTGTGTAAAAAAGTAGTTCAAAACCAAAAATACCAACAAGTTTTTTATTGTTTGGCTTCTTTAACAGTGTCCAAGTGACATTCTTCTTCAAAGAATTAAGTTCTTATGTTATGACTTTTGGTCGTTTCAGTTTACCAGTTTTCTTATATCATTTTGAAAATAATCATATTAAAAAGTATATCTCTCCATTTCAACATATACAACATAACGTTTAATATCAACATAACCATATGTATGCATAAGCCTGTCAGATCTTCATCTTATAATACTCACAGCTGATAAAGGTCAAACTTTCCTTGTTGCTCTCGAATTTGAACATCTTAAACATCACAAACATCGTAATATCGACCAAGGCTAAACCCATACAGTAGTTGAACTTCCTCTATAGATACTGAACTTATATAAAACCAGAAACTAGCTTCGATAGAAACATCATATACTTCACATTTATGTTCAAACTCCACCTCAAATCTAACTCCACTTTTGGTAATAGTATGTCTAGTATCAACCTTCGTGATTAGTGGTCTTTCGAATTCGTTGAATACAACAACATTTTTAACTAAAACATTCTCACTCTCATGTTCTAAACATACAACGTATACCATTTTACACATTATAAATATCTAAGAAACTATGGGCTTATGTTGCCTTAAATACAACTGTCTTGACATCTTCTCTCCAGAATTTGTGGTCCATACCAGTTTCTGAAATCATACATGTCACTCTCTCAAGTAAAGTATGTTTCATATTGTCAGCAAAACTATTTTGTTGAGGAGTTTGTTCAATAATTATATCCCTAGAAATAACAAGTTTAAAATAATAGCTCATGAATGGTTCATTCACAAATCCTAAAATATTTTTAGTTTCCAAATTTATAGGTACTTCTCGGATTGATCCTCCACCAACTTCCTATGATTTTTATAGACATTGAAGCACAAATTGGTATAATTAATCTCAAAAGTATACACATTTCTGATATGATTGATGGTAGCAAAAAAATCATATGTATAAGGAGAACTTTGATCTTGATTCTTAAGAGATTTAATTCATTACGTATGGTGAATTTATCAAGATCAAACTTTATTGAACTCATCTTCACGTATCTTTTTTTTATTTTGTGTTGTTCACGAACGATTAATTGATTTCTAGATCTAAACCACGTGTTAAAAAAATCATCATCAACACATCATGGTAGATAGGTACAATGCTTCAACACAACAACTTCGACACTTCAATTTTTGCACTTAAGTTCCAAAAATGTTTATGCACTTAAGTTCCAACAGAGTTCCTACACTCAAGTTCGAGCAGAGTTTTTGCACTTGAGTTTTAGCAGAGTTCATAATATTAAGCTCTAAAAATATTTACGCACTTAAGTTCTAGAAGAGTTCTTACACTTAAGTTAAAGCAAGGTTTATACACATAAGCTCCAAGAGAGTTCTTTCACTTAAGTTTGATATGGAAGTATGATTTTGAGGATTAAAGTGTAAATAATGTAAATTTAAGGATTAAACTGTAAATAATATAAGTTCGGTCCTTAAATTATATATGTTGTAAGTTTTAGAGAACATTTGTAATTATGAATAATTATTAAGGACTAAAGAGCAATTTGTCATCTTTTGTAATTGATTTCACTTTTGAGGCTAAGTCTTGGCTCCTCTATATAAAGGGCGAGACTAACCAAATAAAGAGATTGAACACTTTTTCTATTAAACTCATTTTTACTTGAACTTTCTCTCTCTACAAACTCTCTAACTCTTTCTCTCTCTAGAATTCTCTTATAACAATTTACTAAGGTGAAATATTAACTCATCAAAGTTCTTTCAAGTTTTATGCACTTAAGTTCCAGCAGATTTCTTGCACTTAGGTTCCATCAGAGTTCATGAGCTTAAGTTTTAGCAAAGTATATGCACTTAAGTTCCAGCAAGGTTTACGTACTTAAGTTTTAATAAGATTTCGGTATTTAAGTTCTAGTATGGTTTATGCACCTAAATTCCAACAAAGTTTATGCATTTAATTTCTAACATATTTCTTGCACTTTAGTTCTCATAAATCTCATACACCTATATGGAAACAAAAAACAACACAAGATTTACGTGGTTTTGATTATGGATCAATCATATACCCACGAACAACATATCTACTTTTATAAATGAAAAAAGCACAAGAAAATACAATAACATGATTAACACTACCACTTACACGATATGTTACAAAATTTCTTAAAACATAATATAAGCTTACAATATAATATTATATACTTTGTTATAAATCTTTTCACGACTTACAATTTTCTTTATGTGTCTTTTCTATGATTCTCTTCAACAATTCATCTAGTATAAAATCACTAATCACAAAAACACATAATTACAAGCAAATAGACATTGATAAAAAAATCTCAAAATAGAGTATCAAGTTTTTTAAGTGGTATCTTTCAACTTTAAATATTTTTTTCAATGTCTTTCTACTCATTCTTTTCAAAAATTAGTGAATTTTTTAATCATTTAATTATTTTAGAGTTTTCTCTCATTGAAGCTCATTATATCTCATTGCAAGATCATTGATAAAATGTTACGTTGAAGCTTATTGATATATAGGATCTCTAATGGGATGTATATTAATACAAACATACATTATGCTCACAATTACAAACAAAAGTTACTCTAGATGAATGAATGTAATCACATACTACACCAAATAGTTATAAAAAAACTTGTAATACATCGAGATCAATAACTATGATCAAATATATACAATAAGAAGTTATAACAAACTTATAATATATTCATATCAACGATTGTGATCAAATAGTACTCCTAATTAGTTATAATAAAATTATACCAGTTTAACACCTCAACTATTATCCATTTTAATCCAAAACTCATATATTAAATTTAAATTCTGACTAATTACCCAGTAGAAGCTTTGAGCTACCCGAGTCGAAACCTCTCATGGAGAGACTTCACTTATGTCAACACTTAAATCATATTATAACTTATTGCCAAATATTTGTGCCAAAATTTTATACCGTGACCAGAACTTCATATCACGATCTAACTCAATTAGAGGCCAAACTCATATGATGAGCCTTAACCCAAACTCAAGCTACTACATCTAGAGTGTACAAACCCTCTATGTCGAATTCAGACTATCTATAGTGATCAACTCCTTTGTTGAGGTCAAACTCATGTTAAGATCATGTTCTATATTCCATGTACTTTGAGCATACATTTAACAGTTATAATATTTACATTTTATTATTTATCAACCTTTCAGCTCTCTTTAGATTCCTAAGAATCTGAGATAACAATTTTTTTCTATATGGGCTAGAAACAGGTTTGTGTACAGTACCATCTTTTGTTTGATATTCAGAATATTTTCTCCGTTATGTAATATTTCATGTTGTAGATTTTCTTTGACGTGCAATTGTTTTAGTAAGTGCAGTTTTTTTAGTATTTCATTTTTAACGATGTATTTGTTTAGGGTCTCACCTTCATCAGAAGAATCCTTTTCATTTCCTTCTTGTTGTAAATTATTTGTTAGTTCTTCTGTTTTATTCTAATTTGTACCTATATCATCTTCGTCAAGATTAACTTCTTTTTTGTTCTCCCGGCCAACCTCTTCTTCTTCTTCTTCCTCCCTAATAAATTCTTCTTCTTGGTTATCCTAACCAACCTCTTATTTTTTTCCTCTCACCAAATGTCTTTTCTTCTTTATTTTTTAGGGCAATTTATTCATCCACGGCCTACAAAGTTTTGAAATATTTAAGTAAATAAGAGATACCACATTTGTACATTGTATGGGAGATGTGTTACAATACACAACATAAAGGATGCGAGAAAGTACACTACTAGATAAGTGCAGAACAATACACCACATGATAGATGTAGATAATAAACTACATGAGGGATGTTTGACTATACATGACATGCGAGACCAGGTATCACAAACAAATGCAATTTAAATTGTGTTTCAATTCCCAACCATTTGTAACATCTTGGTATTATGCCTTATTTTCCTTCTCATTCACAAATGGTTGTGTGTTCCATGATGAATGGCTGCATTTTAATGATACTTTAGAGCTACTGAATTTACTATTCTGTTTGTGTGTTTAAAAATACAGTATGATATTAACCACTAAAAGAACAACACATTCAACGACTTTATCAAGTTTTATTTTGTAACAAAGCCATATTGAATTCACTATCTTGTTTTTTTATTGCTTTAACCTAATCATAATTATTTATTTTTTTCCAAGTATTCGATGTAAAAACGATTGTAGAAGCTAATACATTCCTAGATGTGGAGAAGAACAATATGGAGCGGGCTAACATAATCGATCGTATGACAACATCTTTTACTATTTGATCTCCTTCACTTTTAACTACTTTGGTTATTGCATCATATAATATGAAACCTTGGTTAATATAAATGCATGTTAGATGTGAGACTATACATATACCTAAAACATAGATGGGTGATATACAGAATCAGGGTAACCAATTTTATGCGAGGTCATGTGTAATTAATCTTATAAAACATATAAGATGATGTGACATGCAAAACCAATATAACCAATTTATGTGAGACTAATGTAAAAATATGTAGTCAAACAAGAAATTACATTCATTTATCATTAAATTTGTAGTTGGTTGAGATTTGCCGTTTTCTTACATTTCTTTTCGTATTATCAAAAAAGTAAGTTTTCACTATCCTCGATTCTCCTTCTTCTGAATCAAAGTATATAAGTTAAAGAATTTTGTTATTTAACGACATGTTTTCTTCGTCATGCTTCAAACCAAAGATAGTCTTCACATTTTTTGTTGTAATTGGTACCAATTTTTTAACCCAATTAGAAGGTGTCTTCATCAGGGTTATATGTTTTGATTATTTCAGTGATAAACTCATAAATTTTATTTGTAGGTGTTTTTTCGTTCCTCATAACATATGTAAATTTAAACAGGGTATAAAATAATGTTCTCTTTCGAGCTTCTATGTGAACATTTCTTGTTTTATTTTATTTTCATCTATTTAATGATGGAAAATATACATGATTTGAAAATAAAAATTAGCATGTTTTATGTAACATAAATGCGAGATTAATGTGAATTGACAAGATGTAAGATAAATGTATAATTAACTACATAGGAGGGCTAGTTTTAAATGAAAAATTATGAGATCGTACAAATACAAAATGTAGGTTGCGAGATTAGGAAAATACTAAATATGAGACTAGTTTTAAATGAAGAATAAGAGATAATGCATAAATAACTACATGTGAGTCTACTTATAAATTATTTATGCGATACCGAGCAAAATAAGAGTTGTGAAACAACCTATAAACACGGGATGCGAGACAACGCATAGCTAACATACGAGACTAATTATAAATGAGTAACCATGTTGGTTATTAGTTTGGTCTCACTTCTCGACACGAGAAAACTAAAGATTGGGTATAATAAAATTCGAGATAATCCATACCTAACGACATGCGATACTAGTTATAAAAATATAATGCGAGAACATGCAAATACAAAATGCAAAATACGGGACCATACAAGTACTAAATGCGATGCAAGTTTTAAATAAAGAATGCAAGATAATGCATAGTTAACTAAATGTGAGACTAGTTATAAATTAGTAATGATATTGGTTATTAGTTTGGTCTCGCGTCTCATGTCTATCTTTGCGAGACACGAGAAAGTTAAAGACTAGGTATATAAGGTGTGAGACAAATGTTAATTCGGGAAGAGAGACACAAGACACACATATTTAACTAGTAAAAATTAATATCCAACAACAATACTAAAAAATAAAAACAATATGATTTCATAGTGTATTTATAATCGATAGTATTAAATACGAAGCAAAATAATCGTAAAAAGTCTAGTTTTTTCGTATTTTTAAAATTTGGTTTTATAAGTAATAAAAAATCAAACTTCTAAAGTACTTGATTTCTTATTATTTTAATGGAGAAGAAAATCGGATCTTGATTTTACGAGATTTTTTAGTCTTCAATCTTGGGAGAAATCACGTAAAACCATTTGTTTTTTAGAAAGAGAAAGTAAAATAGAGAGCAAAAATATAAAATTTGAATGATAAGAGAAACCGTAATTTTATTTTTTTAATAAGGTTATTATTATATAAAAGATGGGTTATGCTAACCGGTGCCATGGGCACCGGTTAGCAAGCATTTAATGCTATTGTGCGGTGAAAATCAACTTCCTAAATAGAGAAATAAAACAGTTTTGAGGACACTACTTTTTTTTTTAGGAAATTATACCAAAGGTACCTACTCAACTATTTTATTGTCATCTAGTACCTAAGGTTTGATCAATTGTCACTTAATACCCAACTCAACTACCTAATTATCAAATAGTACCTAACTTTATTTTAATACCCTAACTACCCTCACCATTCATGAACAACCACGTAACCAAAATTTCTCTTTCCTTCTTTTTCCTACTTTTTCTTTTTATTTTATTTTTAAAAGATCCGTATCTTTCGAACCGGAGCTCGAAAAAAAATAAATGAAAGTACCATCACTTTTGTTTTTTTAAATGAACAAAACTAGATCCATTGATGATATTTTTTTTTTATTTTTTTAAAAAATAAAATTTCACTAGTAACAATTCACATCATATCATGAGAGTTGTTCAGGAAACCCAGAGTTGCAAACAATTCGCATCTTATCATGAGAATCGTTCAGAAATCCTGAGAGTTGCAAGCAATTCGCATATTATCATGAGAATCGTTCAGAAATTGCAAGCAATTCGCATCTTATCATGAGAATCGTTCAAAAATCCTGAGAGTTGCAAGCAATTTGCATCTTATCATGAGAATCGTTCAGAAATTGCAAGCAATTCGCATCTTATCATGAGAATCGTTCAGAAATTGCAAGCAATTCGCATCTTATCATGAGAATCGTTCAGAAATCCTGAGAGTTTGCAAGCAATTCGCATCTTGAGAATTATATCAGGTTTTTTTTTTACCAGCGCGTATATTTGGTCGGGGTATTTTTGTCCAAATTTCAATTCGATGTACCAAGTGACACTATCCAAAAAAACGGATACCACTGGGTAATTACATAGTTGAGAAGGTATTTACCGGTACTTTTCTCTTATTTATTTATATATATATATATATATATATATATATATATATATATATATATATATATATTATATAAACGGTGAAGATACCTATAAATATAAAACCATTAATTTACGTAATGAATAACTAAGGAATACTTTAATGTTTGGTCTAAAATCGAATAAAACCGAATTGCGATCCCACTAATAACTTATTTTAATATGTAAAACATATATTAAAATGATATTTTTATCTTAAAATACTTTTAGTAACTAAATATATTATTATATGCTTATCTGTAATATTGCTGGATTAGATGTACTTATTGATATAATTTGTGATAAAAATATTATATAGAAATTACCTTAATAAGGCTCATCAATTCGAATGCATATTTCGCTTTCACAAAAAGAAAGAATTAAATTAGGGAAAAGGGAAAAAGACTTTTCGTACCCACTTTATTTCTCTCTCTCTTCATAAGCATAACGGAAATACATGTTGGACGTTACTGAAAAAATATTTTGATCTCAACTCTATCAACCCTATACACCCAACACAAAGGAAGAAGCAGACAATCTCAAACAACAGTAACAGACACTTCAAAAAAATACAAAATCTTTATTATAAAATGCCTTTCTTCAGTTTTTTCTGCTGTGCAGATCGCTTTGCTTGGTACTTCTTCTCTTACTTCTCTCAATTTTCGTTAAATCTTTGTTTGATTGGGTTTTTATTATCTGGGTTCACTTTGGATTCTATAAATTTTTACGATTTGATTTTATGATTGAACTTTTGCAGGAAAGATTCAAACTGGATGAGATTTTCGTTGTCAGAATTGTATGCAGCTACTAATAGTTTAAACTATGATAATAAGATTGGAGAAGGAGCATTTGGTAGTGTGTATTGGGGTCAGCTATCTGATGGATCACAAGTAATATATCGTTTCTTTTAAGTTTTTTATCAGCCTGAATAGTCCATCGACTATGCTTTTTTTTTTTATTTAGAAAACGGAATAGTCAAAGGACTATGCAGCGATTTAAGCTTTTTTTTACATGTGCTATGAAGTTTACAAGCATAGCCTGAGATTATATTTGTGAGTTCATCCACAGATTGCTGTTAAGAGACTGATATCACAGAAACCAGAAACAGATTTTGAAACTGAGGTCAAGATGTTAGCCAAAGTTCGGCACAAGAACTTGTTAAGTTTGCGTGGTTATTGCATTGAAGGTCAAGAACGTATACTTGTCTATGAGTATATGCAGAACTTTAGTCTGCATTATCACTTACATGGCCCTTATTCGACCGATTCCGATCTCGATTGGAGCCAGCGGATGAATGTTGCGATCGGTGCAGCAAAGGGTATAGCGTAAGCTCGAAATCAAAGCCTCTTTTTGTCTACTGTGTTTTGAGCATTCAATAGTATCATATGTGATCATTCAACTTTTATCATATTTAGGTACCTTCACCAGAATAAGCATATGGTCCATGGAAACATAAAAGCAAGCAATGTACTGTTGGATTTATATCTCCAACCTAAGGTTACTGACTTTGAATACGCTAAGCTGTCCATTGACGACGCAGCATATACAGCCACAAGAGCCAAAGGTAATGTCGGGTACCTTGATCCAGAATATAATCCATCGCTAAAAGACTCAAAGAGCTGTGATGTGTACAGCTTTGGTGTCCTTTTACTAGAATTGGTTAGTGGCAAAAAACCCATCTCGAAAGTGAATAATACCACAACAAAACAGTTGATTACAGAGTGGGCGCTTCCTCTGGTTTGTGAGGATAAATTTAGCGAGATTGCGGATCCTAAGCTAAATGGAAAGTTCGTTGAGAAAGAGTTGAAAAGGATTGTGTATGTTGGGCTTATGTGCGCTCATTTTCAGCCTGGTAAAAGATTGAAAATGCTTGAGGTTGTGGAACTGTTGAAGGGAGAGTCAAAGTGTAAATTAAGTGAGATAGAAAACGAAGAACTTTTCGCGTGTGCAAGACCAGTGACTGAAGATGGTTCGAATTTTAATTCAGAAAAGGAGCCGAAACGGGATAAGAATGGTTAGTTTTTATAGTAGAAACATAAGTTGTATATTTAGAGTTACGGGCGTGTTGTTTGTTTGATACATCTTTACCAAATGTCAGGTTTGCTTGGTATTGATACTGTGTTCTAGAGCTTATGTTGCTACAATGCTTATCTTGACATAAGTCATTCGTAGGTTTTGTAGGAAAATGTATATTATAAACCGGATAAGTTTTAGAGTTTTGTAAGACAATTTTAGATTGAATTATTTTGATTGTTCTTTGAAAAATCAGTCTGATAAAATCAGAATCTCAAGAAACAAAAATGTTTTGTTTTTCGTGTATTTTTCTTAACCCCAGCAGATCTCTGCCCCTTGAGCCATGCAAGGGGCTGCCGCCCCTAGGGGCGCACTCTGATCCCATCAGCGGCTGCCGTTCTTGGACCCTGCTATATAGAGAATTACAATATACTCAAAACAAATGTGCACTACACATTCTCCTACTTGTTCTATGAAATATGATGACTACATTGGTTTGTTTGACTAATCAATCCAATCACATTAAAATATCCAACAATTTTGAATATAAAGTTAGACTACCTAAGTTTGGGTCAATTTATTATTTTATCAATTTTTATATTCCAAGCTGTACTAAGATAGGATTATCTACTTTTCAAGTACTCGTGCTGAATCCTACGTTTGAAAAAGTATGAGGATTGTTAGAAGTAGAATCAGCGAGACAGCTAAACACACCTGGAGTTAATTGCAAGTTTGCAACAGCCTGGAAAACACAACAGCAACTTTTAAACGTGACACCAACCACAGATATGAACTTAACAGAAAAGGTAGAGCAAGATATAAAATGTATGATTTTGCTTTGGCCCATCTACTACTAATGGTGCTATTATCACGTACCATAACTGTTGCACTATAGCTGCTGATGTTTGGACAGGTGGTGTTTTCGCGGATATAATGACCCTAGACATCCTTTTCCTATGGATAGTTTTCGGTGAAACTCAACTTTACTTGATTCCGAGGCTGATTTATTGCGCGCAGCATTTTCTAGCTTTTAATATAAATAGTTTTTTTAGTGAAGAACAATTCTTTGGTTGGTCTTGATAGCGTGGATTCACCTTCTTGGATAATGAACATGATATTGGTAATATCACAATCCTAGCATTTGGATCTCGCCCAAAATGTAAAACGTATGTATAAATACCAAATTAAAGTTTTATACACATAGGTTTGATAATAAAAAGGAAATATTATAGTTTAATCTCTTCTAATTATTTTATTAAATAATATAAAGTATTAACTATTTGCCGAATAAATGATATTTTTGTAAATTTATTTTATAGTATATTAATATATAATATATTCGAAAACATTGTAAATAATATATTTTAACATTTTATTTCAAGTTGGAATTCACTCGTGGTATTGAGTGATTTAGTAGAAAGTTTCGTCTAATTAATCTATGAGCTTAATATTTTAGTAATGACATTGTTATTTTTTGAGATTTTTCACCTACTAAAACGTCAAACAATCTGAATATGTATCATTCCATACGTATTCACATATGGAAGATTAGGTTAAATATAATATAGAAAACAACTTAGCTATCGCATATTAATTTTATTTGTTGTTCAATTCAAGAATAAATTGTTTCATCTATATAAGATTACATGTTGTTTTTGTTATGGCCGAAATTATGTCACATCATTTTCAGTATTAGATACTCTTTAAAACATTGGTTTCTCCAATTAAACCATACTACTTACTAGTTGAATGTCTATCATACGGGTAATCAGTAATCTACATTTGAATACCAAACAATCTCAATGTGACTTTTATTTTATATACAAAAAACTTTTACGTAGTGTTTTATTTATGAATATTAAAACACATACATTTGCTGAACTTAGCCTATCTTGATTACCCGATTACCTTAATATTTCTAATTCAAGACAATATCTAACCAGCAGCCTCCTCATTTCTTCTCTAACCCTCAATGGAGTCGTCTCGGTTGTTTCCTCATCTCGAGGAACAAAATAACCCAAAATCCATCATCACCAACCAATATAATCAACCTCAACATCGTCATGCTTGTCTCCCAAATCAAAAAGATGGAAATCCATAAACCATGAAGAAATCTAAGCAAAACCAAACAAAACGAGAAACTACAAGAAACCGTGAGGATTTTCTCCACGACATGCTTCAACACAGAAACGATTCAAGGAAGGACCTCCAACAACAATGGTGAATAACCCAACATTCGAATCAGCTCCAGCTATCCAACTGAGAAGTCCTATTAGGATATCATATGCAGAAACCGTAGGAGGCGCAATAAAGGATTTCATTCACGCAAACATAATCCAGGAAGACCAAGAAGACTACAAATCGATACAATTACACTGATTACAAAATTTATGGAAAATTTTCATTTAAGAGTCCAACTCTCGATGGATTTAGATCAGATATAGCATCATACAAACTCACTCGAGCATATAGTTCAATTACATGGGACTATCGACATTATTTTATTAGAAATTTTACCTATTGGATTATGTCAAAACTTTCCGGAAAAAAATATGTTAAAACTTTAGGTTAATATACATTTGGGATTTTAAAATGATCCCCAAATTTCCACCCTAAACTGGAGCCCCCCATGATTTCAATTTGGATTTCTTTGCCAAAAATCCATGAATCGGTTTTAGGGAAAGAGACGAGTATTGGATGGCCTTTGGCAGTGTGGGTTGCTAAAAAAATCGACTTTGGAGAAAGAGACGACTCTTGGCAGGATGCCAGTTATAATGACAAACATGCTTACTGCAAAAACTGTAAACATATAGGGCATAATGAAAAATTCTATAAAAATAAAGAAAGAAACATAAAATATTCAAGAAATTTCAACCTATTAAAACCTATCCAGCAAACTCAGCAACCCACACTTCAATCAAAATAAGTTTGGGTTCCAAAACTAAAATCAGTAATTGTTGAAATTAATAAAAAAGACATCATTGAAGTAATATCATTAATTCAATCTCACCTGAGAAGCAAACACTAAATGTTATTATGATAAATAAAAAATCTAAGAATCTGACTAATGAAAATGAACCAATCAATCATGATTCAAAGATTAAAATGAATCAAAATACTGAAACTAATCAATATCAGACATTAGTCTTAAATCAATCAATTAATCCTCCTGAAGTTTCAGAATATGATGTGAGTGAAGCAATTCAATCCATCAATTTATGCAATTCTTTTAATATCTTCAATGATGAAGATGTTTATGAAAAAACAATATGTTTCTCCCAAAACCAGACCATTACATAGCCTCCCTCAATCCTCTATCCATAAGCAACTTGTGAGAAAAGAAGTATCTAAACGCATAACCAAAAAATAAAAAGATTATAAGTTAATTTAATCAACAAAACAATAAACCTTACAGGATCAATCAGATCCTCAAAACCTACTTCTAAATGACCATATCATTCCTAATTTGGAACGTAAGAGGTGTATAAAATCAAGGAACAATAAGAAGAATGAAACATATTGTTAAAAATGATTCAATAGATCTCATAGCTCTCCAAGAGCCTATGATATCTACTAAAAAAATTGAAAAGATAACAAAAAAAAATTGGTTTTGAAACATCCTTGCAAACAATAATTATAAAATATAGATTTTCTGAAGAAAAAAAATCAATGTTCAAATTCTTGACCATAGTGATCAGTTTGCCTACACATGGTACATTATTATGCTTCTAACACAATAGCTCTGGTTACTATAGTGTATGCAAAATATATCAGACGCCAAAGACTACCTCTTTGGATCAATTAAGGAAAATTTCTGAAACAACATTACCTTATCTTGTTTTTGGAGATTTTAATACAATCTCCAAAGCAAGTGAACAACTTATCTTCTCTACACTCTGCATTAGAGAAATTGGTGCTTTTAACTATATGCTAATGGATTGTAATTTGGAAGACCATGGATTTTCATAGTCAACATTGTGTAAGGTCCTGCCCAGGCGCTTCCACTTATGATTATTAGACCATGGATTTTCATAGTCTAATTATACATGGTCTAATAATCATAAGTGGAAGCGCCTGGGCAAGACCTTACACAATGTTTCATGGAAATAATTATTTGATATCACTAGGGTGAAACATCTGGCCAGAACTGGCTCATATCATTCACCCTTACTGATATCTATTTCTTCAAATTCTACATACTTAAAACCACCTTTTAGATTCCAAAATATGTGGCTCCATCACCAGGATTTCCTTAAAACTATAGAAACTAACTGGACTGAGTACATGTATGGCTTCCCAAAATTGAGAAGGCTTAAACACCATCTCAAAACCTAGAATAAAAAAGTGTTTGGAAACATTTTTTATTGCATTGCAAAAGTAGCAAAGGATTTCAAAATTGATGAAAGACTTTTGGAAGAAACTAATAATCCTTAGAACAAATTAAACTTATCAAAATTTAGAGCAATACACTTAAACTTGCTTGCTAGAGAAGAAACTTTCTGACAGCAAGAAAGTGCATCTTTTTTGCTAAAAGATTGTGACAAAAATACCAAAACATTCCATAATTTTGTAAAAAAAATAAGAAACAAAAATAGAATCAATCGAATATTAGACAATAACATTCGGATAGAAGATCAGAATTTAATTGGAACATTTGCAGTAAACCATTTTTCATCTTTATTAAACAGCCAAAACAACCAACCAAATCCAAACATTATACATGGTCTAATACCTAAAATATTATCTGGTCAAGATAGCAACCTTATACTAGAAAATCCTAGGATTGAAGAAATCCATAACATAATAAAGAACCTCAATAGCAATAGTGTCTCTAGAGTTAATGGATTCAACTCTAGATTCTATCAGCTATGTTGGTTAATAATAAAAGAAGACTTATTTAATGTTATCATAACATACTTCAATAATTCCCTTTATCCAAATGTATATTTGCTACCTCAATCTTCTTAATTCCTAAGGTAAACATACCTAAAACTTGGCAAGACTTTAGGCCCATTAGCCTGTGTACAGTTTTTAATCGAATTCTGTCTAAAATAATAAACAATATAATAGCTAGAATACTTCATATAATCATTTCCAAAGAACAAAGAGTTTATGTTAAAAATAGAAACATACAAGAAAAATACTCATAACTCAATAAATGGGCCATGATCTTAATAAAGAGACTAGGGGAGGAAATATAATCATTAATCTAGATATCTCGAAGGATTTTGACAAAGTAAATTTTAATTTTATATACCAAGTAATGCAGCCTTTTGGTTTCAGTACACAAGTAATTATGTTAATCAAAACAGGAATATAAAATATTTTCTATGTAATAATTAATAGTGTATCTTTTAGATACTTCAAGTCCAACAATGACATCAGGCGGGGGAATCAACAAAATTTTAGACCAACACTTAAAAATGAGATACAAAAGTAGAGGATCACTTAACATCAACTGCCTGGCTTTTGTAGATGATTTTATCTTATTCTTAAATGGATCCTTAAATAATGTCAATAAAATCTGTAATTTTCTTGATAATTATCAAAAACTTTCTGGTCAACAGGTTAATAAACACAAAACCACATTCATTTCGCCCACCAAACATACCTTTCAAATACCTAAGAATACCAATCCATTCATCTATCAACTCATGTCACTATGAAGACCTAATAGACAAAATCAGAACCAAAATAACTAAATGGAACTCTAAAACATTGTCTTTTGGTGGGAGACTGATTCTAATCAAATCATTTTTCCAAGCAATCCCAATATATTATATGCAAAACATACAACTACCAAATAATGTCATATGAATAATAAATAGACTACTAAACAAATTCCTTTAGGGATATAATGAAATCATTAAAACTATCATATGGTTAAATTGGTCTAAACTGTGTAAACCATTTGTTGAAAATGGTTTAAATATCAGAGAACTTAAAGATATTCAAACATCTTTTTCATTTAAATTATGGCTACTTCTTAAAGAAAATAAGACCTTATGCGCAAATCTCATGCAGTCAGCATACTGCTTAAACACGCACCGTCTTCAAACATCAATCAAACAAACAAATTCTCGAGTATGGAAACGAATGTTTAGAATCAAATAACTAGTTAAGAAACACATACTCTGGATCCCTGGAAAAGGAAAAATATATTTATAGCTGGATAAGTAGAATCACACTCATCCTCTTATAACATTATCCCCAAACATAAACAACTCTTAGTATAGACAAACAAATGATTCTGAATTTTGGTCTAACAATGAATGGAATCTTCCTAAGCTACGAACCATGTCTTACAATCAGACATCAATAGAATCCAAAACAATTTTCTTAATCTCAATTATGAAGATATTATTCTATAAAAAGTATCTTCAGATGGAAAATTTAACCTTAAAGATACTTAAAATGCAATCAGGGCCAAAAATGATAAATCTATAATCAAAAGGAAAATTTGGAATAATATTTCTCCAAATAAGTGCTCTTTCACTCTTTGGAGAATATTAAACAAATTAATCTCAGTAGATTCAGTTCTACAAAATAAAAGTTTTCATTTAGCTTCTTAATGTCAATATTGTCAAAATTGTGAAACTTTGGACCATCTTTTTGTATCCTATCATATTTCTTGGAATGTTTGGCAGTACATTTCTGGATTGTTTGACGTTATATTATGTAACCACATGACAATAAACCATGTCATTAATATCTGGCTTCTTTCAACCTAAACAAATACCCATATGGGAACTATATTACCAGCTACCATTATCTGGTCCATTTGGATGACAAAAACAAAGCCAAACATAGCAATATTAAATTATCATCCAAACATATCATTGGTCATGTCATTCATTTAGTTACATCATTAGAAATATCAAATATTATTAAGAGAAAACATTAGAATGGAGATTTACATTATGCAAAAGATATGTATTGTTTCAACCATTTAACAAACACGAAAACATGTCTTTACATCAAATGGCACCCATATTCAACTAACAGATTTAAACTCAACTGTGATGGCTCATGTTTTCCTGATGGTTAGTATAGCAGTGGATTCCTTATAAGAAATGAGTTTACTGACCTAATTATTGTTAAGGGTATCCTTATAGGCAAAAACTCCCCTTTAATTGCTGAAACCCGTGCTTTATTGGACGGTCTTCTATACTGTAAGATATATGATCTTAAATCTGTTGATGTCGAAATAGACTCTCTGATTTTATTTAATATCCTTGAATTTGGTAAATCTATATGGTACTTAGACCAGATCATTAAATGATATAGAAACTTAATTCATCCTCAAACGGTTATCAGACATATTTTCAGAGAACATGATTTTGATGCTGACTGGATTGCAAAATTTACTTTAAAAGAAAAATCTAATTATCAATTCACAGTTAATCAGGCTCTTGCATCTAAACATGATGTTATTCTATTATAAAACATCAACTTTGGATATATAAAACTAATAAAGTAATGTTGTTTATGTACACTAACCATCATGCATGATTAAAACCCCTTACCACAATAATTTTTAGATTTTACAGGTCAAAGGAAAACATATACCATGATGGATGGAGAGAAACAAGACATGGATAATGGAAGAATGGATCTTACCAATTCAAGAACTATCATTAGACAATCCACCTGGAAAGACTTGAATATTAAAGGCAACAACTTTAGGACAAGTCTTTAACGCAAAGGCTCTGAAGATACCAAAATGTTATACAATAAATATTATGTAATTTCAAAGAACAACTCGATGTAATTTTTTCTACATCAATAAAAAGTTTAACTTTTGTTTAAAAAACACATACATTTGCTCCAAATGACTATCACACTGAGTACTTAAAAACTGAATAAGAACGCATGAAGAATACAATGTTATTACATGTCATAATGAGTTAGTTGAGTTTACCAATAAATCTTTGGTATTTGCTAAGGTCCGGTAATAGATCCCCTTATTAGGTAGGAGTTTGACATTTGGATCCATCAGAGTTCTATGATTTTGCAGTTCATTATGCTATTTTTTTTTCTAAAATATCTAAAGCATACTTTCGGTGAGAGATGATGATATCTTCTAGATCGTATCTTGTTATCATTATATCGTCCACATAAACTATCAGTTAAATGCATATACCATATTATCAATGCTTGAAAAATATCAAATGATTAGTTTCATTGCAAATCATACCAAATTTGAATGAATAAACTAAGACGTCTAAATCAAGTCCGTGGGAACTGTTTTATACCATAAAAAGCTCAATGGAGGTGACACACTAAATTAGACTTTGTGAGAAACAAACCTAGGAAATTGCTTCATATTCAACTTTTCTCATAATTCATCAAAAAGAAAATGATTTTTTATATCTAATTTATTAACCGGTCATTGATCAATAATAGCTATAGAGAGAAATAAACAAATATAGGACATCTTATCTAATAGAGGGAACATGTGTATATATATATATATATATTTAGGTGTACTCGAAGTGAGATTTTAGATGATCAATGTTACCATTAGCTAAACTTTGAGAATACAAATCCAAGGAAAACCAACGGTTGATTTTTCAAGAGACGTAGGCACAAGATATTAGTGTCATTTGAAGGTAAGGTCGATATTTTATCACTCATAGCATGGCGTTAACCCATATTATATAGAGAAATTCCTACATATTTATGTTGTAAAATTCGAGACAAAGAAGAAACAAAATTTGTATATTGTGGAGATAATCTATAATAAGTGAGAAAATTATAAAATTGATGAGGATTGCAAACAAAATGAATACATGCACGTTCAACAATGGAAATATCCAAAGCATGATCCAAAACTATAAAATGATCAAAATAGGAATAAGAGCCCTGAATCTAGAGTTCTAAGAAGTGGCTCGATAAATTTGCACTCAGAAACTTCAACAAAGGGTAGTCGAGGATGGAGTCACATGGTTCGTAGATCTCAAAAATTTTGGAATATGAACAACATATGAAGTGGATTATTTAGTGACATACAAAGGAAATGCAACTGACTCTAAAGAACGTATTAAAAGAGTTTTATCAAACAAGATTTCATTAACATAAACAGTGTATCGCTTAAAATCTGGCAAAAAATAACGATAACCTTTTTCCAGTAGACAATATCTTGAAACAACATTTAAGATATTTTTCGTGTAACTTATATTTCTCTTGAGTAAGATCATGCATAAAATAAGTGCAACCGAAGATACGAGGGTGAACATTATAAAGAGGTTCACTAGGAAATTTCAAGGAATGAAGAATTTTATTAGCAATAAATGTAGATGATATCATATTAGTTAAATAACAAGTGGTTACGTTTCCTGAAAAACTATTGTTGAACATTATTATGAATAAGTAAAGTACAAGGTGAGGACAAAAACTTCCATCTATATTAAAGAGATAAAGTTTTAGATCAGTTGTTAGAAATTTGAAAAGGAGTTATTAAAATCAAATTCGACTTTATATAGCGAATTGGAGTTCACCTGAGTTGGATCAAAGATAGATCGATAGTTCATACAGTTAAAGAGTTTCATAAGAACCTCAACTATTTTCAAGTCACATCAAATTTATTGATTATTTTAAGCGAGTAAATTCATAATAAAATATCATGATAATTAAGTAGCGTTTTATAAAGACAAAAAATATAGAACCTATGACTAAGTGTAATTTCATTTAACGATTAGGAAAGCCATCATAATGATATATCTCGTTAGGGTTTATTCCATTATTTATGAGTTAATGCTAAAGATATGATGATGACTTTATAACGAGCATGAGTTTTATACGAACTATCTATATTCACAATGTATAGATGAGGGCAGAGTACATATTATTATAATGAGATAATGAATTATATGTGGTGAGATAAAAAAAATGACCTTAAAATAATAGTTAAATATATAACTAGTCCGCGTACGAAAGTGAGATATGTTAAAAAAACATGAATGACGAGCTAAAATTGACATGCAAGGGAAGTAAATAATCATGAAGAGGCAGAATTAGAAATAATGACGAATAAAGCACGGTGAGGTAGAATAGATTGGGAATATGATAAATCGAGACGAGGCATAATTATTTAGTTAAGGAAGATGGAAAACTTATGTGGTTGGAAAATCATTCAAGAATTTTCTAATGTATTATTAGATATTACTTAAATGCTCCAAAAGATTAGAGAGAATTTAGTATGTTTGTTATATTAATTGTAATAAATAAATGGCAAGTGCCCTAGTAAAAATGTGTCATTAATCCCTTGATTTTAGGCCTGATATAAATATGGGTATCATCCTTCATTTGATGGTTGGATGATTTCTAGTGAGATAAGTAATAATAATCATTTCATTTTATATAGATCATGAGTAGTTAAATAGTTGTAATTATTGACATTATCTTTGACGAGTCTTTCCATCATCGATTATTTTATTTTATTTTCCATTTGCATCCAGTCACGCTGAATGGAGTCATATTTATAACTTACAATAAACTAAAAATGTTTAAGGACAGTAAATTGATTTTAAACCTTAAAATTCATAATCTTAAGGTCATCATCCCAAGAGGGAAAGGTGGCATATAGACATGCTACTTTAGAAGTATATATCTTCATCTCGTGGACATACCAGAGGAAATAACAGAGGGATTAGGAAAGGTTTTGAAAAACCTTATCCAATAAGATAAAAATTTAGGACCATTATACTTGGCCTGTAAAAACTAAGGATTTAATAAGATTGGGTATGCTACCATCCGAGAGGTGCTTTCAGTTACATGCCTCAATTTTACTGGTGATCTTGTCGAGAAGAGGTCTACATTTGGTATAGGAAAGTAGACTTGTAATAAGATGGATAATGAGGTACTTAACCGATAGTGAACCAATCTTATAGCAAATAATGTCAACCAAGTCGTTATTGAGTGAGTTCCCAATCCCATATAGAAATATATGGATTTTCCCATAGTTGACTTAGTGATCCAAAAGATTGTAAAACTCTTCGAGACCGTCCTTAATCAAGTTAAGGGAATATACATCATATATATATATATATATATATATAGAAAATCATAAGATCATCCTCAAAATAAAGGTGTATGATTTTTAGCTTCTCGCACTTCTAGTAGAATTTAATTTTCTATTATTATTTTTTTATGATAGTCGAAAGGAATAGAATGACCAAACAAAATATGAAAATGGATAAAAGAACCTTTGGACGAACGCCCCTTCGATCCAATTTTTTTTATAAGGGTCATCGTTAATGTTAACATTAAAGAAATGAATAGAGAGGCACTGGATGATCCAAAATAGAATTTTGTCTGAGAAGCTTATGGCAACATGAATATCCAAGATGAGATGCAAGCACACATTTTCAAAAGCCTTCATAAGATAGATATTGTAGGCAATCCTAAGGAATTTCTTGTTGGTTTGATGACCCCGCGAAAGCTCTTGAAAAATGAATATGTTATCATGAATGTTACGTCCTCCCACAAATGTGATTGTGACTTATAAATGAGGTTGTTAGATAATCTTCAGTTTTGTCGGCCGTAATTATGGAACTGGCTTTGTAAATTACATTACAACACGAAATGAATCTGAATCTAGCGAGGGAGGATGACGTATCCGATTTAGAGATGAAAGATCGAGGTTTTGTTCCAGAACTGGTCAAGGCAATCAGATTCAGAAAAAGACAAACCTCGTTACAGAAGATATCATCGACAATGTTCCGTGAGTTTTTGAAGAAACCAAAATTATAATCATTCAGATTTGGAGCAAACTACTATCAGTACAAATGAGGAAATCTTTAATTTTGGCATTCGCAACAAAATGGGTCATAAAAACCTTATCACGAGGCTGGTAAGCTAACTCTAATATCTAATATCCTGTCAAAAAATGAAAGTCTCACCAAATTTATATTTTTGTAGAGGATTTCGGGGTCGGTGGCAAACTCAAACTGGAAAATAAATTGGTCTCTTTATACAAAAGTGATCGAAGACTTATTTTTCAAAATCACACAAATTAAGACTAGACAATTCTTTTTGTAACCAAAAAATAGTGAAAGTGAAATGTTCTTCCAATAGTTTTATAGTAATATATCTTACCCTAATATAATATGATATAATATAATATAATATAATATATAAACCAATGACATTTTTAAAAAGATGTCCAACATAGAGGAGCCTGATTTGATTTTGACCAACAATAGGATACAATTGACTATATGTTTGAACTAATATCTCTTGCTGGCAGGAAAACAAAATTTAAATATAAATGAATTTTGGAGTTTTTTAATTAATTTTAAATTCAAAATATTTTGATAGCTTTTTTTTAAAAAAATTAATCGGATTATATCATAGTATTTTTTCGTACAATCAGAAAGATGATCTCTTTTGTGATCTTCCAAGCAGAATTGTGTTTCATTTTTAATTCGACCAAAACTTCCAAACTAACATGCAAATTTTCAACTCTTTGAATGCATGCATGTCCAACACCGGGTAATTGTCAAATGGTCAAAAACCACTAGAATATAAATATTCAAATTCAAATAAATTTTCCAAATCACCATTTAAGAATGCAGTTTTTACATCCCTTTAATGAACCACCAGATTCTATACCGATGTGATTGTTATCAACAATCTAATAATGAAAATCCTAGCAACATGAGCTTATGTATTAAAAAAGTCAAACCCTTCTCTTTACTTAAAACCTTGAATAATCAATCTTGCTTTATATATTTCAATGGTACTATTTTCATTTTTCCTTTTAAAAATTCATCTATTTTCCAATGATGTGCAACCATTAGGTAAATCAGCCAATTTCCATGTATTATTTTCCAATGATGTGCAACCATGAGTAGCATGGAAATCGCATAAATCACTATGTACTACTTCCAATATTTTGAAAACTCAGGTAACATTATTAAAAGGTTTTATGGTTATCTTAGTTAACATGCAAGTCTTACATTTCTTATTATTTACATCAACAAGAGGTATAAGACTCATTCTCGACATATCTTTTATTTCATATAATGCACATGTCCTAGTCTAGCATGTTATAATTCTGTTTTATTAAAATTTCTACAAGTACTAGTGGAAACAATGCAAATATATTCATGTTGAAATGAAACATTAACATTTAACATAAACATACCATTACATAAATATCTAAAGCCTACAAATACGTCATATTTTGACAAGATATACTTGCCACTTTTATGCACTTGTCTGATAATTTAATTTTTCAAGACAACGCCGGATATAAGATTCTTCCGAATCCCGAGAACATACAATATATTAGCTGAAAGTCATTAAACCATCATGTTTACATATATGGCTTGTTGTTCACGAATCAATCCACCATGCAACATTATCATCATGCACATAAAATGCTTCAGATATTAGTGACACATGATTCTGACCAAAATTAAAATTTTGAACTAAAATGTCAAATTGTTGCTTTTCTCGATCCTTAGACCCACTTGGACCGAAATTGTTACCACTTTGACCAGAATTGTTACCAGTTTTACCAGAATTTTTCTTTATTTTCCAACGAGATAATAATTCCTAAAATAACCAGGTTTATTGCACTTCCAACATGCCAACTTTAGCTTCTTGTTGGAATCTGTATTATTATTTCCTTTGAAATTTCTTTTATTTCATTTTCGAGTGCTAGAATTCTCATAAACTCCACAATGGGGTTTCCTTCCTGTTGAATTTCTTCTTGAGCCCTTAATCACTCTTCAATCTTAAACTGACGCCCATGTTGATTCAGAGTCATCTCTTTCTTGTTATGTTTAGAACTGTGTTTAAAGTATTTCTATGATGGGGGTAATTTGTTTATAACACTAGACATCAAAATACATTCGTCTATTTTTAAATTATGTTTAACAAATTACTAACTATAAACATCTTGTTAGAAGCATCTTCGGCGATATATTTGAATTCAAGCGAATCTCACGGTTCTTTTACAGACTCGACATTCTGGTATACATCAAATAAAGAATCAGACACACCTTTTATGATGTGGCAACTGATAAGGGGAAAATTCGCCAGAATAAATACTTAGGGGTTAATTACGAATAAATAATACTCGGCAGGACTATTATTGTATCTATTGTCCTTTAGAGGCAAATTTGTAAACAATGTGTTTAATCGGGGACTAAAGTAATAATAAAATCAGCCCACTAAGGATATTAATGGGTCCACCTTACTTTACTATAAAAGGTGACCCACTTTCTTGGTAGGTGGGACATTGAATATTATTCTATTCATTTTCCACACTCTCTCTCTACACTTTCTCTCTCTAGTCACATCAGACACAAGATCCGAAATATTCCACCAATCATTTATCGACTCATCATTGGCGCCGTCTGTGGGAAACTGTGATACCAAAAAGGAAACTTTTTTCTTTGAAAATCACGCTTTGCAAAATGAACGACGAGGTTGCTGGAGAGAGGGTCGGTAGAGAGGTAATCTGAGCCGTTTCGATGTTAGAAGGCGAAGAAGCACCAGGTCGGGGGCGCTACGACCAGGGTCGGGACAAACGGTCGACCCTAATAATGACCCGAAGACAGCTCCTGGAAGACATTGCCAGGTTGAACACCGAAAGAGAGCGGGCACTAGACGAGAAAAGGGTCCGGGAAGGGAAAGGCAAAGAACCACTCTTAGAGGACCAGGAGGAGGCCGATCCCACCACTGGGCCTCGTATCTAAGCCAGACCTGTCAGGTATTATCGAGAGCTTCACCCCAAGGAAGGGCGAAATACCAGGACTCAGCGGTACCCAGAGGACCAACGCGGCTTGTCAGCTGACTATACCTCGGATGACTCGTCGGGAAGGGAGTATTGGCGACGAGAAAGAGTCCAACGCACACATAAAAATCGTTCCCGACGCCTCCGCGGACCCAGGACGGACTCTCCGAAATACAAGAAGGGTAGCACCGAGAAGCGAACTTTGGTGTCATTCGAGAAGGAAGAAGTTCCCGCAGCCAGTCGTGAAGAACGAGCAGCGCTGCCTCAAATACCATGGCAACCGTTGATCATCCAGAACCTAGGTTACCGAACCAGTAGCCAGTTTATCAGCCCGGGGGATGAGGGATTCTACGGAGTTCAGACAGAAGGACTTGGAGGAGGAGCGTGCGGGTTTGGAATAAATTGGAGGGCGTCGCCATTGTCCGACGACATATTAGCGGGGCAACTCCCGAAGCGATTTGACATCTCCAAGCTGGAAAAGTACGATGGGATGAAGGACCCGGATAATCACCTGGAAGCCTTCAAGAACTTCATGCTGAGTTTCAACAATGATGATAAACTCCTATGCAGAGCTTTCTCCATGACCTTCCGGGACCGGGCGTCCAAGTGGTACAACCGATTACCACAGGGCTGCATCAAAAACTTCGGGATGTTCTGGACGATGTTTAGACAATATTTTGTTGGAAGTAACAGTTTCCGAGCCAACGAAGACACTATTATGAATTGCAGACAAAAATTGGGGGAAAGCCTCAGAGAGTATACCCGGCGATTTATTGACGCGAAGACCGACCTAGACCACTACGAAGAGAATGTGGCCCTAACCGCGTTCCGTTTGGGTTTGCTCCCGGGGCCTATGAAGCAAGCAGTAACGAAGAAACAGGCATTCACGTTCTCCGCACTTCTGGCTCAAATAGAAAAACAAATATTGATCGAAGAGACCGAAGCATCCGAGCTGGCGGCACAAATTCAGCAAAGTGCCCAAGCGTCGGTAGTAATAAGGCAGGGCACTCGATCGGACTACGCTCGGGCGGTCCAACTGGTCAGCACGATACATCCGACCCCGCCAGTATCCACCAAACCTTCGGCCCTAACAAGCCAGAAACCAAAGCAGACGAGCCAGACGGCTTCACGACCTATGTCTAACAAATGGATCCGGCCTGCATACTTCGCAGACCTTACGGAGTGTGTATCATCGATCTACGAGAAAACTAAGAAAAGCGGAATATACCGAAGGCCCTTCCCGATACCGAAGCCTCGGGAGCAGAGGAACAAACGCTATTGTCGCTATCACGAGGACGTTGGGCATGATACTAAAGACTGTATTGCCTTGAAGAAAGAAATACAGATGCTCATAGAGCATGGAAACCTCCTGGAATATGTTAAGAAGGCACAGCAGAGTACAACTTCGAAGGAAGTCGTGATAATTCCAAAGCCCGAAACCACTATGACCATTTCAGAAGTAACCGACCCTTTTGATGTTTCCATTGAGTACCTCGACCCCGAAGCCAACCGCAACATCATCGGAATTATCGAGGAAGAAGCAGAGGAGAACGTCGGTAATGTACGAAGCCTTTGTGAATTTTTTGAATCCCTAACTATTTTTGGGGGAGATTCTATGGCAGGAGTCACGCATTCATCCAGGAAAAGGCACATCGTAAACCTAACCACTCAGTTAGAGGCTCGAACTTACTCCCAGTCCAGAAGCGTCCCGTCTCCAATTTTGTACTTCGATGACGACGACATGAGAGACATTGCCGGCCCCCATGAGGATGCCATTGTGATCGGGGCAGCCATCGCAGGGGAGGAGGTTCAACGCATCTTGGTGGATACCGGTAGTTCGGCCAACATAATCTTTGCATCCACTTTCGCCAAGTTTAGGACGCCACCGGTCATCACACGGTCCGACCGTACCATAGTGGGGTTTACGGGGTCAGCAGCCGACGTTATAGGAGAATTTGAGGGCGTCGTCCAATTAGGCCGCGGCCCGTTTAAGAAAGAAGTTACCGTTTTATTCGTGGTGGTAGACGGGCCTGCTTCCCACAATGCAATTTTCGGCCGATCGTGGATATCGCGAATGCATGCGGTGTCTTCTACAATCCACCAGTGTTTGAAATACGTGGTCGGAAACAATGTGGGCGTGGTCTGAAGCATCCAGAAAGCAGCACGAGAGTGTTACCGGGCAGCATTAGCACCTAAAAAATATCAAGAGATGATTCAAGCTCAAGAATAGCAATTAAAGGGGATCACCCCGGGATCATTACCCGTCGATGACCCCAGGGAAGCCCCAAGCTACTTAACCACCGATGAAGAATGTGAGCAACACCAATTTGTCGCAGGGAAAGTCCTGCAGATCGGGGTATGCTTGTCACCAGACTTCAGGGAACAGTTACTGTCCCTCCTACGGGAAAACCTAGATTTGTTCGCATGGTGCTCAAGGGATGTAACCGGTATCCCGGAATCTTTTGTCATTCACAAATTAACTATCAACAGAAATGTCAGACCGATCTCCCAAAAGCGTCGGTCTTTTTCCCCGGAAAAGGCAGACATTATCTCACGAGAAGTTGAGAGAATGATCAGTGTCAGACACATAATGGAAGCGAGTTACCCGTTGTGGACCTCGAATCCCGTTCTGGTCAAGAAGAAAAACGGGAAATGGAGAATGTGCGTGGATTTCACCGACCTCAATCGGGCATGTCTGAAGGACCCTTTCCCGATGCCGAGAATTGACCAGTTGGTAGATTCGACTTCGGGGAACAGGTTACTGTCATTCATGGATGCATACGCCGGCTATAACCAGATCAAGTTACACGCTGCGGATCAGGAAAGCACCACATTCATCACAGGCCGAGGACTATATTGTTACAAAGTGATGTCGTTCGGGCTAAAAAATGTCGGGGCAACATACCAAGGGCTAGTTAACAAAACGTTTGAGGGTCAAATTGGGAGGAATATGGAGGTGTACATCGATGACATGTTAGTCAAGAGCAACACAGACAAAGCTCACCTTACCGATCTGCGAGAAACTTTTGATAACCTATGGGGAATAAACCTCAAGCTCAACCCAAAAAAATGCTCCTTCAGGGTCCGGTCGGGAAAATTTCTAGGTTTCTTTGTTAGCAAGAAAGGGATTGAAGTCGATCCCGTCCAACTTCGAGCTCTGACCGACATGACTCCCCCCAAGAACATCAAGGAAGTCCAGATCCTAACTGGGCGTCTGGCTGCTTTAAACCGATTTATTTCTCGTTCGTCTGATAAGTGCGCTCCCTTTTTTCAGGTCTTGAGACAAGCCAAAAATTTTGTGTGGACGCCCGAATGTAACGAAGCGTTCTTAGGAATCAAACGATATATGTCGTCCCCGAACCTCTTGACAAAGCCCGTAACTGTTGAGACACTTTTTCTTTACATTGCGGTTACTGACTTTGCGGTTAGCGCGGCTTTAATCAGTGAGTCGGGACCAGCCCCTACAGCGGTTTATTTTGTGAGCAAAAGCCTATTGGATGCAGAAACTCAATATTTAAAGTTGGAAAAATGGCTCTCGCCTTGATAACAGCAGCACGAAAAATGCGCCCGTACTTTCAAGCCCACCCTATCATAGTCCGAACCTCGTTCCCACTCAAGCACATCCTCCAGCGACCAGACATGTCCAGGAGAATGTCCAAATGGTCGGTCGAGTTAGGCGATTTTGACATCAACTTCGAACCTCGGATAGCCATGAAAGGCCAAATCCTGACTGATGTTTTAGTGGAATTCCATCCCGAACGACCGGATCAGGACCCACCTTCCCAAGAGGCTGAACTAAGTGAGCGGACAGTCCGAACCGACGGGGGGGCTAATGTCAGTGGCTGCGGAGCAGGGATACAGATAATTACCTCATCGGGCATTAGTATGCACCAAGCCATTCGATTTGGTTTTCACACTTCGAACAATGAGACTGAATAAGAGGCTGTTCTGGCGGGGCTACGGCTAGCACAGGTATGTGGGGCAAAGCAGGTACGCCTCGTAAGTGACTCCCAACTTTTGATAACCCAAGCCTCGGGAATTGCGAAAGCTCGGAAAGAGCATCTGGTACAATACCTAGCAGCACTCAGAGTGCTAGCTGCCTCGTTCGACAAAATCACATACGAACATGTCCCGAGAAGCGAAAACATAGTGGCAGATTCCTTGGCAACAATTTACTGCTCAAGCAACTATCCTTGGGTAACCGAGCAAGAAGCCCATCCATCATCAAACGGCACGAGCTTGATAACCGACCTGAAATCGCCTATCAAATCTCGTCGGTAACGATCTCAGATTGGCGACGTGATATTATCGCCTTCTTAGCTGAAGGTAGGCTGCCTAGCAATAGCGCCTCGGCTCGGAAAGTACGCAATAAGGCCCGGGGTTACGTCATTTCAGGAGAAGTACTCTACAAGAAATCCTTCAACCGCCCCCTGCTCAGATGCCTAGGGGTCCACGAGTCACAAATAATTGTATCTGAACTACATGACGGTGAGGGAGCGGCACATTGCGGTTACAAGGCCTTAATTAGAAGGATTTTTCTCGCAGGGTTCTATTGGCCGACGATAACAGAGATGCACGACTCATAGTGAAAACTTGCGACACATGTCAACGATTCGCAAACGCAATAAACGTTCCCGCAGCTCTTCTAGAATCCATATCCGAAGGTCTACCCTTTGACCGATGGGGAATCGACCTTGTCGGACCACTACCGATGGCATCGGGCGGCAGACAGACAATTATCGTGGCAGTAGACTATTTTTCCAAGTGGGTCGAAGCTGAGCCGCTATCCGCCACCAAGACCAAAGACATCATCAAATTTATCTGGTCTAACATATGTTGTCGGTTCGGGGTACCGCAGAGGTTAACTATGGATAATGGACCACAGTTCGACAGCGGGAAAATGAAAGCTTTCTGTACAACTCACAGGATCAGGCAATGTTTTTCCGCTCCTTTCCATCCTCAAGCAAACGGGCAGGTCGAAGTCACCAACCGAACCATTTTGGACAGACTCAGAAAGAACCTCGAGGGAAAGACTAGAAAGTGGCCTGACTACCTACAAGAAGTGTTGTGGGCCTACCAAACCACCCCCCGGACGGCAACCCAGGAATCACCTTATGCTCTGGTGTATGGTATGGACGCGGTTACCCCAGCAGAGTCCATTTTTCCATCTTTCAGAGTCGGTACCTATGAGGAGAGCACAAACGACGACAGCAGACGACTCAGTCTCGATCTTATAGAAGAGAAGCGCAATCGCGCCCAGTTGAACTCTTTGCACTATCAGACCCTGATGAGAAGTCGATACGCCTCTAAGGTACGCCGTCGGGAGTTTAAAGTAGGTGACAAGGTTTTGAGGCGCGTTTTTCTTCACACCAAGGACAAAAGCCTCGACAAGCTCGCCCCGAATTGGGAAGGACCCTACGAAGTCGTGGAAAAAATCAAGAATGGGACATACCGCCTGCAAAACAGGCTCGGGCATCCTTTGAGGCTGCCGTGGAATATCTAACATCTAAAATTGTACTTAGAATAGTTATAAAGTAGTTGTAATTTGTTTGACATGGTCTGTACAAACTTATTGGTCGGGGATGCACTCTTTCCTACCTCGGTGGCGCGAGAAGGTTTTAACGAGGCATCGTAAACACCCGACCCCCCTGATTGAGTTAATCAAAATTTTCTTTTGCCTTCCAAACTTTGAAGTGTTACAAACTCGATCAGCTGACGAGCTGGTCAGCGTCTGTTCCTACTGATCTTGATGGATCTACATGTTTAATTTTCCCGACCCTATGGAAAATGTTTCAATGTTACATTGATCTACAGAGCCTTCATAGGTTTTTCAGTGTTTATACTGATCTACATGTTTAATTTTTTCGACCCTATGGGAAATGTTTCAATGTTACATTGATCTACAGAGCCTTCATAGGGTTTTCAGTGTTTATACTGATCTACATGTTTAATTTTTCCGACCCTATGGGAAATGTTTCAATGTTACATTGATCTACAGAACCTTCACAGGTTTTTCAGTGTTTATACTGATCTACATGTTTAATTTTCCCGACCCTATTGGAAATGTTTCAATGTCACATTGATCTACAAAACCTTCATAGGTTTTTTAGTGTTTATATTGATCTACATGTTTAATTTTCCCGATCCTATCAGGAATTTCCAATATTACATTGATCTACAGAGCCTACTTAGGTTTTTCACATAACCACTTTGGTTTACCTAAGTAAAAACATCTAAAAAATTATGGGCCTAAGTAAAAACATCCAAAAATTATGACAAGAAACACCGATCGCATACCAACATAAAAATAAATATTGAAGTGTTCAAAGGAAATATTGTTAGGGGACCCCGCGGCCTCCAAAGATCTTACAACAAAAACAAACAAAAACAGCCAACTCGAACACTTAAAAAAAAACAAACACTGCACCCGGATCACTCGCCATCCTCCTCTCTGGACTCAGTGTCGTCCGACTCATCCTGATAAACGACTCCCGCAGGGCGGTCCTCCTCTGGTGCATCTAGCCACATCGCCCCGAGGTGAAGGTCCGGGAAGCGGTTATGGAACGATAGCACATACGCGGCTTTAGCGTCGGTCACTTCTTTGTCCGCCCACTTCTTACACTTGTCTGCAAAAGCGGTGTTCGAAGCTTTCAGCTTTTGGACCTCCTGAGCTAAAGTGGCAGCACGCTCTTCCCGAGCTTTTTTTGTCTCTTCCGCGACACGGCTGGCTTCTGCAGCCCGCCCTCCGCCAATTCCTGCGTTGCCTTGGCCTTTTGCACCTCCTCCATTAGGCCAGCAATCTTGGCCTCCGCGCCCCGTAGCTTCTGGCTCAGCTCGATCGCCTTACTCTCTTTCATGGCCGCTGGAATAAGCAGATTATACAGAGATAAGGTCAGTCCGTCCGATCCCTGCAGCGGGAAAGTATGCGGAGACCCAAGCATCGTCAGCACCGGGTACTTCGTACCACTCGACGAGGCAACGGCTGGGTCCGACACTTTGGGGGGGCTCACATCATCTGGAATCACCACTACGGGATCCACCGACGAATTACCCTTAACCCCACCATACTGGTCAAACAGCTCTGGTACGGTGGCATTGTCCGCCCCGGCAACGGTCCCGCTTTCCTTGGCACGCCTTGGCTTCTTCAACTTGGCCCCATCCGCGTCGGCCTGACTTTTTCTCTTGGGCATCGGACCCTGGGCCTAATTGGTTGCACCACCTTCAGCAACATTCCCCTCTTCCCGAACCATTGCCTCCTCAGCCGCAGCATTACCCTCCCCGACCTCGTCATCTGACTTTGGGCGCTTGTTAGGCGCTTTGTTGCGTTTCGGGAGATACAATTAGGACCCGGGTGCGTCTGTTTTCACGATCAGATCCTCTAGGCTCGGGGGCACCCGCAGTTGCTCAATGGTGAGCACCTCTGACGAGCAACGCCAGAGGTTACTCTTGATCAAATTGGTGTCTTTGAAGGTACGATGCATTGCCCGACCCCAATGCTTCCTAGCATAGTCCTTCAGCACCTGGAAAGTGACTTCACCGGCTTTCGAGAAGTCCTTCTTCAGCCCCTGCAGGAACTCCTTCGACACTGCACAAAGGATCGGTAATATTAAAAAAAAAAGGAGTACCGTCGTGAACCCAGGACCGGAGTAGCTGCCTCCGGTTCTCCTTGCTATAAGGAAGACCGTTCTCCCAGCAGCCGCTCAGGAATACGAAGCGATGCTTCCAGCCTTTGTCTCCCTCCAGAAAATCGTTAACTATCTTCCATTTGTTTCCCAGGGAAGAGTAGAAGAATGGAGACTTAGGGGCCTTGGACAGACCAGACATAGCGATGTATTCCTCCATGGGCATAACCCGACCCGAAAGGTGTGAATCCATAATATACGACATCAAGGTATACCAGGCATTAGGCGTCAGCTAAGACGGGCAAATCTGGAGGGTGCGGAAATATAGTGCGATTTCGGGATCTAAGGGGAACCAAAGACCCCAGTTGAATAGCTCGGTAAACACTACTATTTCCCTTGATCGGACATGAACAGGAGTCTCCCCGGGGACCGGGAACCGAACCGTGACGTTCTCAGGAATCCCCCAGCGAATCAGCAGCTCTTTGTGCTCGACCTCTGGAAAGTATAGGTACTTTCCTTCGAAAAGAGAGACGACGTCCTTCGAAGGAAGCCGGCGGAAGTAGGTGGTGGTGATTGCAGCCTCTACCTCTTCGTGAAGAGGATCCTCAAGAGGATTAGCAGCGTTCCCAGCAGCTGCAACACTAACCTCCGCGGGAGGAATATCCACCTCAGACTCATCCACATTCGAGGTTGGGTCCTGAGCAGAACTATGGGCAGCGGCAGCGTCTGGGTCGGAAGGCCGAACCCGGGAACTTATGGGGCCAGCACTGCTCCCAGTATGCGCCAGGTTAGCCTCGTCATGCTCCCCACGGGCCAGCTCGGGGTTTAACTCCTCGGGCGTCAACCACCGCTGGTTAAGACCTAAAAAAGTAACTGCAGTATTAGTACCAGTTCGGTACCCTCGTATAGAGGGAGTGAGCTGAACCATTTCGATATAATTACCTCTTAAGGGAGAGGTCGGAGGGCTACTTTCTCCCATAGCCAAGAATTTTGCCTTGAGTACGTGTCGGGGGGGGGTAATGGAGTCGAGGTGACGTACGAATTGACTGAAGATGGGGTCGGATTCCCCAACTTGACTACCGGAGAACGAGTGGAACTACTGCTATAGGGGATATTAACGGTTTCTGGAGATAGACCGAACCTAGGGGATGGATCGCTGGGTGGTTCGGGAGAGAAGAAGGACTCATCAGGGATCGGGGTAGCTAGAACGGGATCGTGGGGCTGAGGAACGGGTGTGAATGGTTTGGAATTAGAACCCCAAATCAATCCGGCACGTCGGTACTCTTCAGCTCGATCACCAATACTCGCCCAATCCTTGAAACCGAACACAGGTTTCTTCTTTTTCTTAGTCGATGGTTGCTTCGGGTATCTGGGTTTCATAAAACGAGCATTCCCTCTCTAGAAAAGTTTGGACAGCACTTTCTCTCTCTATAACGCCTCTGAGAGAGATCAGAGTTTATGAAGTATTTATAGGCAAACATTACATGACCAGGAAATACCAATCGACAAAAAGCAGCGGGAAGACGAAGAGTCTCTCTAAGAAACCGTGCTGGCAAGCACGCGTCGCATTAACGGTCGACACGTGTCAACCATTGTCTGACGAAGGCTCACCTAGGCTAGCCTCTTCAAAATCGCTCTGCAAGATGGGCCGTCCCAGTCGGACTAACAACGACAGACGGCCCACCGCATTAAGCCCCAAAGCTGAGACGGCACGGGACACGATCCGCTCAGAACCATGATCCCCATCAGGATGCAAGACGATTGTAACTTGTAACATCCGAACGTGTTCCTCGGGTAAAGTTCGTTAGGAAGGACCGCGGAACGAAAAAGACTGCCCGACGACTCGGGGAACGGGGAACGTATGACAGCAGTGATCATGCTAGGCTCTTCTATAAGTCTTCGCTCCCGATGCTCCCGAAGACTGGGGGCTACTGATAAGGGGAAAATTCGCCAGAATAAATACTTAGGGGTTAATTACGAATAAATAATACTCGGCAGGACTATTATTGTATCTATTGTCCTTTAGAGGCAAATTTGTAAACAATGTGTTTAATCGGAGACTAAAGTAATAATAAAATCAGCCCACTAAGGATATTAATGGGTCCACCTTACTTTACTATAAAAGGTGACCCACTTTCTTGGTAGGTGGGACATTGAATATTATTCTATTCCTTTTGCACACTCTCTCTCTTTACACTTTCTCTCTCTAGTCACATCAGACACAAGATCCGAAATATTCCACCAATCATTTATTGACTCATAAGCAACGACGTATGTAATCATCGTTTTCATATTTGTAGCGTCTCCTTATTTGCTCTATACTTTCAATCTCAATGATCTTTTGCACAAGAGTGCTTAAAACATACACAACTTTCAGAGTTCTCAAGATAAAATGGATTTATTTTCTGCTACCTTCTGAAATCATGGCTCTCAAACTTGTCTAAGTTAGCAAACTTGCTTATCATGTCTTTGGCAAATTTTATGCTTGTCATTTCAATCTTCATATACATATATTTTCAATATTTTTTAAGAATTAATTTTTAAATCCTGGATATTTACTTTAGTCTTGCAATCTATTTCAGATTGGTGCCGCTAAACATTTCAACCAGATAAAACCAGAGTATTTTTTTGTGGGACCAGAGAAATTATATTTTTCGTGATCTTCCAAACAGAACCATGTTTTTTTTTAATTCGACCAAAACATCCAAGATGACATGCAAATTGTCAACAAAACTATCAACCATATGCATGCATGCACGTTTGTAATCGAGTAATTGTCAAATGGTAAAAACTAGTTAAGATATGAAAGTTCAAATTCAAATGAATTTTCAAAATAACAACACCATTCGAACAAGATCGATAAACTAACAAGCGTGCATTCCAAACTTTGCAACTTTCTCGATAATATATTATGACTATATTGGTCAACTACTCAATACAAATACACTAAAATATCCAACAAAACCTTGTGACTGCATCTATATAACAAATCTCTAAACTTTTCATACTTATAAATATTGTATACTTTTCTATTAATTTGACTTGCTGGAGAAATTCTATGATCACACGTGATATGTTTGTTATAAACTGTCATTAAAGCAATCGAGTTCGAACCTTACTTATTTACCACTGAGATATTTTCCATAAATTAGTATGCATAATAAAAACATACTTGTTTTGCTATTATTTGTTTTTTTACGTGTACTTTCTTCGTAGTAATCTTTGATTGATCTCCAAACTAGAGATATGATATAGTAATTCCTTCAACAACATCAGAAGCTAGTTAAATGAGATAAATATCTTTATGTAAGAAATAAAACCACCCAATAACAGTAGCAGTAGATAATTGGTGACAACAAAATAACTTATTGTTGAGTGGGGACTTCCTCTGGCTTGTGATAAGAAAATTAGCAAGATTGTGGATGTTAAGCTAAATGTAAAGTTTCTTAAGATGAATTGAAAAGGTTTGTGATTGTTATCTTGTGAACTCATTTTCATCATGGTAAAACATTAGATATGCTTGAGATGGTGAAATTGTCAAATGTGAGATAAATAATGATACAATTTTCGTGTGTTTTGGATATTAATTCATAGAAGGAGAATTCTAAAGAATTGAAGACTAATGGGAAATAAGAATGTCTAATTATTTTTTAGTAGAAATAAATATAATATATATAGAGTGAGGGATGTTTTTATGTACTACATTTTTATCCAACGCATATTTGTTTAGTATTCATATTGTTGTTGCGCTCGTGTCACTACTGATAACGGGATTATCTGTTGGGTTAAAGGTTTTGTTTTGGATCGGTTTTAGGCCTTATAGGTTGTAGGCTAAGCATAAACCTTATGAAGGGTGAAGTGTATTAATGGGTCAGTATAACTCATAGGTCCATAATGGTCACTATAAATATAACACGATACCCTTTTAGGAAGGGATGGACAATCATTATTCTAACTTAGTATTTATTATTCAATTTCTCTTTCTAGTAGTCTTCTTGCTATATTTAATACCAACCAAATCTCGAGGATCCATTTTTACGCTCATCAGTGGCGACCATAGTGAGAGTAAATTTTGATCTGGTACCCGAAATAAACTTTTAAAACCAGATTACTTCATCATTTCCAAAGAAAATTACAACCTTTCGGTTACTCAAGGAACAACTTATACGCACATAACTTCTCTATCTAGCATGTTCAGTAAAAAGAGCAAAGATAACAATAAGTGATATCATTGATCAAGTCTTTTCAAGGACAAAATGAGGCATTAATGAATAACGCTCATGGGCCGACACTATTGGAGAAATTGATTCACAACAGACTTAAAACCACAAAAATCGTCGTTAACCCGTTACAATAAGGCATTTACAATGGGTCTGTGACCGAAACGTCCAGTTGTGTTAAGCGGGTTCTTTAATCAAACTTTATAGCAACCAAAATTCTTTTGCAACCAGAATGCATTAGAAAATCTGAATGGGATGGAACCGGGTCATGGCGTTACAAATATCGTTGTAAGTTTGTTTCATTATTTCAACTAAACGGATATGTTTGTTGACTTATCCTTCGTTATAAACGTCTTTGTCATCTGGTTTCATATTAATTGATCATAATGTCGTCACTAACAGTGTTCAAAACTCGTTGTTAAATTTAATGAGAATTTTAAAAAACAAACGTGTAGCTATGCATGGGGATTTCATAGTTATGCAGCCTTATTTTATGATTTAAAAATTCAAAATATAATATAATTAAACCATAATAATAAAATGTGATTCGAAAATATAATTTTCAGTCACATAAAACCTTCCTAATACTTCTTCCTTACCCTACACTTTGATGACTTTTCATACACCGATTCCTTCTTCTCTCTTTCAGTCTTCAGTGATACATATACATAGCAAAATAATATTTTTAGTTTACAAAAATATGATCAACCTAATATAAAAGGTTTCAGCTTCTGCAACAGTTTTAAATATAGTTGGAATAGTTGTAGCTTCTACAATTGAAATTCAAGAACTTTGTAATCTAAATTTCAGACACAACTCAATCAAAACCACATTAACCAAGATAAAAAAAACACTAAATAACAAAATAAGGTAAATAACAAAATTCTTAAAAGGTTAAAAACAAATATATAACATGAGTTTAAGTCCGGATCATATCATAATACCTCTATTATCATTTCATTTTAAAAACATTAACTGCACAACATCAAAACTGATTCTTATGACTATGACACCGTTTCATACTAAAATTAAAATAAAATTTCTCTTATTATTTATACATAACCATGATCCAATCAATACAAGTCAATAAACAAGTGAAACTCAATGCCATTAACCTTCTTTAGTCCATCGGTATTTTGCTTCTGCAAACAATACATGAATTCTAGCAGTATTTGCATATTTCTTTCAACTTTCTCCTATCCTATTTTTCTATTCTTCGTAATTAAAATTCTTAAGAGGTTGTTTATCTCCTTAAAGGACGTCGAACAACCTTATCCAATAAGAAGCGAAGTGTTATCTTTTAATGATAAAATTACGCAAACAAAAAAAGAAAAATTATTATTTCAAATGATTTTGAGAAATATTACTCTCAAGACTCAACAACGAAAGAACACGGCTGAGGACATAATAAATAAAGATCCAGCATGATCAACAAAAAACTGACCCATTGCAAAGCCTGGACACATTGCTCAACAAGATATTCGGTTGCTTCTGCACACTATGTGGATGTTACCTTGCCATTACTAGATGAAAAAGTTGTTCGTGCTTCACTTAGGCTTACAATTTTCCTCGTATTTTCTCATTTGATATATTTGTGTGCTTCAGTAGAAGAATTGGAAGATGCACTGAAGAAGCGTCCTTACACCGGAGAAGATATGGTTGTAAATGTGGTTGTCGTAACACATCCACAACCTTCAATTTTTTATATACAAGAATAAGTATGGCAACAAACATATACGTTTAGGAGATACATGATTAAGTCTCAAACTTACTATAGGTATGTGTTCTGGAGTTTTCCTTAACATGTTTTTTATTATTTGTTTCCTGTAGTAGTCAGTTATTTTTAATTATAGAAATATAAATATACACTACATATTTATACAACTAAAGCATATCATTATCAGATTTAGTATTCAGTTCATAAAACATGTAAAATAAATCTAACAAATCTGTAGGTATGTGTTCTGGATTTTTCCTTAACATGCTTTTGATTATTTGTTTCCTGTAGTGGTCAATTATTGTTAATTATAGAAATATAAAAATACACTACATATTTAAACAACTAAAGCATATCATTATCAGACTTAGTATTTAGTTCATAAAACATGTAAAATAAATCTAACAACCCTGGAAAGCCAGTGTCGAGTATGAACAAAATACATGCATATTAATTTCTTAAGCAATATTCTCAAGAAATCAGAAACCAAACATACCATGAATGAATATATTATTTTACAAGTTTGATGGTGTTGTCATATGGCACCAATGTATCATATGAAAATTATCATATGGAGTATTGTAAATTCAATATGTCTCAAACTTTGGTGGTATATTGGGAAAAATAAACTATAGTATAAGTAAATTTGACTGAAATTTTGGTGGTATAATTAGGATTTTTGTATTTAGGTTGTGCTCTTTTTGTCTCTTTCACTTCTATATTAAAAATCAATTCAAGAACTAAAGAGAACAATATTATGAGTTAAATGCATGAGACATAAACATATTTGGATTACAACGAAAAGGAATACACAGTTAGAAGTTTAAAAAAAACTATTTATTTTTTTTCATAATCCCAACCATATCTTGTAATATTCTTAATGTGTAAGTTAATATGAACTCTAGAGTTTAAGTTGAAGCTTGTGCTATAAAAATCACCAGTCAATAAATTTTACTTATCTAGCTATAACACACCTAAGCTTTGAATGGTAGTTGATGGGAAGCAATCTTGAACATTGAGCAACCTGAAATAGCAAACAAAACTTAGTACTTATCGATAAGGATGTAAGTAAGGAGTGAAGATAATTACTAAAAGTGTTTTTAGTTGAGTATTTTATATTTAAATGATAGATTTAATACAAAATGTAAATGTGAAGGATTCTAGGGGTAATTTATAACAAATATGTTTGTATTAAGTAAAGAAGTAAAGTGAAGTATACGTAGCTTCCAACTAATTTTGTTATATGTAACCATTTATACCTATAAATAGGAGGGTGCACTTTGGAAATAAGATTGATTAACATTTGTACCTACTATAACTCTCGATTATTCTCTCTCAAGAAACTTGAGCTATATTATGGCTCTAAAATTTTCCAAATTACATCTATTATTTTATTTTATCTTACAAATATAATCAATACTTGTCACTTATAACAATATGGAAATGATATTTTAAGAAGAAAAAAGATCCACGGGTACTATCTAATTGGGCAACTGCAACCTCCACAACCCGCGAAGAAAATTGTGAGCATTGAGTAGCCACGTTACCATTTTCAACAATGTACAAACATCTATTTATATGAAACTAAAATACACTATCATACCATTGATGTCCAGTTCAAATCATGTGTTACTATATTCAAGTATACTGTAAAAATTAACAAAGACATAATTAAAAATATGGTGTAAAAAGCAACACATTTTGTTACATATGTTATGTACCATAATAGAGACAGCCACCATCACATCCTTGGTGATTACACCAGCCACGAATATAGTAGATAATCTTAACAGGAATAATTGAAATTTGACGCATAAATGATGGTATCAAGCTTGAAGAAGTGATCATCGCAACCAGATTCTTTGTTACTTATCATCTAATCAGCCTTTACACCGGAAAAATGTATGCTGGAAATGCCTTGCTAATAGAGTACTGGGTAATTCATCATCTATTGTTAATTTTAATGTATGCTTTTAAATTGTGCTAATATAATGAGAGTATAAGCATTTATGAGAGCGAGAATGAGAAAAAAAATGATTATGTTTGGGTTCAGAGTTGTCAAATGATTTCAAAACCAAAATTCCTAATATAAGAGCGGATTGTGTTTTGGGTCAAATTTAGGCGGGTTAATGTTTTGGTTAAATTTTTGGGTTGATTTGGGTTAATATTATAAAAAATAAAATTAGGTCAAATTTGGTAGGCCAACTAAATTAATAATAAATGGGCTAATTCTTTGCAATGATCCATTCCATCATAAAAGCCCAAATCATTAATTTGATAACTGAAGAAAAGAAACTTAAAACAAATGCGTTACTAACTCATTGCAGCAGAATAGGTTATACAACCAAACAATATTCCGTTGCAAATTTATTCTAAAACCTGACTTGAATTCCCTTAAATGGGCCAAAACAAACTCTATTGCAAATGTGTTACGAAAAACTTATTACTGGTAACCGATTAGCAACCCGTAAAATTGGAGAGATGGTGCAACAAATAGGTGGTTCGGGGCTTCGGGCTACAGTCTGAAATTCGCATCATGTCACCTTCTAAAGAGACAACGGAGGATGGCATTTACAAGTTTACGGGGTCTTATGGTTTGGATTGCGCTTATAACTGCTCGAGGAGGATGTATCGAGTGAGAGATTGGTTATCGTTTATCTTGATAAGTAATGAGGATGAGCTCTTCTCCCCGCACATGTGGAGGCCTCGACAAAGAAATTCTAAGAACACGCATACAATATCCAAGGTTACGAGGTGAGAGAAAGGCTTGAAGGAAGCCACGAAGAAATCTCGAGGTGGTTCAGATGGAGGTTGGGCAAGACATTCAGGCTAAGTCTGTCTCTTTTGAGCAGGTTTGTGTTGAGCCGACAGTTTAACAGGCATATTGAAACCCAAAGAACGTTCCACCTCCAGACATCCAACAGCATAAATACTTTGTTTACTTCTAGGTCGGGTTTAATCCCCATGCCCAGATTCTAACTCATCAACAACATGCATTTCTAGGGTATAGACCTATTTATGGTAATCATGCGCCAATGGTTAACGTGGATTCTCTATATCACGTAAACTTATGTTCACCTATGAGCGACAAGCTGAAAAAATCTTTTTACACCCAAGTACATAGGACGGAGATATCCCTACTAGCCCCCAAGATTGTAGTGATCGAATTACCACAATGTTTCAACCTCCACCGAATGAAAACGTACGATAGGAGCGGTGACCTAGACCACCATATCAGAAGGTTTATGATATTGATAATAAGCTTTCCTAAGGACGAATGGTTGTGTTATTAGGCGCTCTCAATAACTTTGGAGGAGAATGTTCTAACGTGGTTCAATAGGTTGGCCCCGAGGTTCATCACAAACTTTGATCATTTGAGGTTTCTTTTGTTATATCAATTTGTGGAAATAAGTGACGAAAGGTCATGGAGACCATATAATCCATTAAAATCATATATATAGAGAAAGTTTGAGGGACTACATAAAACTTTTGTGCATACAAATAACAGCATTGACGACTGTCGAGAATAGGTGGCCGAAATCTTAAGGAAACTGCATGCATCAACATCGCAGAGACCCCATTTAGATAAGGACGTGACAATCAGAGGAATAAATGACTAAAGCATGATAATTATATTGATTTACAAGATATTATGAACGTTTCTACCAAAAACCTAAGAGTCCATCTATTTTAAGCCTCCCCCATAATCACCAAACCTCATGAGGATAGAAATATAAAGCATTGCAATTACCATAATGGCATTGGTCATCAAATAAAGGAAGGCATAGCTCATAGGTAGAAAATGCATAATTTGATTGACAACGATGAACTAATTCAATACGTGAAAGATAATCGTGGGATATATCAAACTTTTAGGAATGGACCTGGGTCTGTCATGAAAAGTGGCTCAATGACCTAGATGGATGTTCCAAAATAAGAACATAAAAACATGATCAATATAAGTTATGAAGCAATTGATTACAATATAACTAATGAATATTTAGGCATCGAATCATACTGTTATGTCATACAAGCCATCTTTTGGAGAGGATATCTTGACTCAGAATTTGAGTGTTATATGGTCACGTTTGTGTTGAGAGACGATTGTTAAGTAACAATACAGGACTCCTAACTATTATTGGGGATAATACATCTTCACGGATCACCATTTTGTCTAGGAAGAGACACATCATAAGCATTAAAGCACATCTACAGGGGGAAACCTTTTCGCACCTTGGCCAAGCCTCTTATTCTCTCATCATTACGAATATGAAAATCTGCAAGGCATTGCAAGCTCGCATGAAGCTGTCATCCTGATAAATTATTCAATGGGAGAGAGGATATTTTCAAGGTATTGAGAGACACAGATAGCTTGGGAAATATTCTATTTAAGAGAGCATGTGATAGTATGAGGAGTCCCCCCATCATCTGCAGCTTAGACCGAACAGTTGTTGGATTCACAAGAGTGAGCACCATAGTAACCGGGGAGTTCAAAACATATGTGATTCTGGGACGAGTTGACTTTAGAAAGAATGTTAAAGTACTCTTTATGGTGGTACATCACCCGCCCTATTAGGAGGCGGTCTTCAGCAGATCTTGATTAGATTTAGTGTATGAAATAGCCTTCACCATCCACCAGTACCTAAAATACATGATATGGTACATGGTGGGTGTTGTCTGAAACATACAAAAGCTTGCAATAAATTGTTATTTTGCTTCATTAGCGTCAAAGATAGAATAGAAAAAAGGAGGTCAAACGTGAAAATAGGAAACATAAAATACATATAGAGGAATAACAGTTTTCGGGGCTTTGGTTAGTGTCGAGATAATGGATGGCTCGAAAGAAGCCCTTAGTTTTATTGTGCGAAAGGAGGATGCCCATATGCATTTCTTTGATAATGGAAAAAATACTGAAAATTAGAACCAGCCTTTTAAAGTCTTTGAATAGAGATTTGGTAGGCTTCCTATCAAAAATCTTGAATGTGCTTGGTCAAGTAAGGAAGTTACTGGGATCCCAGCAAAAATAATCTACCATAAGCTATTAGTCAACCTGAATATGAAGCCTATCTTATAAAAGAGGATGTATTTCTTCATCGATAAGTCATAAGCCATTGTTGCTAAAATAGATAGACAATCTAGCGTTGGGCCACATACGAGAGTCCCAATATGCCACGTAGAATGCTAACCAGGTTGGTCAAAATAGAGTGTGTCTTAAAAACCCATTCTCGATATCTCGGGTAGACCAGTTGGTAGACTCTGATAAGGTCGGAAATCTTTGAGGACAAAAAGTGGAAAGTAGATCAACTTTATCTTAAAGGGTATCTTAGACTCATAATAAAGATTATTCTGAGTAAGTTGGGTGTCTACTGACTAAGTTGTGTACCAGCCTTATATTTTATCATAAAATGTGTATAATGAAGAATGGTTTGTGGGCGTGGGGGATCATGAACTTAACCCATATGCATAACCTAACCCCGATTCGCCTATGGATCCGACATTATCCTATAAATAGTCATAAAAACTGCATTAAAAAGGGTTGAAACAATCTCTCTCTACATATTAAATACTAGCACCTCAATTATCTCTCTACCATCTACCCAAAATTAAATACATCATCTAAAAACTTATCTAAAATACCCTCTGATCAGACTTTGTCATCACCAGATTGGCGACCACCGTGGGAGCAAAAGGTACTCGAATAGCAGTATTCAAAACCTAACTTGCAAATTAACCTTCAGAGTTCTTCAATATGTGGATCCTGATATGCGAATAGATCCCTCTCTTGAAAATTAGGGGATCAAAGACGATTAGGAGCATGTGAACACATTTCAAGTGAATCGTGGTACTGAAGAAATAAGTTTCATGCAGGAAGAGGGTGATCAACTACGGACAAAAATTGAGGCATTACGAGCCCAAAGGCATGTTGAAAAAGATCTGGATGGAAAGAATTCATTAGAATATCCCAAACTTGATGAGCCACATAATAATCCTAAACATAATTCAAATGAACAATCATTTAAACCTCGTTAAGGGTCAAAAAATGAACATCGGGCTAAATAATAATCAAGCACATCCGATTTTGTTGAGGGCTCAACAATAGAATCAGAATCAAAAGTTTCTTCCTCATCATCATGTAGTGATCGTGGTCATAAAAATAAGAAAGAAAAGGTCGTTAAAAAGCATTTTAAAAAGCACAAAAGGTCAAGTAAGTAGGATTTTTCGGGCAAGAAAGGAGACCAGAAAGGTAAAGGAAAAATGAAAGGTTAACAAGGGAAAATGAAAAGGTCAACATGCCATAGTATATATCACTTGTTGAGTGATCAATTTGTTGTGAAATCCGAACCTAGAATCTTTGCTACTCCAAATAAAGACCATATGTTTAACCAAGGGCACAATTGGAGGCAGTCACCGTTATCTTCAAAAATTATCTTTGAATATTTGTCCAGACGTTTTGATAGTTCAAAGATGGCAAAATATGATGGGAGTCAGGATCCTGATAATCATCTCGAACAATTTAAAATTTCCATGATGAGCTTTAATGATGAAAACAAGTTATTATGTATAGTTTTTTCTCAAAATTGAAGGTAGTTCGTTGAAGTGTTATAACATATTGCCACAGGGATCAATCAAGAATTTTGACATGTTTTCTATGGAATTCCAAAGGTAGTACGTACGATAAAGAACTCAAAATATATAATGATATAATAATTCATTGTGGATAATATCTGAATGAGTTATTAAAGGATTACATCAACCATTTTCTGAACACTAAAGATGGATTGGCAGGTTGTTTCGAGCAAGTGGTCATAGATTTATTGCGACAAGGTTTGTTAACTATAGAGTTGGCTGATTCGGTGACTCGAGATAAAGCAATAAACTCGGGTGAATCGAGAATGGGAAGCTAACTGTATTTTTTAAGTCACAAGGGGTAATAAGCAAGTAAATAACAAGCCATAACTTAGTATAAGTGGGGCACAAACTGCATCACCCAGTGTCCGCATGCAGAATATAGAAAATTCTAAACAAGAAAGTACGATGGTAATTGTTGAACAATTCGATGTGGATTCTGAGTATTTGGATCCTGATCCAGATCAAGGTCGAATCAAAATGGTGACAGAAAGTGTTAGAAAAGTTTCCAAGTTGTGTTGTTTCTTCAAATCGCTAACCATTTTCAGGAGAGAAACGGTGACAATACCTTTGAGTTGCTCCAGGAAAATACATGTGGTCAGCTTGATCACACAATTGGAAGGGAAAATGTATACACACCTCTAAGAAAACAATGCTCCTTTTATATTGTTGGACGAAGACGATATAAAAGGCATAGCAGGCTCACATAAGGATATTGTGGTGATATGGGAATCTATTGAGGGCACAAAGATCCGAAGAATTTTGATCGACACAGGTAATTCGGCTAATATCTTATTACTATTTACTTATAAGAAGATGAAGAACCCATCAGTTATTCAATGATCAAACAGGGCTATAGTGGGGTTTACGAATAACTCTCCTGATGTCATTAGGGAATTCTGAGGCGAAGTAATGTTAGGCAAATGACTTTTTAAGAAAATGGTGAGGGTTTTGTTTGTGGTAGTGGATTGTCTGACCCCTTACAATGCAATATTTGGTAGATCTTGGTTGTCAGGAATGCATGCGGTTGCGTCAACAGTTCACCAGTGTCTAAAATATGTTGTTGGAAGTCAAGTGGAAGTGGTTCGGAACAGCTAAAAAGTGGCCAAGGAAAGTTATGTCACCGCACATGCTCCAAAATCCTTAGAAATCATGGTAACCAAAAGAGAATAGCAGTTACAAGAGTCCTCTTTGGATCCAAACAATATAAATGATCCAAGAGAGAGTCCTAGTATTGTTATCCCAATAGAAGAGGTCGGAGTGCACAGTTTAGCGGATGGGAAGAATGTTAGATTTGGAGCCAAATTGCAACTAGAGTTGAAGTAAATTGTTATCTTTCTTATCTAAAAATTTACACGTGTTTGCTTGGTGCAATAAAGATGTAACTGGTGTACCAACAAATATCATTTGCCACAAACTATCGGTACGATCCGATGCAGGTCCAGTAGTCCCAAGAATGAGGGATTTTTCTAAAGAAAATTTTAAGGTCATAGTTCAAGAAATAGACAGATTGAGTAAGGTGGGCATATTCGATAATCCTAATTTCCAATTTTGACTAAAACTCCAGTACTTGTTAAAAAGAAGAAGAGAAAATGGTTAATTTTCATTGATTTCACAAGTCTCAACAGAGCATGTCTCAATGATCATTTTTTTGGTCCTCGAATAGATTTGTTGGTTTTATCCTTTATGTATGATTTTGTTGGGTACAATCAGATACAGATGAATCCAAACGATCGGGACCATACCACATTCATCACTAATAGGGGGTTTCACTGTTACAAGGTAATGCCTTTGGGGTTAAAGAATGTTAGGGCCACTTACCAGCAATTGGTCAATAAAGCATTTTCCAGTCAAATTAGAAGAATTATGAAAGTTTATATTGATGGCCAGATTTTGAAAAGTCCAAGGGAGGAAGATCACATACTTGAACTCCAATAAACTTTCTATAACTTGGAGGACAACAATTTAAAATTATATCCTGAAAAGTGTACATTCGGTGTCTGATCTAGTAAATTTATGGGCTACATCATCGTTGAGAAAAAGGATCCAAGCTACCTGTGCCAATTGAATGCGTTATTAACTATGGATCATCTTTGGACCACCAAAGAAGTTCAGGTATTGACTAGGAGATTGGCAGTTTTAAATAGGTTTATTTCAAGATCACCAGATAAATATGCACAGTTTTTCCAAGTAATGAGAAATTCAAAAGACTTCAACTGGTCCTCAAATAACTATAAGGCATTCCTTGAAATCAAGAGACATTAATGCCTAAAACTTTATCCAACCCCGCCACTAGAGAGATACTCTTCATGTATTTAATAGTGTCGGATTATGTTCTAAGCGCAGTGTTAGTTCGAGGAGTTCACAATTATGTCCGCCATGTTTACTATATTAGTAAGAGTTTCTTGAATGCTAAAAAAAGATAACTTAAGTTGGAGAATTTAACTTTAGCCTTGGTAATAGTGAGGAGAAAATAAGACCTTATTTTCAGGCGCCTTCCATCACGGTTTGAACTTCTTTTCCTCTTAAAAATGTGTTGCAAAAGCTGGATATATCAGGTCGGATGACTAAGTGGTCTATGGAGTTAGAGGATTATGGTACCGAATTTACTCCTCGAACGGTAATTAAAGCTCAAGCTAAAGATAACTTATTGGTTGAGTTCCATCCGGAGATGTCCTATGAGGAATCTTCAACCCACAAGCCTAAAAAGAATGAGTAGTTCGAACAAATGATGGATTCGGTATGATAGGGTGTGGAGATGAAATTTTATTACTCTCTCCACTTGGAATTCAATGTACCAATATATACCTTTTGGTTCTATGGTTTCAAACAATGAAGCAAAATACAAAGCAACTATAGCAGGTTTAAGGCTAGCTCAGATATGTGGTGCCAACATAATTTGATTGTTGAGCGCAACTAGTCATACATTAAGCACTACGGCAATCTGAAACCAAGAAAGAGGAGTTGGTAAAGTACTTACACATGCTAAGGTTATAAAATTTGATGGTTGATTCCTTAGCCACTATTGAATATTCAGAAGCTTACCGTTGATTTTAGTGCAACAATTTCCTTCTATAACAACAACTTATAAAATGAAATTTGATACTAAAGAGAGTTTCCAAATATTAGCCACGATTATGTAGGATTGTAGGTATGATATCCAAGAGTTTATTACCAAAGGGACCCTACCTGAAGACAAAATTTTAGCCAAGAAGTTAAAGTTCAAAGCACATGGTTTTTTGGTTTTGAGAGGGATCTTCTATAAAATATCTTTCAGTAAGCCTTTACTACCCTGCCTCGAATCCAATGAGTCCCAAGAAGTTTTACATGAGATACATGATGGGGAGGATCGGCTCATTGTCGTTACAAGGATTTGACTAGAAGGGTCTTATTGGCGGGGTATAATTGGCCATTTATTATGGCAGATTCTAAAGAGTTGGTTAGAAGATGTGATCTTTGTCAAATGTATGAAAATGCAATACACGTGTCAGCACTTCCCATGGAGTCAGTATCTGAAGCGATACCCTTTGGTTGATGGGGACTTGATTTGGTCGGACCCCTTCCAATGACTTCTGGAGCATGTCGAACTATTATCTTGGCAATGGATTACTTTTCGAAATGGGTAGAAGCAGCACCCCTCTCTAGAATGACTTCCAAAGAGGTAATTAAATTTATCATCTCCAATATTTTTTGTAGGTCTGGAATTCCTAGACGTATTACCATAGACAAAGACCCCCAATTTGTCAACAAGGACATGGAGGTGTTTTATGCATCAAGGGAAATTCATCATTGTTTCTCCTCGCCTTTTCATCCCCAAGCCAATTTACAGTTAGAGTTGGCAAACAAGACCATTATGATGGGTCTTAAAAATAACTTAGAAGGACCAGACGGTAAATGGCCTAATTATCTGCAAGAAATATTGTGGGTTTACCAAACTACTCCTCATATTCTCACACAAAAATTTCATTTTGCCTTGGTTTATGGAATGTATGTAATCGCTCTAATATAATCTACTTTTATTTCTTTCAGGGTCCAAAATTATTCCGAATATGAAAATGAAGCTGCAATAAGGGCTCAGTTGGACTTGATGGAACAAAAGAGAATAAAAGCTCATTTGGGAACTGTACATTACCAAGGTTTGATGAGGAGTAGGTATGCTTTATAGTACGAAGAAGAGATTTCCAAGTGGGGGACAAAGTTTTGACAAAAGTACTTATACACACTAGAGATAGGAAATTCAGAAAGTTGGCTCCAAACTGAGAAGTGACATACATTCTGTATGAGAAGATTAAGCAAGGAACATATCGGTTGGTTGACCATGAAAGTAATCCTTTAAGGCACCCATAGAATATCGAAAACCTAACGTTATATTTTGAGTAAACTCGTGCCCTAAATATATAATTTGTTTCCATCCAGTGTAAATATTATGGGGTATACCATTTCCTACCTTGGTGGCATGGGGAGGTTTTAATGAGGTGTCTGAATCGTTATTAATATATCAATTTCGCCTTTAAAATGTGTTTCTACTTGTTCAAGTTCTTATTGTCTTCGAATGGATTACCTTCGAATGGCCCAGGTATATCAACTTTTTGTTGCCTTCGTACGGATTACCTTTGAATGGTTTAGGTGGATCAAGTTTGTTTTCCTTCGAATGGATTATCTTCGAATGGCTTAAATGTATCAAGTTTTTATTACCTTCAAATGGCTTTGGTGGATCAAGTTTTTATTGCCATCGAATGGATTACCTTCGAATGGATCACGTGTATCAAGTTGTTATTGCCTTTGAATGGATTACCTTCGAATGGCTTAGGGGGATCAAGTTTTTATTACCTTTGAATGGATTACCTTTGAATGGCTCAAGTGCAAGTTTTAATCGTCTTCGAACGAATCATTTCTTAACATTAATTATATTCAAATAAAATTAATATTAAGATATAGAGATAAGAATATATGAAAATACAAAATAATTTGATAAAATTATTAAGTTTATAAAGTGTTTTGGGTAATCCAAGGGCTTAGTAGAATCCGATGAGAAAATTACAAAATGTTTTGGCCATCCCAATGACTTGTACAAAAGTATCTGATTTGAAATTAAAATAGAAAAATATCTTCCATACATCAAAGGCTTGCATAGAACCAAATTCATCAAAACATACTTTCCTTAGGGCTTGTTCTCATTGATTTTTCCTCCTCTGTTTCCTTCTTAACTCCCACCATCATTTTTGTCAAATTTATCTTCGAATGAATCATCAGAAATACCAAGTTGATCAGCTAAAGGTATGTCATACGCCAGTAGATACACTGGCATGTGTCCCCATAATTCCCCAAGGGCTAACTTAGGGAATTTCTATTGAAATAGCAACATCATATCTGATTTGACTAATCATCCCTCTCTTGAAAAGAGTCTATCACTATTTTGGCATATGCATCCACAGAAGCGGCTATATCTTAAGTAGACTTCACCTTAAAAGAGGTAATCTCATCCTATTTCTTCTTCATAAGAGCCTCGTGGTTTTTATCTTCATCTGACAAGTGCTCAATGGTAGCTTTTGATGAGTTAATATATCGCCTTAGTAAATTGTTAAGAGAAAATCTAGAGAGAGAAAGAGTTAGAGAGAGAAAGTTCAAGTACAAATGAGTTCCAGAGAAAAAGTGTTCAACCCCTTTATTAGAGTAGCCTTGCCATTTATATAGAGGAGCCAAGACTTAGTCTTAAACTGAAATCTGTTACAAAAGAGGACTAATTGTTGTTTAGTCCTTAACAATTATACATAGTTACAAATACTCTCTAAAACTTACATCAATTATAATTTAAGGACAAAACTTACATTACGTATAATTAAATCCTTAAATTTACATTATTTACAACTTAGTCCTCAAAATCCTACTTCCATATCAGAAGCCCCCCTAGTTCTCATGTCAGTAAATGAATGAGAACTAAAATATCTTCGAATTCTTCCATATGGCATGTAAGCTGTTATAAAATAACCTCAAAGCAATCATTCGAAGCGACCACTAGAAGCAACCATTTGAAACAATCATTTGAAGCGTACATGAAGAGCAATCATTGGAAGCGTCAACTAGGAGCGATCATTCGAAGCGTGATAAAAACAAATACCAATTAAAAGTAGCGTTGAAATCTGATAACCTTTCACAGACAAAAAATCTCTTCGAAACACTGGAAATAAAACTGCTAGAAAATCTCTTCGAAATGCTATGGAAATAAAACCTCCTCGGATCCTTATGAAAGTGAAACTTTCAAAAGTACTCATCAAATTTTATCCAAACAACATATAAAATTAATCGTTTCATATAACCGTTCAATCCATTAAATCTATAGATTTTAGATTTATAGCTAGATATCTAGCCTCATAGATGTCGAGCATCTAATCATCTTACGGCTTTGTATTCTAACCTATCACCATCAAAGTCTTTCAAACTTCACACATCTTCATTTCTTTGTATAAATTCAACCAACATCCTCATTTTTTCATTCTCACTACGCAAATCATTTCAGAGAGAATTCACATCACTTGGCTACCTTCATCGTGTTCCTTCTTTTTCTCAGTATTTTCATCAGAAAAAACCCAACATTCTGATCAACCTTCATCTTCTCCAATCAAACTTCATCTGGTTTATGAGAAAAAATCCTAAAACCAAAAAATCCAAGGCTAGCATACCCAAGACACCGGAATCTCTAGAATATAATAGCAACTTAGTCTTCGGATCGTACGACTACTTCTGCATTACTCAAAGGGCGGAAGAATATAGGGGTGCAGGATTAATCAATAGCCTTCTAATTAGAACAACCAATAAAACAATTTATTACGGTAATTTCGATCCAACCAAAGTTCCTGCTCTTTCTCATTCTCCTATAATCGAAGAACGTTCCTCATCCAAAATCCAAGGCCCTAAAACACCTCGAGCCTCTTCATCTCAAAGTAACATTTCTCCTATGATTAATGAAGAATCTCATTTAAAACAAAAGTCAAAAATTCCCTCTTCGAATCACTCTTCAATAACCAGAAGAAGAAGAACTTTTATTTCCATGGGAGATGAATCAGAAATTATCCCAACTCTTCCTCTTCGAATCCCGATAGTGAAATTCCTACTCAGAGAGAAGTAACTGAGGAAGATTCTCGAACAAGTAACCCTTTACCAAAAGTTGTTAATCCAACACCTCAACAACCTCAAGAAGAAACATCTAAGGCCAACGAAGCTGATTCTGAGGCTATCAAAACCGATCTCGAAGTTGAATATGATGATGGGAACTCTGCAACTACCCATAAACCTCAGGAAGAAACAGACATTTGCTTTGTTTCTGAAGAAGAAAGAGCTAAAATTGGGGAAAACTTGAGGAATCTTGAGACTAAATACATCATTGCTCTGAAAAAATTTCGTTATATATATATATATATATATATATATTACAAGGATAGTCAAGCTTTGACTACCTAAAGAAGGAGAAACTCCATTGGACTGCAAAGTTGACGAGCTAATAGTCTACCCTGAAATCATCAATTGAGATCTTCGGTTTCCACTGGATCCTATTATCGTGGAATACTTCGAACTCCTCAGCTTATGTCCTACTCAAGTGACACTGAATAAGTGGTTCACCCTTATGTCAGTGATTATGGCATCTCGATTGTCTCAGATTCCAATCAGCATTAAAGATTTCATTTCCCTGACTCAATTGTCAAAAGGTTTGAAGCTTCCCTTTTACTACCTCACCCTGATGGATGACCTCAAGATCATCGATGACCTCTTAAAAGCTAACGAATTCTGGAAGAAGAAATTCTTTTTTATATCAGGAGCGTGGGAAAATGGCAAAGAAATTTCCAGTGTTAATCCTTCAAAGTTAAATCTCGTCTGGAAAAGCAATTGTAAGCACTTTGAAATTTTTACATTCGAAAAGAAATTTTATGTTTTACCTTTCTATTTTCTTATTTTTCTGCTTGTATAATCATTTCAGAATTTCGAGGCGTTATTCATCACGTCGACCAACTGCTAAGGAGATTTTCTAAAAACTTGTTGCTTGGGCTGAGAAGGAATGGAATAACGCGTTTCACACTACTTTTTAACCCATCAATTTCCTTAATTGTCACATGTTTCCAATCTCAGAAGGTGCCTTGCCACCTCAAGACCTGATGTCAGAGCCCGATCCGAATATAGTCTGCAAACGAATAGTTCAACCCGATTGCAAAGTCTTCATTCCCATTCGCAAGAGATCAGAGAGTCATTTGCCAAAAAAGAAGAAAGGTAAAAAGACAACTAGCACATCTGGTGCTAGCCCTTAACCTTCATCGAAACCAAAGCCTCGAAAAAGAAAAACTGCAGAACAAACTCTCTCACCCATCGAAGAGGGAAAAGATCAAGAACCATTTTCAAAAAAAAAGAAAGCTTCTTCTGGTTCACATGGAAAGAAAAAGAAACAAACGAGAATCACTTCGTATACATTGGTTGACGAATATGAAAACACTACTACTAGAAACCAACAAAACCTACAAAACCCTTTGGTCGAAGAACAGCCAACCAGAGCAAACACTGTGATTATCATCGAAGATAGTGCTACCAACGAAAATCAGGCTACTAAAAACTTTGATCCTGATATGTTCATTAATTTTGAGAACATTTAAGAGAGTACTGGTGAAAACGATCATGTTCTTCAAGTCATGGTCATATCACTACCTTAGAACACCAGCCAAAGTGTCTCCAGAAATTATATGTCCTCCTGGTCTTATCACTACCTTAGATATGATTCAACGTCCTAGCTCATCGGAAACAGAATTTCCTCTTCCTCCTCCAAATCCTGCAATCGTTGTTGCACTTCAACCATTTACCGATCTTGATATTGCAGCAAAGGCACTTGCTTCTCAAGTTAAAACTTCTCAAAACCATCTAAAGAAATTGGCTAAAGATAAGGTTTATTACAAACAATCTTACGAGGCTGAGAAAAAAATTAGATAAGACTTGCACCACAAAGTGATTGAGCAATTTCACATGTATGAAGTAGCAAGGTCTAAACTCATAAAAGATGCTCTCTGCATAAAAAAATCATATGTGAATCACTCACATAGTTGAGATAGAATTGCTGACGAACTTTCACGAGAAGGAAATGAATAAGCTCAAGACTTATCATGCTACTGAACTAGCCACCGAAATCTCCAAATCCAATGAGATACAAAATTATCTTACTCTTTATGAGACAAAAAATAAAGAACTGATCGAGGAGATAGCTAAACTGAAGAAGGATTTTGAAGTGGAAAAAACTGCTGTTGTAGCTGCTGCTGAGGTTGAACTTTCAAAAGACATGTTAACTGTTATTAACATCGTCGAGAAGATGCAACTATTCTCCTTCTTCGAGAAATTCACGCTACTTATCCAAAAATCGACCTCACAAGTTTTTGGAACGACATTCCTATGGAGAAACCTCCAAGTGAAGCTTTCGATCTTATCCCCGATCCATCATCTGAAGATGAAGTTGAAGAAGAATCGTCCGAAGTGGAAGAGTCATCTGATTAAATTTATCATATTTTTTGTGTTTGTCGGGTTAAAAAATTATTTTTTGTACCTCAATGAATTAATCTAATTGACAAACGGTTTCCTAATTTTATTATTCTCTTCACATTTTATTCGATGCTAAATTTTTTTTAAATGAATATAATTATAAATTGTAAACTTACCACCTCAAATACCATAACATAGTAGCTCTTCAAAAAATGCCCAGTGTGCTATTAAGCTTTTACGTCAAAAAAATATAAATGTGATTATTAAACATGGTTGTTTCTTCGAAAAGGGTTATAAACACTTCGGAACATTCTAATCTTAACCAATCTCAAAGATGATTAGTCTGTGATGCTTTGTTAAGATAGTATTCAAACATGTGTAAACAACCATTGGCAAAAAACGAACTTCGTTGATAATATTGAATATGTACACGACGTCTCGTTAAAACCTTCATGGGCCAACAGGATATAATAGAGTGCGTCATTCAAAAGTAAAATTCTAAAGTACAAAAACATATTTACTCCCAATAAATCTTCAAGTGTTGGATATTCCATGGATGTTGAAGCATCCTCCCCTCAAAATCACAAAGACGATAGGACCTCGGATTTATCCTTTCAACAACCACATATGGCCATTCCCAGTACGGAGCCATTTTTCCGAGGTTCTTCTCCTTTGTGTGCAAGAAAACCTTTCTCAACACCTTATCACCTTCTTTAAAACCTCTTCTCTTCACCTTCGAATCATATCGATTTCTCATAAGAGTTTGATAGTGAATTACATTCAAATGAGCTCGAAATCTTTTTTCCTCAATCAGATCCAAATTCGCCCTTCGAGATTCATCATTAGACCTTTCAAAATATTGAGCTATTCTAAAAGATGACATTGTAGATTCTACGGGGCTGACTGTATCCATTCCATATGCCAAAGAAAAAGGAGTCAACTCTGTAGCCTCTTTAGGAATTGTTCGATAAGCCCAAAGTACCTCTTGCAAATAGTTTGGTCATTTTCCTGCTGCCCCGTCAAATTCTTATTCAAGCCATCTAAAATTGTTCTATTTGTCACTTCCACTTACCCATTACCTTGAGGATGATAAGGTGTCGAAAAGCATTGTTGAATTCCTTTAGAAGTGAAAAATGAAGCCATCTCCCTATTATTAAACTGAGGTCCATTATCTGTTGTAATCCTCCGAGGAACTCCAAAATGATAACAGATGTTGTTCACAATAAATTTGATCACGTCTTTTGCTTTTTTCCTTGATTACGGTTCTGCCTCTGCCCACTTTGTAAAATAATCCACCGCTACAAGTATCATATGTCTTCCTCCAGAATCCATCGGCAAAGGTCCCACTAGATCAATCCACCATCAATCAAATGGTATTGCATCGGATATAGACATAAGCGGTACTGCTGGTCTGTGAATAGCATTGGCAAATCTCTGACAAGTATCACAACTTTGAACTAAATTCTTACCATCATTCATGATTGTAGGCCAATAGAATTCTGCAAGTAAAACTCGACGTAATAGAGCTTTGAACCCGCAATGAGCTGACCCTTCACCATCATGCAACTCTGATAACACTTCTTGTGATTCTTGCTTGCTTAAACATCGTTAAAATGGCATGCTCAATGCCTTTTTATACAATATTTCATCCAGTACTATATATCTGAAGGCTTTACTTCTCAATTTTTTGGCCAATTGTGAATCATCTGGTAGTATTCATTGAGTCAAAAAGCTAAGAATATCTGATCGCCAATTGCCTCGGATTTCATCAGTCGTAATAAACAATTCCTCTATACATTCGCATTGGCTAGATTGGGTAACAATTGAGGAATTTTCTTGTAGCAAAATCCAAGGATATTCTTCCTTATAAGCAATGTTTGCTAAAGAATCAGCCACCATGTTACTCCCTCGCCCAATATATTCCACAACAACGTTGTCAAACAGAAGCATTAAATTCCGAAGTTCCTGAAGATATAAAATCAAACGATCATTTCTGGTTTTGGAAAATCCAGATACCTGATTTGCTAACAATTGAGAATCCGTTTCCAAACGCACTGAAGTTGCCCCATAAATTTTTGCAAATCTTAAAACTGCCAAAGCAGCTTCGTATTCAGCTTCATTATTTGAAGCGTGAAAACCAAATTTAATAGATTGAATCATTGTCTCTCATGTTGGAGCTATTAACTGAACCCAGCATTGCACCCTGAAACACTAGATCCTCAATCTGTTCGGACAACCCACCTCGAATTTACTGGAGTATCCTCTTTACTTTCTTCCTCATTCGATCGGTTTGAATTGAATTCAAAAAAAAAATCTGCTAATGCTTGCGCCTTTATTGTTGTTCGAGGTGTAAACAAAATGTCATAGTCCCCCAACTCCATTGACCACTTGGTCATTCTCCCTGAAATATCAAGTCTTTGTAAAACAGTTCTCAAAGGGAATGAAGTTTGGACTTCAATAGTATGAGCTTGAAAATATGGACGCATCTTCCTAGCAACAATCACTAGCGCTAATACCAATTTTCTAATTTCATATATCTTTTTCTGCTGCCACCAAACTTTTACTAATATAATACACTGGCTTCGAAACTCCTGAATCTTCACTGATTAACACTGCGCTCAGTGCAAAATCTGATACCGCGATGTACAAAAATAACTTCTCCTCATTTCGAGGCTTTGACAAAATCTCTGGTGTTGACAACAAATTTTTAATGTTTTTGAAAGCTGCTTCACATTCCGATGTCCATTCAAACCTGTTGGGTCCTGGTAACACTTGAAAGAAAGGAAAATATTTGTCAGAAAATCTAGAAATAAATCGATTAAGTGTTGCTAACCTTCCTGACAGAATTTGCACTTCTTTGATAGATCGAGGAGAATTCATTGTTATCAAAGCTTTCAATTGTTCTGGGTCAGCATCTATTCTTTTTTCACTGATGACAAAACCCAAAAAATTCCTCGGTCGAACTCCAAAAGAGCACTTCTCACGATTTAATTTCAACCTGATTGCCCTTAAATTCAAAAAAGCTTCCTCTAAATCATCAAGATGCACTTCATCCTTTGAGCTTTTGACTACCATGTCATCTATATATACCTCCATATTACTTCCGATCTGAGTAGCAAAAGATTTATTCATCAATCTCTGATAAGTGGCTCCAGTATTTTTCAATCCAAAGGGCATTACCCTATAACAGTGCAGGCCCATATCAGTTATAAAAGTTGTGCATTCTTGATCTTTGATCCATTTGGATTTGATTATATCCTGCAAAAGCATCCATGAAATTTAAAATTTTGTTTCCTGGAGTAGAGTCAATCAACTAATTTATTCGAGGAACAGGAAATGGATCTCTGGGACAAGCTCTATATCTGTAAAATCCACACACATTCTCCATTTCTCATTCTTATTTTTTACCACTACCAGATTTGCCGTCCACAAAGGATACTGTGACTCCCTTATGTGTCGACCTTAGATAATCGATCCACTTCATCAACAATCGCTTCTGTTTTTTCCGAGGAAAACGCTCTTCTTTTCTGAATAACCGGCTTGACCTTCGGATCTGTAGCCAATCTGTGACGAATTACCTCAATTGGTACTCCTGTTACATCATATGTCCTCCAAGCGAAGACATCCAAATTTTGGGATAAAAAATCCAGCAGTTGTTGACATAGAAGCAGGGTCAATAAAGTTCCAGTTCGAAGTACCTTCCTTTCCCAAAAAGTAAACTCCTCAATCTCTTCACCCACCGTTAAAGACTCTGGGGTTTCCCTCGGACCGTAAACCTTTTCTTCCAAATTCAAAGATACCCCTTCTAACTGTTATTCGCACATTAAGTCTCCACTACTAGATCCTCGAATCCGAAGTGTGGTGGCATAGCATTCCCTCACAACCTTCTGATCGTCTCGAACGACCCCAAATTTATCTCCAACTACATATTTAAAACACTGATGAACTGTATACACAACCCCATACATTCTTGAAACCCATGATCTTCCAAAAATAGCATTATAACTTGTGGGACAGTCCACCACCACAAAAAGTCATGGACCTTTTTCTTACATAGTCATTTTCCCAAACTCACTTCACCCTCGAATTCTCCAACAACACGAGCTGTTACACCCGTGAATCCAATAATCGTTCGATCCGATTGAGAAATCCGAGGTGGATTTGACATTCTATCATAGGTGGATTTCAAAAGGACATTAGCAAAACTGCCAGTGTCAATCAGCACACGTCGAATTTCAACGCCAGCCACCTCTGCTCCAATAACCACATCATCTTCATATGGTCCTGCAGTACCTCGCAGATCTTCTTCATCAAACAAAATAAAGGGAATATCTTTCTTTCCATACAAGTGCGTAGACAGTTTCCCTTCAATTGGAGTTGTTAAGTTGACAACATGCCTCTTTCTCGAACTATCTGAATTACCAGTCATCGAATCGCCTCTGAAAATGGTGAACGATTCAAAAAACTTCCACAGCTCCCGCACACGTCCCTTTTGTATGGGCTCTCCGACCGTCATCAGAAGCAATTTGTTCGGATATTTTTCCACAAACTCATAAGAAGCATCAAAAGGCTCGGCCTGTGAATCCAAAATCATCAAATTCTCAGCTGGTGCAGCTTTCGAAGTTGATGCAACATTATTTTTTGATGCACTCCCTTGAGACTTCACAAAAATCAGGAGCTTTCCATTTTCAATCAAAAATTATATCTCTTTCTTCAAAGCAATGCGCTCATTTGTATCATGCCCAATATCTTCATGATATCTGCAAAACTTGTTATTCATTTCCTCCTTTGGCCTACTAATTGGGGTTGGCTTCCTAAAATTTACGAAGCTCTTGATCTTATCCCAGATTACAAGGACATTCTCTGTTAGATCAGCATAATATTCTGGTTTGACCCATTGATTCGGTCTAGGCCTGTTGTAAGTGTTGGATGGAGCGTGATTTGAATAACCACCACTTCAAGGAGGCAAATTGTTGTTCTTTAATATTTTTCCAATTTGATGAGTTAATATTTTGCCTTAGTAAATTGTTAAGAGAGAAATCTAGAGAGAGAAAGAGTTATAGAGTTTTTAGAGAGAGAAAGTTCAAGTACAAATGAGTTCCAGAGAAAAAGTGTTCAACCTCTTTATTAGAGTAGTATTTTCCTTTATATAGAGGAGCCACGACTTAATCCTAAATTGAAATTTGTTACAAAATAAAACTAATTGTTGTTTAATCCTTAACAATTATACATAGTTACGAATACTCTCTAAAACTTACATCAATTATAATTTAAGGACAAAACTTACATTACTTATAATTAAATCCTTAAATTTACATTATTTACAACTTAGTCCTCAAAATCCTACTTCCATATCAGCTTTGCCATCAAATTGTTGATTTTTCAATGAGGTAATCTCCCCGGAAATGGATGACTGCAAACTTGTATAATCAACTTGCAATTTATCATGATCAAATTTCACTTGGACTAGTTCATTCTTAACAGACTTCACCTCTCTATTTAGACTTTCAACCTTGCTTTTTTCTTCCTTAACTAAATTCTTCATATTCTGATTCTCATCCTGAAAAGAGATGATTTATTCAACTTGAGACCTTGTTTGTCTCTCAAATTCAACTATTGGCCTCACATAGCCTAGAACTGCATACCCTAACTCATCGTTCTCCTTTTATAATTCGAAAGGAACCCCATCATATACCATAGCATTTGCGGTTCTTGTAGACTCGGGGAAGGCCATCTCAAAGGCATTAAAGTTGAAAGTCCCATATTTTATATTGGATCACCATCTCCAAAAACTTTCCTTTCAGATGGGGGGAAGTAATGGAGAAGGGGGATCGGATATCTTGGTCATAGGAGGAACATCAACTGGGATAGTTTGAGGGGGAAGTTATGTACGAAGTATAATCTTCGAACCAATCAAAGTCTTCTTCTTTTTCTTCTCTCTCTTATGACTACCTTGTTTACCCCTTATGTGTCCCTTCTTCTTGGGAATAGGATATTCTGAAGGCACCATGCCCTCGTCAACAGTTGTGGCAACAACATCTAACAAGGTTGCATCAATTTCATATGGTTCCCTTCATTTCCTATTTTAGCAAAAAATTATGACGGGCCCTCCTTGTTCTTTTTGTTCTTATTTCGATGGTTGGGACCTCCATTCCTGGCCGAAAGAAATAATTTTCCATCGGCTGACTTAGTTCTTTTAAGGATTTCAGTAGCTCGAGGACGAGTGATGAATTGCTCTGATGTCAATTCCCGAACATGGTTAGTTCTCCAAAGATGGGATCTGAGAAAATTTACATGGGTAAAACAATTGTGGAATTCATTGGACCATTTTTCATGGGCGCATTGATTCAGCTTCCCGAAGGTCACTTTTACATCGTCCAAATGTTGTAGGAAGGGCTTTAAAATGGCTGATATAAAAAAATTGCTTATTAGAAATAAATGAAAAATGTCATAGAAAGTAATAGGAATATAAAATAGATACGAAGAGACTTACGTGTGTTCTTCCAATGTCTAGTAAGCTGGCTCTGATTCCTTTTAGAGGTAATCTTCCTACCGTTTTCCCAATGAACACAGATGAACAGGAATTGGGTTTTCCAGATCTTGTTTGCCTCGAAGAGGTCAGTGGGCTGAGCATCAAGGTTTTATTCCTCAGGTCAATAAGAATTAACTACTCGAGTTGTAGGATTTTCTCCCATATTTGGGTCTGATGGGAGTTAGGTTGCGAGAGAAGTAGTGTTTTCTTCCCTGTTTGGAACTTATGGTGAGGGGTACTAACGAGTATGGGTTGGGTTGTTGGCTCAATTTTTATAGAAGATTGTTTTTCCTTAGAAAGTCTAATAACTCTACGTGGAGTACTCTCATAATTATCTGATCTTATGGCTTTGAATGTAGAAGGCTTTTGACGGCTAGTGGCCTCTTGGGATTGGGATGACCTGATTGTTTGAGGAGAGTGACCGGGTGACGTGACGATTGGACAGTTGATGTAGGTTCGGAAGGAATGTGGTGCTTGCTGTAAGGGTAAACCCCTCTGTACTCAGTAGATTGAGTAACTACAACCGTACCCAATGAGGCAGGTAACCCGACAGCGGTTCTTGCTTACTTTTTCTATTCCTCTAACTCGGACAAATTTAGCCAACCGCCTTTAGTCAGAGCATTTTTAGATGCATGCATACAAACCCTAAAAACATGTCACTAAAGATAATTTATGGTGGCTAATATGGTGGGGAAAGAGAAATATCACCGGAAAGAAATTGAAAAATAAAGGAGAAAGACTTTCTCTATCTAAAATTAGAATACAAGATTTTTCTCTCTCTAGAAATACCAATAGTAAAAAAATGAAAAAAAGTTTATATAGAGACTAAAAAATGTTTGAGTACCCTACTATGAAATTGGAATTTACAGTAGTAGTAGCTATGGGGCTCTATATGAGTTTAATCATTTCTCTCCTTTGATTGGATGGTTTTACCTAGGGTGAAACAAGTTCAAGGGTCCAATAAAAATTGACACATATCTCAAAAAAACTGGTTAAAAGTTGTGATCTTTGGACAGTAATAGTTCTTAAATAAACCCATCGGAAATCGTTTGGATATGTGTTAGTTATCTCTCTCAAAATACATTCGGGATAGCTAAGGGGGCTAGATAGTATGGCCGAAAATCCTAGAGTGGCAAAAAATAAAAAATAAATCGGATTTATTCTAGGATGCATTTTAAACTCATAATAAAAAAAATATGTTGAGTAGGTTGGAAAAGTACAAAAACATTCACTCTCGGCGTAAGAGGAATACTGGTCCAGAACCTTCAATCCTTTTCAAAAGGAATTCTAGTATTCATGTCAGCCCACTCCGACGAAAACATGAAAGCTACTGGTAATATCTATTGGACTAAAAACTTTGTTATGAATCGTCTTCATGCCTTATAGGTTGTAAGGTAAACATAAACCTTATAAGGGATCTATATAAACAAATCACTACATCACATTTTAAAAATGGAAATTGTTCTTAATTCGTATTTATTATTCACTTCTCTTTTTCTCCTATATTTACTATTTAATATTTATTATTCCCTTTCTCAGAGCCTGGTTTGTATGGCCTTAAGCGACTCCTTAAGCCAAGTGGTCGAGCTTTCTCTTTATCTTTATATCAACTACCAATCAATTCTCAATGGGTTCGGACTCTATGTTGCTATCCTGGCATAACTTGGAATATAAAGGGACTTTCTACCATATTACCAAAATGCTACAAGTATCTTCGTAAGATAAATACAGATCAAAGCACAATGAGAGTAAACAGATGAAAGGGTAAATTACATCAGATACCAGATACCAGAATAAACTAAACAGAAAAGGTAGAGTAAGATATACACGAACGGTAAATTACATCACTAGCAAACTGGCTGGAAAGCTATATAAACTCAAATTGAAAGGATTCTTTACTATCACATTAGGAACAAGGTTACAAAATTAAAGCACAGCTTTTAGCAGCTCAACATATATGTACATACATCTCTTTCCAACAGTTAGTGTTTTACTTAAACTGCTTAATACACCTGAGTTTTACAAAGCCTTAGATTTACGAGAATGTATCCTCTCGGTCACCTTCCGCAATATCAGCCTCTTCAAGGTTGCTGAATTCGAGGAAATGTGTTGGTCTGTGCTCCTCATGGTAGTACTCTTTAGGAGTCCCTAGCTTAACTCCGTACTTCATGCTTACAGTATGCTTCACCCCCATGAAGTTGTAATTCCACGGCCCACTGTCAGGCACCTACACAAAACACCACAATATTTCAGTACAGCCCTTAAACCAATAAATTATACATGCTCGTGTTCAATCCTTACCATGTAAAACCCGAAGAACCTATCGCTGAGAAGCATCTGAACCTTCTCATAATGAGTTGGAAGGTAGCCATGAGGATTGCTTCCTGTATCCTTGTTGAGACGTCCCCACTCATATCCAGTCTGGGTTAGCTTATACGCAGTTAAAGAACATGACCCTGGTGTAAAACTGCAGGTTAAGATGATGCACTTCTCTCCATCCCATTGCTTATTGTTCTCCAGAACACGAGCATGATTAGTAAGATCCTGCCAAGTAAGAAATGCGTAGTTCAATACTTTGAAGGAAGGGTAAAAGATATACAAATTTTTCAACAGCTTATATAGATAGAATATATATATATATAAAAACTGTATTGAGTACCTGAGGCGACAATTGAGGAAGCTCATTGGGTTGTGTATGCATCCATCCTAGAGGCTCTAGGTCATTTAAGAAATCATGTTCAGGTAGAGCTGATGGTAGATGAACTTGCTGGTGAGTTCCCCACTGCGGAACCATGGAAATACAGCGGATTTCCTTAACTTGTGGATTGTCCGGAGGGCTTACACCATACAAGTAACCGGCAATTTGAGTCCTCAGATCCGCTATGCATATGAATTTCTTCAAAATGTTCTTTGGCATAATATAGGTGTATCCAGTCTCCTGTATCGTTGAACAGAAATTCAATGTTAGCAAAACAAAGGAGCTATTGAAGATTTTAAATCACTCATTACATTATAAGATGAATTTTACCTTTATGTCCTCTGAATTGACATATATGTGGTTGACCCTGAGATAGAGATTAGTCGCTGATATTGCTCTTACTCGCCAGTCAGTTTTAGACCCAAACGCAGCTTGCTCATAAGGACTTGTGGTAGTTACGATGAGCTCATCACCGTGGACATTAGTGGTCCTCGTTGTAACTGCTGTAAGCTGACTTGCTTCCTTAGCCTAAAAACGGTTCCATTGTCAGTAGCAAGAAAGGAGCAGATAGAAGAATGTAATATCACTTGTCGAGATATAAAAAATACATAAGACAAATGCCGAAGAAAGGTGCATCACCTGTTTCTCAATCTCAGCAATTTGCTGTCTCTGTTGAGAAGGTGGAGTAATCTCAGCTCCAAGTATGATATCTCGGATCTCTGATTGCGTCAGAGCAGAAGTGTTCACATTATTCTTCTTTGCATAGTCCGACAAAATAAGATCTCTTAGAGCAACCTCAACCTGAAACATTCAACATGTTTGTATACTTCATCACTTTCAGATAATAAAATTGTTTGAGAAAATTGTTAATGGCAACTTCGAAGGACGACAAAGAACCATGAGATATCCGTGCAGACGATCTGTGATTATATACAAGATATATTACCTTCATCCATTGATCATCTGTGAGAGAAGGCCATATGTGGTGTGGCTCAGTTATTATAGTTTTATCAGGTTTCAGTAACATCTTCGCTTTCTCATTATTGACATGCAGTGCACGAAGAATCAAGATAAGCCTTGAAAATGCTGTGTAAGAAGAAATACTCTTTAACCAGTCATCATAAATGTTGAATAAAACCATCTGGGGTTCCGTTGCCTTCAAAATCAGATCTCCAAATTTCTCAATCTTCAAACAAGCCTGGAAGGGTAGTTGCAGTTCACTTCCCTTGATAACTATATTAGGGAAATCCAGTAAATGAACCTCTAGGGGATCCAACATTCCTTTCCTAGTAACAATAATTTGTTTTGGCTGCTCTTCAACAGGCAAAGACCGTACAAGCGCAGCAACTTCTTCAGCAGTTTTCCATTTAGCTAGCTGACCAAGACGCTTCTGACCTGCCCAAACACTCGTGTGGATAACCTACAGCATATCACAAATTATATTCAGATCCCTTCCTATGATTAGAAAGGTAAGATAGAGATCAAGATAAAAGTACAACAAACCTTCAAGAAGAGCTGCCCAGTCCTTGGATTAAAAATAAAAATGGCACCATTGATGGGTTTGGTCGTAAGATTCCCTTCAAAAGTCTTATGGATTGTGACACGGTAGACATTTGTGTCATCCACAAACCATATAATTTGATTGCTGAAGATCTCACCATAATTTTGAGATGATAAATATGGTTCTGTGGGCTCAGACGAGTACAACTGTAAACCTTTTCGTATACGCTCCCTCAGAACATAAAGCGCAGGATTTGACTGGCATATAACATAGAGGCAGATAATCAGTAACCAGATAATATTACATGGAAGTCTACAAATATAATTGAACATAAATACAAAGAACATAAACATACCTTCATGATTTTGTTCATCGCTTGAGCAAGCAAAGGCTTTGAACCAGGGAACCAATTACCAAAGGCAGAATGCAAATTGTATGCCAAATCAAGTCCAATCATCACCCCTGCCAGATACAAAGTCAGGAATTTAAAAACAACTTAGACTTCAAGCAAACAATTATTTTGTACAATAGAATATATACTACATACCAGTGGGAGATGGATAGATAGACATATTATCTGTTGTGTAGTCCATGAACTTCGCACGAGTATAACGTTCAATATCGTGAGAGTCATAATCTCCCCACCGGAGCTGTACATCTATCCAGTACTTATTGCTTGCTTTCTGATCAAACATGTCCTTCGACTCAGCCACGAGACTGGGCTTTGACATGGGCCATCTATGAGCAGCAAAGAGAAGTATATCGGCACAAGAGCTATTCATTTTGTAACTCTTTCTTGGATGAATTGTTTCCTTCTGCACAGTTTCTATTTCCAAGGCATCTAGCTCCTGGTCCAACACTTGACACAGATCCATAACCACACTCTCATGAATCTTTTGCCACAAATGGGCTCGGAAAATCTGAATCAAGGATATCTTTAATGTTGGAATCTTTCCATGCATGAAAATACCAGTCAGATCCAACTGCACTTGGAAACCCACGTAAACATTGGCTCTGTTGATTGTTGGAGACCACCAGAGAGTGAATCTCCTGTTAGGAATTTGATTCAGACCAGATCTCTGGGCATTGGTCAGCTTCTTGTATTTCATAGACTCTTCAAAACCAGATGCCTTCTCCCAGAAGAGACCCTCCCAAGTTGGAAAGCTAAAAGCACATTCAGAGGAAGTCGATCAGTTTATTTGTTTTCTAAGTTAAAGCGCAGAGAAAAGCATGCATAATTATACTTTTAATAGGAACTAAATGATTGTACTAAAATGATAGTGAACATATAATAGACTAGAGAAGAAAGAAGACATACTATGTTCCTTTGAATAAAGTATGCTCAAGGATACCCTCAACACCTCCAAGAGCCTGGATAACATCAGTTCGATAATTGTTCAAGTTCCATAGTTTTCCATCATGCCTCTGATGTGTCCACCAGAAAGGGTTTTGCTTCAAAACTTGATACTGTTTAAAGTCTGTCCGCACTCTCCAACCTTTATCATATGCCAAAGTGTGCCTGTCTTTCTGAAAGAGAGTATTGATACGTGGAATACCCCTATCCCATGAATCCTGCATGCAACATAATTTTTGAACTGATAAGCTCAGTGATCTTCTAGCAATTCAAAGATGGACATGTTCTTCTTTTTTTTTGTAACACTTAGTTTAACCCTACCCTACCCTACCCTACATAAAAATACAAATACTGCAAATAAACAGGAAAATTGAAATACTGCAAATAAAGTAATAAACGAAGAGCCTTCAGAAGATTGCAGTTAAAAAATATGGAGTAAAAAACTTTGGAGGAACAATCAAGAAATAGAAGAAAGCGAATAGAAAATAAAAGGACTAAGAGGCAAAATAGTTTTATCATGTGGCCCCAATTTGTCTTCTAGATCTACGGTAGATGCTTTAGAAAATGTAAAAATTATACGTGCCTCCAAATCCTCAAGAGTAAGTCGCCTATTTTGTGCCTGAGCTTCTTGTCTCTTCAGTGCATATTCTGCCCATACACGCTGCGAATCAATGAACTCACTCTCCCACGGCTGTAGATAACCAAACAGTTAAGAAGCAAGAAAGATAAATAAGAAAATGGTTATAATTGTATAAATCCTACCTGTATGTAGCGATAAAGATTTGGAATTAGCTGGTCCTCCTCATGGCTCATTCCACTCCTAAAGTGGGTAACTCCAACATCTGTCTGCTTGCTGTACCGCAAATCACTCTGTGGAATCAATATGTGACCCATGGAAAGCATACCAAGACCTCCAATCTCTTTTGGAGTGTAGAAGATGACGGGAGGGAATCTGAATGTAGAAACATATTAAAAAGGGCAATAACTTAAAGAAATTATATTTATATAAATATCGAGTTAATGAACTGCAGCTTACCTGCTAGGCATCTTTGAATTCAGCCCAATCTTGATCCGAGTTTGGATTTTATTTTCACACTTAACCAGTAGATCTAAAAGCTCTTGAGTGTGAACAGTTGATTCGCGGAAGTAAGTCATAAGACCTATTTGTAAAGAATAATTCATTTGTCACAACACTGGATACATAAATTTTCTAGTGATTTAATAATCAACCAAGAGAAGAATCAGTTTGAATACCTATCAAGGCCGTATTCCACTTATTGACAATTTTAGTAAAGGTTGTGGACCCTGAAGACATAAGGATCTGCCTAACACGGTTCTCAAATATCTTCATGTGCTCATCATCAACCCTTAAGAAGGCAACTGCTGTCCGCTCTTTGGTCTGTTCATTCTGCAAATTCCAAACTCCATCTTTCGTATTGCTGAAGGCTTCCTGAGTCATTCTTATTTTAGGAAGAATGCGAACTTCAAATCCACACCTGCAGGTCAGCAGTCATAAGAAATTGTCCGAAATCAAGCTAGCTAGCCATACCATAGATACGTGAAACATCCTCACAACAGTACAAATATACATACATGCTGAAGAGCAAATTGGGATTGTCCTTGCTGTAGACAGAAACAAAGCTATTCTCCCACTCCAAAGTTGTGATACTTCGAGGTAGGCGATTCTTCATGTCCCAGAAAACACTTCTACCAAGATTCACTGCAAGGGAATAAAAAAAACAAAAGAATAGTATAAGCTTACAAAACCTAAATCTGTCAAACTTCAGATATTTCTAGGAGGCGAAGTAAATGATCATGGATTGAACAAGAAAATATTATCTTGTCTTGAACCTTTAAAAAAATAGATTTTGGTTATAATTTTGAGAGAGAGAAAGCTGGATGGCAAAATTAAATTTTCTGTCAGATAAAAGCTTTCAAAAGGGTAAACAAGGAACTCCAAAATAAATGTTAGGTCAGTTTACGAAATTAGCTGTCAGATTTTGTATGACTTCGATTAAGCAGCTCAAGAGACTAGCAGTGCCAGTGCGACAAACATACCGTCGTGTTTCATAAGCCTCATTCTCGCATCTCTTGGCCAGCACTTTTTGTTGTTATACCCAACCATGTTTTCATTGTTCGGATCAGGATGCTCGGTAAGATATCGCTGGATAAGATCTCTCGCCTCATCGTGAGTAAAGCGGAACATAATATGCACCTTATCAATGTACCTCGAATATAGCCTTATTGGATGCCGCGTCTCAACTTTAGTGTCCCAATAAGTCATGAACTCATTTGGCATCTGCGGTGGACCAGCAATCTCACTGGCTCGAGTCAACCCAAGAAGCAAGAGATCCAGCACAAGTCCATAGTATTGTACGACAAAAGAAGCAAACTGAAGACCCCTGATGAGCCCATACGAATTTGTATGACTCATATCCTTGTATGACAAAACGACATTGTTCTTGGCAGTGACATAATCGGCAATGTTGTGGTCAAGTACCAAACGAAGAAGCCTAGAAAAAGAAGGTGAAAGATATGTTCTTTAAGTATATTAGACGAATCTACCTAAAATAACACTTTATTTTTTTGACAATTACCTATTCAACATAGTCAAATCAATCTTCTCAAAGAACTTTTCAAACTTGGTTTGGAGCATCACAACACACTGCCCGTCACTTGTGTCCCATATTCCTTGCAAATTGTTGATCCCTTGACACCACTTGTAAACCAAAAGAGGTGGCGGCTCCGAGTCGGCAGGCTTGATCCAATTAGGAAAGAGATGCCGCTTGTCACCTTCATACCACAGATATTGATCAAGATAAGCATCTGTGATCTTTTCAAGCGGCTCAATCTCATAAACTGGAATTAGGTAGCTATATAGATCCATAAACTCAATGCCAACCTGCAAGAAAATTTAAGTTTAGGTTGGGGAAATGTCAAACAAACATATAATTATATTGAAGGTTACAACAATGTTTTTAGCAATGGCAAAAATCTTTAAGCACCTCTTTGAAGGCACGTTGAGTGAGCAGATGACGCTTTATCCGAGATAAAGCTTCATGTGGGTTGTCATAAGCTTGTTCAATGAGACCGAGCTCTTCTCTCTGTTGTTGGTTTAACCTTACAGCAACACTGTAAGATTCTTTTAATCTCTCGAGAGCAAGGATGAGCAACTTCGTATCATGCTTGTAAGACAAAGGAGGGAAAGGAATGGGCGAGAATTTCCGAGACTCTAACCAATGGACGGTGGTTGTGTAGATGGCAACAGCTTCTTCTGGTGTGACATATGGACCATCTTTTAAGTAGTTGTGTTGTCTTTCCTGCACGAGAAAATAGTAAGCCGCCATCATAAGTTCAAGTGGATGACAGACACATCTTTGCATATCGTATTCTCGGGATAAAATCATTGCAGATAAAGTAAAAATGTAAAACCATGTAAGAAAACAAACCTGTTCGGCCTTCAGCCAAAGACGAGTGAGTCTTCCAAGGTTCTTTCGACAGACTGTTTTATCCACTGTTGCACCTCTCCTAATACGTTCACGGTTGTAATGAGCAACATTTGTCCACCAATCCGCTTTTGCCTTGACATACCGAAGGATCATGTTTTCAATAGGTACAGGCAAGCCAGGAACTTTCCACGGAATATTTGCTTTCCAACAACGCCAAGCCTCACTGAGATGCTGCAATATAGTTCTAGCTTTATTTTGTTTAATTCCCTCTGCACACACATTGTTAGATATCAAATCAGCACAATCATAATTATATGATAGAAGTACAAATTGAGTGGTGTGGGGTGATTATAACCTGGCATGGCATCAAGAACATCATGCATGACAGCAGCTCGAAGCTCCAAATCAAAATGGCTTTCAACACGCTGCTTTGTAACTGTCTTTGCTACTCCTTTTGAGTGGCGCCCTTCAAACTGACGGGCAAGGAGATTTCCCAACCATCGTTCTAATAGAGGCACTATACCACGAAGGAAAAACAGCCATACTCTCCACATTGGAGCCCAGAATCCACATCCAGGTCCTTTTCCCACAGGACCGGTATTGAAACGATAGTAAATTAAATGCTTCAAATCCTTACACATCCGTATTTGCCTCATCAGTCTGTATTTATAACGATACATACCCGTCAACTGTCCAACATGGGAAAAAATGTATTGCAGACCATCAGCCAGTTGGAAGGCATCAACGTTACCAAGTCGGAACTGAACATTAGCATCAACTACAAGCTTTGTCAAACGCAGAATCTCACGGCAGAGATGAAATGCATTTCCAAAACGTGATTTCTTACGTTCTTTTGTGGTTAGAGTTTTCACAGGCTTCAGATTGAAATTATAGTCAAGATGCAGGTAGTTTAGATTTTTCCTGTGAATCAACAAATTCAGCATATTATATCCTTGCTTGCACACTTGTAGACCAGCTTCAACCCAATCTAGTTCAGTGCTTTGGAAGAACTTGGTTGCTGCAAGAGATCGAAATAAATGTTTTTTCTTCTGCGCCTTAGGTGCTCTATGGTGCAGCTCATTCAATACATAACATTTTAAAAGCTTCTGATAACTAACTCGAACTTTTACTGGATATGTTGGAGGACTGCAAAAAAGCGCACAATCAGTGACAAATCAGATATAACTATAGAAACAAGTAAAAGCTAATCATAACCGTATCATGAATAAAATATTTACCAGTGCTCCTTAAACCACTCAGACACAAGGGGTATATCTTCAGCACGCCTTGTTCTGCCAGACCGCATACTGAAAGGTCGTGGAGCGAACAATAAAGACATGCCAGCAGCAGTAGTGTCTGTGTAAAGTTCAGTCTCTTTCAGTAAAGGTTCCACACCTTCTGGTAATGCGAAATCCTCATCGTCGTCGTCAAAAACCTTCTTTTCACGCCTTTCCTTGTTAACAGTTGTAATAGGGTGTATTAGTGGATCGTAATAGAATGCAGGTAGGTCAGGATCCTCAGTTTTTATGTACATGACCATGGGAGTATGATATATCCCAAGCTTTACTTTCCTTGGCCTGTTATTATAAAGATGAGGAAAGGCAATCCTGTACTCTGTCCTTAAAGGTGAACGAATAATGAGTTTGTTGATGTCATTGAACTCATTCCAGTCCTCGTCCCCTTTCTCCATGTCCCGGTACAAAGGCTCAAACTTAGGCCCACCTACAGAGGAGCAAACAGACTTTAAAATCCTACATTCAACTCTTTATTGGCACAAAAAATTGATGCACAATTACTTCTACGACCTAAAGTTCTAGTCAATCGGAAACGGTTAAATAACCAGAAACGTAGGGAACATAATATGATAATGCAACCAAGTCACACATCAGGGGAACTCCAAACTCCACATGCAAAGAATTCCCAGGCTAGTGTTACTATGCTCTTAAACCTTTACCAACAATATACAAGCGAAAGAAAATGACACCCAAGACATAGACTTGTGCGGTGTGCTAACATAACATATCGATATTGAATCCTAGTAAAATATGAAAGGTCCAGAACATACCAGGAATGCACATGTTCAATGCTTTGGCAGTGAAAAATGATTGCATATCAAACAAGTAGAAATAGTTGCGGTCTATCAAATCAGAAAGCAACTGCCCTGCGAGCCGGTGGAGAGTTGCCATAATCGGAAGAGAGAGATGCCACTTCCGGTAACTTGGGCCGTTAATAAGTTTTGTTTTCACAAGTGGCTTATGGTCATAAAACCAAGTATATACTGCAGAATCCTCATCTTCGTTCATCTCTAACTGGATTGGCTCCAGCGGATCAACATCTAATAAATTGTCAGCATAGTCTAGTGGTGGTTCCTCATCATCGAATGGTGGAAACCGCATTCTCTTGAAATGGCGCCGATCCCTCTTCTCTCTTCGCATCATGATCCACATAGTACCCCACTATATAACAATATAAGAGGGCTTTAAATTTTCATGTGAACGACAACTTTCCCACAGAGCAAGAGATATACAGTGGAGGCATCAGTAACGAATCTCATGCAGAGAAAGACACTTAAGCATAGATGACAGGAAGAGATAGAGAAGGAAAAATTTGCACACCTGAGCCAAATAAATAGGTTCTGCAACCCATGGTATTTCATTGACAAAAGTAATAGCTCCAGTGATATGATACAAGACCTTCACATCACGGACCTGTAACATAAAGAACATAAAGATTATAATAATCTCGGGAAACAAACAAATATACTGAAAATTTTAAAGTAAAAGACAAACATTGAGAAACCTCATAAGGTAAATAAATACCTGTTCCCAAGGCATGGGCATATTTTCAAGCAGCTTGTATACAGCATGAGGAATAAATTTGAGAGCTCCAAGATATACTCGCTTGTCATGGCGGTACTTCTTTGATGACATATCACCATGGTCTCTGATAAGGGAAATATAAACATTTGATTGAAATCCACTAGTAAAAACCTACTAAATTGGATATAATCTGAACTGCAATAAAAAGAAGAAATGAAGTTCCCATGCTTTACAGAAAGAGAAGGTTAGAATTACAGTCTAAAATTATGAAGCTATATGTCAACAGTCAGAAGAATTACTTTATAACTACAATTCGGTTAACATCTATTACTCGTTAGTACTAATCTAGAGCCATATGAACCAGCAAAACAAAAGAAGATAGGTCTTGGACAAGGTATTATTTGGTAGCCAATTTCATCAATACAAAGTCGAATAATTCCATTTGGCTACAATAACCAGGTAAAACTGCCATAAATATGATACTATACCAGCAATTCGGTTCAGTAGCTTAGGATGTAACGAACGAACATAGAGATAAACGAAACTACAAATTTCACCACTAACATATATACTCACCTAATGATCTTCCTGACATGCTCAGGTGGCATATCTTCCTTTTGCGTCTCGACAAACCCGAACTTCCTCTTATCTCCATAACGTTTAGAGTTCAGCTGCATCCATTTCCTAGCTTTCTCCTCGAGCTGCGCCTCCGCGTCTTGCGGAGTTGCGTTCTGCTGTGGAATCGAGCTCGGCGGTGGTGGCAACACAGTGTAAGACGGTTGAGCTGCGGGAGGCGGCAGGATAGAAGATCCGCCGGTTCCCGGTGGCGCAATCGGCTGACCTCCGTTATTCCACATAGCTGATATCCTAAAATGAAACCTAAATCACAGCGAAAAATCCTTCGTGGTGGAGATATATGATACAAATCTAATGAGAAGTACGTATGTAGAATCCAAATACTGAGATTTGGAGATTTGTAGATTTGTTGAATGACGGTCCTAGGGTTTTGGGTTTTTCCTATGGTCTATCTTCCGAAGTTTGTTTCTCTCTCCCTCGAGCTTTAGAGAGAGTGAAGTAGAAAAATGTTAGATTGGGGGATTCTAGCGCGTTTTATATTCATTTTCATTTTTATCGACTGCTGTTAGCCATAGAGACCGCCTTAAATTAATTACTGGGCTCATTACAGCCGGACAAGATGAAGGCCCAAATGGGCGGAATTCGGTGTCTTTTTCTTAGACAACTACACGGCTAAAACATCTTTAAAATTAGACCGGCACTCCGACTATAAAACAATTGTTATCCCCAAATTAACAATAAACAAGAATTTAGTACCTTTAATTTATGTAATAAAAAAACAGTTTCTTTATTACTTAAGTTCATTAGTTTAATTTGTATATTGAAAGCTCAACTATGTCTTGACACAGGGTTTCAAATATTTAAAACGTGCTTCAGAAATACTCATTTCATTTATTTTGTAAATTTTCAAGTTTTTTTTTAATTTGATAGTAATTAAAATTTCTCCGTTACAAATGTTTGACCGATAGAAATAATAGAGAACTTTGTCTATTATATTAGTGAAATGAATCGAGTTATTGTTGCGGTTATTTATTGCATTTGGTGTATTTATTGTTGTCATTATAGATGAATTGACATGTTATCATTGTTTGTTTATGAATATTTGGAATCAATTGGCTTTGTGTTCAATAAATAAATAAATAAATATATATATATATATTAAAAAAAACTCGCCTCGCACTTGTGATAAAATCTGAGTGGTATCATAGAATTTTTTATTGAAGTGGATCAGTCGGTTGTATGTTATTTAATCTCAGAACTTATTTTCTATTACACTTTTATCGTCTTGATTTTCATAGCATATATTTTTATGAAATTAGAAACTCAAATGTATAATTTATATTGTTTTTTCATGTCAACTTATTTACGGAGGAAATATTTCATGTTGAATCATACGCATCTTTATTCTTACTCCTTAATTTCTTTGATTTAGTTCTTCTCCAAAATAACTATTTTGGAAAGGTTGATAATATCACTTTCAATGAGTTGATTTTATCTAATACGTTAATTAAATTGCATTTTTGAACATTGATAATCAATCATATGAAATTGAAGTCTCAGTGTTACAGTAGAAAGCGGAATTTCCAAATAAATACCAGTCATGTAGATATCATACCTTTAAATGTAACTTGCTACTTTGGCACTCAAAATATGATTTGATTTTTTACTTTAACTATTGTGACTAATATAGACGTTAAAATACTCTTTCTTTTTGCAGGGCAATTGGGAGCTTTTAATGTTGGTTGATCATCAACGTCAATGATAATTACTCCTTTGTGGTTAACATGAGTATTTTTATCCATCAACTAAGCTTATATCTCACTCATCATTTCCATGATTATTGCAAATTGAACTTTTTTTTGTTTTCTTCAGAACCTTTGCTTCAAAAAGGTCATCAATGTATTTTTCAACTACAACATGATATAAGAAAATTTTATATGCAAAAGGGTTATGCTCATATTCCTTTCTAAAATTTTGAATAAGATGTTGACCATCCTCTATAGCCTCAGCACGTGATCATTTACATCAGTTTTTCAGTTTTCGACACCTTTTAGCACTTAAAGCCTCCAAGTTCTTTACAGTAAGAGCATCATTTTTTGTTACTTGGCTGTGACTTCTACTATATGCTTGATAAGTAATACTGTTTCTCATATTTGGCCTAACACAGTCGGCAAGAGCATTTTAAACTACAACAGTCTTTAGAGTTTCTTATCTACAATGAGAATACCTAACAATAGTATTTTTAATACAGGACCTTTTTAGTCTACCAATATTGACAACCATTTACTTTTAAAAAAATCTTAACAAGTGTCCCGCCAATGTCATATTTACAAATGAAGAAACCTATAGTCCAAGAAATGATTTGCCACACACCACCACTTAAAAAGTGTTCGAAAACAAGCCGAGATTTGTAGTGATAATAAAAGTTAGTCGTCGCCTCCATAATTTTAATGTACTTGTCGGGGAAACTAGCTTACCGTTTGGCCGATGCAAGAACCACTATATAATTAAACAAATCTACGAAAAATGATATAATTGATTTTTATAAGACGAAGTAACAAATAAATAAAAATATATAAAACCAAGTATACATGACAATATTTAACGTGGTTAGACTGTGAAGAAATCATACATCCACATAAAACGTACAGTCGTTTAGATATAAGTAGGTTATATAAAGAATCTCAAACACAAAGGACAGAATTACTCTTAATAACAAAAGATGATGTGATTCAAATAACTTTCCCCTCAAAATATTCATCTTTCACCTCACTTGTCTCTCAAAAGACCTAAAGCTATTTTCTATCTCTTATGAAATATATTGTTGGTGTAGTTTCACCACCACAATTACACCATACATCACGTAACAATATCTTATTCTATTTATAGGTTTATAGAAAACCATAATTCTTCATCAGACATTTTAGATTAAAGCTCATTAATCAATAACTAAAATAACCCATACTTCATTAATATAGAAAACCTCATAAAGAATAAGTCATAATTAATATAGAATACCAAATTAATATATAGAGGCTAATTAATATATGATAACCAAATATGGGACCAATAAAATATAATATTTTACTTCAACCCAACTTGGTACTACGTTTTAGCTCACTTTAGATTAGCTCACTACATACTATCTTGCCTCGGACAAACCTGTTTCAGCTAAGTACATATCTAATTCGACCATATGGTCACCAATCTTTGATAACTTGTCTCAACCCTTGGGATCAGTAGGCGTCTATGGAAATAAATCACGACACAAGCTTCATATAAGATACAACACTCATGTAGTCGTATAATAATAACTATGTTGACTAGTTACTTTTAGACTACACCTAATTGTACTATTATTTTGCACAACTTATCATTTGGTTGCTAAATCCAATAGCATATGGGAATATTTTCTTTAGCACATGTTTCCAAACAGCCTAACATATAAACAAATTTAGTCTTCCACACCTTATTGATGTCAGGAAGATCATCCAAAATTTAGCAACACCATCCATAATAAAGAATATTTTGGCCTTTAATGGTGTTTAAATGTAGAATATTGGTAATGTTAAAACGACCATGAATCTTTCCAGCAATAATAATGGTCGACATGAGTAAACTCCAAGAATTCGACATTAACTTACTCGAACATATATTGTTTCTTTAATGACCATCAACATTTATGTACATAATCAAACATTAACACCATTTATAAAGAATACATGTGAAAAATATCACTTCACTTTTTTATGCATGTAATGAGGTCTCGTCAGTTTAAGAAAATCAAATGATGACATTATTTGGGATCAACCATTATCTTTATTTTTTTACTATACTTAGAGTGATTGATATATTCATATAATTAATAACATACATAATTTTAATTGCCTTAATAAAACTATTAAGTATTAACATACATTACCGATGATTTCTTACTGGATTCATATTAAATAATTTAAAATGAAGAATGATTGTGAGTACGGATAATAATATTGGAATGTAAAAATTTTAAATGATCAATAAATAATAGTTTAACCTCATATTTCTTTTAACAAAAAATATGAGGTTTTACTGTTTTTTGACAATTGTCATGAAAAATGTTAGTTTGAGGGTTATCACTAACTGAGATGTCACTTTCATGAAGCATACGCACAACATGGCTCACACTTCTCTTATTTCCTTTTTTTAAAGAAATCAAACAAAATCGGGTTGAAATAACATGAACTAGAAGTCAATAAATGTGGCAAAAGTTCAAATCTTTAAGCAATAAGAGAAGAAAAAACTAAAAAACTTATCAATAAATGTAATGAAAATTTTAGCAACACGTCTTAAGGAAACAAATAGGTAATATATTCGTAGATAAATGTAAATATGATCAAAGCCTTTAATTATCTAGTCTAAAGGTATATATATTTTTGGTACATTAACAATGCGATTAATTCAAAATGAATGATTGAGATGAAAGAATCCATGACGATAACATACGTGATTTTGAGCCACCATACACACGCATTCACCATGAGTCAACTCCAAATTGAGCATGTTAGGATTACTTGCAACCAGCCCTTCAGTTTTGTATATATTATTAATTAATAAATAAAACTTTCAAATTGTATTTGGATGGTCAATTTTTTTCAAGTTCAGATACGCAATAGCTTTGGAAGCATTAACATTTTGGTAAAACATATATTATGAGCCAAGTTTGCTTCTCTATTCCTATTAACATTTATTAGTTATTCCTACATACCTTAGAATGACTACGAAGAATAATATACGATGCTCACAAACCATTCAAATAAATGTGAAATAATCTAAACCAATTTAAAGTAAAATGAAAGTATATTTGATTTGGTAAAACATCCAAATAACTACAATAGACTACTTCTTGTTAGTCGTACTATATTTTTTTTTGTCAAAAAACATTTTTCTTCCTCAAATGAGGTGTCGGCTGGTGAAGTATTTTTGGTAAGGCAAGGTCAGGATCAATACAAGCTATTTTAGATACGTTTCCTAAGTTTTTTCGGTTAGAGAGATATGAACTCATAAATAAGTAACATCTATGTATTCCAAAACTCTTCAACGTTTGGCTGAAATGTCTGAAATGAAATTTAAGTTACCTTAGATAGGGTATTCGACAATAACAAATAAAATTTCAGCAAATACCCACAAGTTTAAACAATATTGACTCAGGTCAAAAGTTAGTCATTTCTCAATTCTCTCACAATGACTGAGGGACTATTGATAAATATATAACATGTTCGGTCCATAAGATCCGTCATGTTGAGAGTTTAAAGTTCATTTAACTAATCCATTACAAGCTTATTTTAGCTAATTAATTGAAGTGCCCATTTGGTCGGCTCATTGGATGAGCATTATTTATTCGCCTATACATAAAGACTGAAAGAACAAGTCAAATATATTAGTAATTATTAACATATTGTTATATCTACAAGTCTTAAAGATACGATATGATGCAAATAATAGATAAGATATAATATTCCTTGAATATATGAACTATAATTTATACCTCTATAAAATTTAACTCAATAAAAAAGCATTCAACTAATTAATTATTATTGTGAGCTATTTAGTGTTATATTTTACTACTCACGTTACATTGCAATTCATCTTTGAGTTAACTTAGAAAATATTATACCCACTAAACATTAACATATAAAAACACTTATTAATAAAGCCAATTCGACAATAATGTGTTTCTAATTTTCAAAATTATTGTATGCAACCAAACATTAACATACAAAAATACTTATCAAATAAAGAAAATTATATAATAAAGTTCTTACTAAATTTGATATTACAATATGCAATAGATGATGCTAATGATATGATGACGCTTGCAAAATGATAGGTAAAATTAAAGGTTTTCAAACGTTTCGTTTACAATCGACTTCAAATGTCGAAGCTAGACGTGTGATCGTTATTCGACAAGTTTGTTAACCATGGGTTTAGTTGTAGATTTTGTATAATTCAAAAAAATGACATTCCACATTAAATAAAACTAAATACAGTATTTATAAATTAATGCTCAATAAATTAATAACCTCGATAAAATTAATAATTTATCCAATTCCAATTTGGGATCAATGCAAAATTTGACCTTAATCGATAAAATAATAAGACAATAAATTTTTTGAAATCCCAGTGTATATATATTGATCCCAACAAAACTATAAATTAATAATTACTAAAAGATTCCAATAAACTATAAATTTAATTAATTTATACAAAAAATGAATCAATAGTCACTTATTTTTTGTTGAATTTTAAATCTATATTGAGTTCGTTTTTTAATCTCTTTATTCCCTTATAGACTCCAACTTGTTCTCTATATCATGTGTGTCGACTGAGCCACTTTCTCTGAAATGGAAATATGATTTGATACAATGTCTTTACTTGAATTTCTCAAGCTAGTCTTATGAAAGTTTTTGCCCTGAAGAATCATGCGGATAAAAAAAAATAGCGCCTCAACCACCTCCTATATGATTAGTTATCTTGTTATATTTACACGCTCTTGATGTCTGATAAACTATTTATTAACAAATTTCTCATTGTCCGGGTACTTGGTTGGTTTGTGACACTTTGAAGATCCACATTTGTCAAAATGATCTAATATAAACTATGATGATTGCTTGAAAGTGTATAATATTGTTCATTAACTAAATTTCAAATTGAAAGTTTTTTCAACCAATTACACAAAATCTTGTTGAGAGCATCCTTGGTGATCCCGCTTATACTCGCAAACAGTTTTCGTTGTTGATTGATCATGGTTGATTTTTGAATACCTTTTCGTTTTTAAGCCATAATTTATATGATATTTAAAAAATTCAATGGAAATTTTATAATGATCAATTTCTAACCATGTTTAATGTATCGTGTTGGTACCATGGACCAACGTTTTGGTACCATGAACTAACTTTTTTCTTATTAAAAAATAATTAATTTGAAAAATTCAATTAATCTATGAATGTACATTAATAAAATGTGACTTGGAACTTGTTTTTATAAATCTCTAACTAATATACATTGTAACTAGTACATTAGATTTTGATATTTGAAAACCATACGTAACACATATTTAAATTAATAAATTATTAATTTACCGATATAATAATATCTCACTAAATTAATAAAATATCATGGTTCCAACCTTATTAATTTGTAGAGGTTTTACTCATTAAAATCTTTATAGATTAATAACTTCGAGAAAATTAATAATTTGTCAAATTCTAACTTGAGACTCGTCCAATTTAGACCTCCATCGATAAAATAATAAGATAATATATTTGTTTGAAATTCCAATGTGTGTGTATATATATATTGGTCCCAACGAAACTTTAAATTAATAATCACTAAAATATTATAATGAACTCGGCAAATTCAATTAATTTGTACTAAAAATGAATCTATAGTCACTTGTTTTTTTGTTAAACTTCAAATTTGTAATGAGTTCATCTTTAAATCTCCTCATTACACTCAAGGGTTAGGGCATTGTCTTCTCATATTATAACAAAAAGTTGTGAGGAGTTGTTGCCGCTTACAATGTTTTTTTTCGAGTGACTGGTTATAAAGCTATTAAATCATCCTCAACTTCATCATTGACCGGATTTCAAATAGTATTTGCTAATATTTCTCCAATGCTTTGAACCTTGTAACATTATTTATTTTTACCAGGATAATCTAGCAAGTGATTCACATCCTTTTTGTGTTGATACTGGATACCTGTAATCAAGTTACTCACAAATAGATTCTACAAAATTTACATCGTTTAAATCACTTGAGCCGGTTGGATTCATTGAGCAAACTTTACAGTGTCGAAATCAATTTACATATGGCCTATTTTTTGCACATTTCTCCAAACTGAGACGACTAAATTGATAGCATATAACATTAATCTTTTATGGAGAAAAAATGTACAACTCAAAACCTTCCAAAATCTTACGGTAAAAAAGACAACTCAATGTTTTACAACTCTTGGATATTATTTGAATAGGTTGGACAATTATCCACTACCAAGACATTTTTTTCGACCATGCATTTGTTCATCCCACAAATAAACATATTACTCGAAAAGTAATCCAGCCATCCATACTCTTTTGTTGGCATGATATTCACAGTTTATGCTATTCATATTGATATTCGTAAAATAAAATGACTTTGCACACTCACTTATAATCCATAGAGGAATTTTCCGAGTCATCCTCATTGCAACAAATAACAATTTTAAATCTTTATTAGTAATGTTTCCCACATTTGAGTTGTGTTGTTGCAAGTGAATGGTCAGTTGGTAACGTGTACACAAATCGTTTTCATCTATATTAAAAATATCTTTCATAAGAAATTAATAAATTTGTTCTCTTATAAACTCCAATTTATTATCCATATCATTTGTGTCCAACTAATATACATATTATAACTAGTACATTAAACTTAGAAATTTAAAGGTCATGTGTAACACTTCTTTAAATTAATAGATTATTAATTTATAGATATAATAATATTTAACTAAATTAATAAAATATTTTGCTCTCTACATTATTAATCTATAAAGGTTTTACTATAATAATAAATCGGTGATTTAATAATGATTGGTTCACTTGAAGCTTGAAAATAGAATAAAATGAAACTACTACTTTATAACGACTAAGGGTTACTCGTTGGATTTTACGTAAAAGGTCTATGTCAAGTCTGATGTGTTCTTGAGATTTTTTAATGATATTCCCTGTCACGACGATATTCGTATGGGGGTATCTGTCACATCAATGATCGTATGTAAAATATTTTAGAGAGAGAAACATAATGTTTAGAGAAAGAAAAGGATAATGAATAATGTAGTAATAATTTACTAGTGGTTGGGCCTTTTTCTCCAAAAAGAGGCGGTCCTTTATATAGTACAAGTAGTAAATCCTCTATTTACATATTTACCATTTATTGTGTGAGTCTTTATACCCCACCAATTTACTAACTCTAACCATAAATATTAAACATTACACATGACTCCATAATCACTACATACTTGTTAAATTGTATTCTTAATACTTTATTACATCAAATCGACTCCTTTATTTATATAATTTTGCTTATTCATCACAATATTTTCCCTTTATTAAGCTCTATTAAAATTGTATTGATATAAATAACAATTGGTTAATAATAAGTTTAATTAATATATTTGAGGAATCAATATATCTGATGACTTATTAAAGTAAGTAATCTGGTGTCTGAAAGCTTTTAGGTAGTCTAGCTCACATGAGTAGAATTCAAAAATCTTATTTATGGAATATGACTTGATTTCACTATTTTCCATATATTTGTTGAGTATTTTAATAAAATCAAAATTGATGAGTTCAGATACTTCAGACACAGCCCACCACTTAATCTGGACAGGAGTAATTCGGACCATATCACTCCACTGAAAAATCCAAACATGACAAATGTAAAACACCTTTTGACTAAGCTATTTGCTAATCTACTTAAAGACTAATGGATCCTTAAACTTGACCCACTTTCACAACTTGACCCGGTAAGCGCATGAGTCATTAATTAAAGAGTATAAATACACCAAACACTCTCATTAATGAGGGTGATCAACGTTTAATACAAGAAGACTGCTTAATTATCTCACTACTTCTCACACTAAACACAAAAATACCTCAAACTTACCAATATATTTTACCAAACTAGCCCCAGCCCAAAATAAACCAAACCAAAAATCAAAGATTCAAATAATTGCACAAGACTAACGTAGTAAAGAAAATAAAAAATAAACGAGTTTAAAAAGAGATGTATATATCTAACAATGTAAAAAAATATCGAAATAATAAAAATTAACGAGGGAGTTGAATAGTGGTTTGACAGTTTTTCACTTTGTGATTATAAAAAAACTAGACGGACATAACATAATATTTTATAGCTTTAACATTTGACTTTATAATCTTAAGCTCAAGTCGATTAAAAATAATAAGATTAGATAAAAAAAACTATTCATTTTTATGTTTTTAAATGAATTCAATCATTAATAAGTCTCAATCTAATATGTAATAATTAAATACAAAAAATTTGGTTTTTCGGTTTGATTTGGGATTTTTTATTTTTGATTCTTTACAATAGGTACCATTTAAAACCGATCAAAATTTGGTTTGTGAGGATATAGCTCGGCTCGAAATAAGTATTTAATATGAGAAATGAAAAGTACCAAAATGATTCAGTTCAATTCGGGTTCGGTTATATTCGGGTTTGTTTTCACATTTTTATTTTATCACCAAAAGAATCTGATTGGAATCAAAATTTTGGTAGAACTAAATCTAAATAGAACTAAAAAATAAATAGTTGCATACTGATATGAAAATGAGTTTTTAAGAATTAATTTGTAAACAATGTAAATCCAGGGACTCAATTGTAATTAGTGTAAGTTTTATCTTTAATTTGTGAATGATATAAGTTCTAGGAAGCTATTGTGACTTTGCATAATTTGTAAGGACTAAATAGCAATTAGTCAATTTTTGTAACATATTCAGTTTGAGACTAAGTCTTGACTCCTCTATATAAATGACCAGACTGTTCTAATAAAGGGGTTGGACACTTTTACTCGAAACTCATTTGTACTTGTGTTTTCTCTCTCTAAAAACTCTTAAGAACTCTCTCTCTCTAAAATTTCTCTCTAGCAATTTACCTTAGCAGATCAAAACCTCATTAAATTAGCGACTTCACTGGGGAGTGAGCAAGAAAAACAGTAGCTTATTTTGTTCAAAAAGTGGAACTATTCATTAGTATTCTTTGACTAAAATTCATAAGATGAATCTTGAAAATAATAAACCTACGCTTCAATCAGCGATAGAAACGGTGAGAGATGATTTGCAAAAGAATGAGACTGATGGGAATAGAACTGATGGATCGTCTCTGGTTCAAGTTCGATCTGACGTTGAGACAATAATGAATCAACTTCTTGATAAAATTAATGTTTTGAATGAAAAATATGAGCGAATGCAGCATGAAATACTTCTTGCTAGAATCAGATCTGAGGTTAGGCAAGAATTGGAAAAGACCGATGTGGAAGGTTAGTCAGATCGATCTTTCGATGACAGAAATGCTAAGTCTGAGCATAAAAAAGCACGAATTGTGTCTCCTAAAGAGAGATATTCATCTCGAAAGGATAAGAAAGATAAGTAAAAATTGATAATCTCTAGTGATGAGAAAGTAGAAAGCTCAGCTTCAGGATTTAAAAGGCATCGAGGTTCTTCAAAGGGAGAATCAAAAAGGGATTATTCGAGGAGGTATAAAAAGGAGAGCAAGTCTAAGAATGCTCATTGATCAACTTGGCATGAAGAAAATCCTTCGAATCAATATGTTGAAACCGACAGGAATTTGTATGTTACAATGGGGACCGATGATCAATTTGTTCAAGATGTTGATCGGAGGAACTCTCAATTAATAGATGAAATTCGCTCTATGACGCTTCTAAAGCATTTTGATATTTCGAAGGTTGAAAAGTTTGATGGGATGCAAGATCCCGATGATCACATCGAACAGTTCAAAAATTATATGATAAATTTCGAGGATGACGATCGGCTCGTGTGTCGTGCTTTTTCTCGAACTTTTAAAGGAACAACTCTCAAATGGTACAACAGAATTCCGAGGGGGTTCATTTCAAATTTCAAAGATTTTTATACTGCTTTCCGAAGGTACTTTGTTGGAAGCAAGGAGATGAGAACTAATGGTGATACAATTATCCAGTGCAAGTAGGCACTATGAGAGAAATTGAAAGACTATACTAAGCTATTTGTATTAACCAAAGCAAGTTTAGATAATTGTGAAGAAAATGAGGCGATGACACTTTTTACCAGGGTTTGTTGCCAGGGGATCTGGCTAATGAGACAACAAAGAGAATGGCTTTGACTTTTGGGGCGTTGATGGCTCAAGTCGATGATCAAATTAAGGTTGAAGAGTCTAGTAGAGTCCGAGGTGCACCAGTTAATACTTCGAAGAATTCGAGACATGCAGCCAATAATCAGGGGCAACCCTCGAATGGAAACAATAATACTAATGGGAATAATCAGCAGTCGAGGCAGAAGAACAGCAATTTGCCTCCTCGGAGTGGTGGATATTCGAACCCCATTTCATCCACCAATTACAACAGGCCTAGGCCGAATACATGGGTTAGGCCAGAGTACTATGTTGATTTGACAGAGAGTGTTTCTGTTATTTGGGATAAAACTAAGATTTTTGTGAATTTTAGGAAACCAACTCCTATCAGCCAACCGAGGGAAGAAAGGAATAATAATTTTTTAGGTATCATGATGATATTGGGCATGATACAAATGATTGTATTGCTTTGAAAAAAGAAATCCAATATTTGATTGAGAATGGAAAGCTCTTGACTTACATGAAGTCACATGGAAGTGCATCGAAGAATAATGGTGCATTAACTTCAAATGATGCACAACCATTTGAGAATTTGATGATTATGGATTCACAGGTTGAGTCATTTGATGCTTCTAATGAATATGTTGAAAAGGATCCGAACAGAATGCTTCTGATGGCAGTTAAGGAACCTTTTGATGATTTTTATGTAGAAAAAGGACATGTTTGGGAATTGTGCAAGTTTTTTGAATCGTTAGCAAATTTTGGGGGCGATTCAATGACTGGAAATTTAGATAGTTCAAGGAAAAGGCATGTTGTCAACTTGACAACTCAAATTGAAGGGAGGATGTAAACGCATTTATATAGAAAAAAGGATATTCCCTTAATTTTGTTTGATGAAGATGATTTGAGAGGGACTGCAGGACCACATGAGGATGTTGTTGTGATCGGAGCAGAGGTGGCTGGCGTTGAAATTCGACGTGTGCTGATTGACATTGGCAGTTCAACCAATGTTATTTTTAAGTCTAATTATGATAGGATGACAAACCCTCCTTGGATTACTCAATCAGATCGTACAATTATTGAATTTACGGGTGTAACAGCTCGTGTTGTTAGGGAATTCGAGGAAGAATTTAGTTTGGGGAAAGTACCATTCAAGAAGAAAGTTAAAGTACTTTTGTGGTGGTGGACTATCCCACAGGTTATAATGCTATTTTTGGAAGATCGTGGCTTTCAAGAATGAATGGGGTGGTGTCAACAGTCCATCAATGTTTTAAGTACGTGGTTGGAGACAGAATTGAAGTGGTTCGGGGCGATCAAAAGGTTGCCAGAGAATGCTATGCCGTTGCGCTACGGGTCCGAGGATCCAGCAATGGAGATTTGATGCGAGAATAGCAGTAGAAGGGGTTCCCTCGGAGTTGGAAGAAAAGGTTGACGATCCGAGGGAAACTCTGGGGTCTTTAACAGTGAGTGAAGAAATAGAGGAGTTTTACTTTTTCAGAAGGAAAAATGATTCGGATTAGAACTTTATTGACCCCTGATCTACGTCAATAACTGCTTAATTTTTTGGCTCAGAATTTGGATGTCTTCGCTTGGAAGACGGAAGATATAACGAGAGTACCTATCAAACTAATCCGGCATAGCTTGGCCATAGATCTAAAGGTCAAACTAGTGATTCAAAAAAGAAGAGCATTTTCATTGGAAAAAGCAGAAGCAATTGTGGTAGAAGTGGATCGGTTGTTTAAAGTCGGACACATAAGGGAATCTCAATATCCTTTGTGGACTGCGAATCCGGTAGTGGTTAAAAAGAAGAATGAAAAATGGATGATGTGTGTGGATTTTACAAATTTGAATAGAGCTTGCCCCAAAGATCCATTTCCTGCTCCTCGAATTGACCAATTGATCGATTCAACTTCGGGCAATAAAACTTTGACTTTCATGGATGCTTTCGCAGGGTATAATCAGATTCAGATGGATCCAAAGGATCAAGAATGCATGACTTTTATAACTGATAGAGGCCTTTATTGTTACAGGGTGATGCCCTTTGGATTGAAGAATGTTGGGGCCACTCATCAGAGATTAATGAATAAAGATTTTGCTACACGGATTGGAAGAAATATAGAGGTATATATAGACATTATAGTAGTTACAAGTTCAAGGGACGATGTGCATCTTGATGATCTAGAAGAAGCTTTTTTGAATCTAAGAGCAATCAGGTTGAAGCTAAATCCGGAAAAATGTACCTTCAGAGTTCGAGCGGGGAAGTTCTTGGGTTTTATTATTAGTTAAAAAGGAATAGAAGCTGACTCAGAACAATTAAATGCTTTGATAACAATCAATTCATCTCGACCAGTTAAAGAAGTGTAAATATTGACAGGAAGGTTAGCAACACTTAATCGATTTATTTCACGATTTTCTGATAAATGCTTTCCTTTCTTTCAAGTGTTACGACGACCTAACAGGTTCGAATGGACGTCGGAATGCGAAGCAGCTTTCACGAGTATTAAAAATTTGTTGTCATCACCAGAAATATTAACAAAGCCTCGAAATGGGGAGAAATTATTCTTGTACATCGTTGTATCGGATTTTGCACTCAGCACAATGTTAATTAGTGAAGATTCAGGAATTCCAAAGCCGGTGTATTACGTTAGTAAAAGTCTGGTGGGAGCAGAAAAAAAGGCATATGAAGTTGGAGAAGCTGGCTTTAGCATTGGTGATTGGTGCTAGGAAGATGCGTCCATATTTTCAAGCTCATACTATAGATTTCCGGACTTCATTTCCTTTAAAAAATGTATTGCAACGACCTGATATTTTGGGGAGGATGACCAAATGGTCAGTGGAGTTGGGAGACTATAATATTTTATTTATACCTCGAATAGCAATCAAGGCATGTGCCTTGATTGCTATTCGAGGTATAAGCATTGGCTGACTTTTTTGTTGAGCTCCACTCAAGTAGATCGGATGAGGAAGAAAGCACAAAAGTTTTGCCTATAGATTCGAGGTAAGTTGTTCGAACAAATGGAGGGTCCAATATTTCAGGGTATAGTGCTGGAGTTCAATTGATAGCTCTGACGGGGGAAACAATGGTCCAATCAATTAAATTCGGTTTTCATGCTTCAAACAATGAAGCTGAGTACGAAGCTGCTTTGACAGGTTTGAGATTGGAAAAAATTTGCGGACTTCGGTACATTTGGAAACGGATTCTCAATTATTGGCAAATCAAGTATTTGGGTTTTCCGAAGCAAGGAAAAATCGTTTGATTTTATATCTTCGGGAGCTTTGGAATTTACTGTTTCTGTTTGACAATGTGGTTGTGGAATATATCGGGCGAGGAAGTAACATGGTGGTTGATTCTTTAGCAAATGTTGCTTACAAGGAAGAATATCCTTGGATTTTGCTCTAAGAGAATCCTTCAATTGTTGCTATACCTGACCAATGTGAAATTATTGAAGAATTTTTTGCCACTGATGAAAGCCGACACGATTGACGATCAGATATTCTTAATCTTTTTCCCCAAGGATTACTGCTAGATGATTCTCAATTGGCTAAAAAGTTAAGAGGTAAAACATTTGAATATATAGTTCTAGATGGAATTTTATATAAAAAAGAATTAAGCATACCATTACCTACGATGTATAGGCAAACAAGAATCACAAGAAGTATTATCAGAGTTACATGATAAAGAAGGGTCAACTCATTGTGGGTTTAAAGCTTTATCTCGTACAGTTTTACTTGCAGGGTTTTACTGGCCTAAAATCATGAACGATGCAAAAAATTTAGTCTGAGGTTGTGATAGTTGTCAAAGATTTGCTAATGCTATTCACAGACCAGTAGTGTCGCTTATGTCTATATCTGAGGCGATACCATTTGATAGATGGGGAATTGATTTGGTGGGACCTTTGTCGATGGCCTCTGGGGGAAAACAAATGATAATTGTGGCGATGGATTATTTTACGAAGTGGGCAGAAACAGAACCGCTATCAGGCACAAAAGCAAAGGATATCATCAAGTTTATTGTGAATAATATTTGTTGTCGTTTTGGGGTTCCTCGGAGAATTACAACAGATAATGGCCCTCAATTTAACAATAGGGAAATGGCTGCATTATGTACTTCTAAAAGGATTCAACAATGTTTTTTGACGCCCTTTCATCCTTAAGCTAATAGGCAAGTGGAAGTGACAAATAGAACAATCTTAGATGGCTTGAAGAAGAATCTATCGGGGGCAGCAGGAAAATGGCCAAATTATTTGCAAGAGGTGCTTTGGGCTTATCGAACAACTCCAAGAGAGGCTACAAAAGATACTCATTTTGCTTTGGCATATGGTATGGATGCGGTTAGCCCTATTGAATCTTCGATGTCATCTTTTAGAATATTTCAATATTTTGAAAGATTTAATGATGAAATTCGAAGGGCAAATGTGGATCTGATTAAGGGAAAAAGGGTTCAAGCTTATTTGAATACCGTACATTATCAAACTCTCATGAGAAGTAGATATGATTCGAAGTTGAAAAGAAGAGAATTTAAAAAAGGTGATAAAGTGTTGCGAAACTTTTTTCTACACACAAAGGAAAAGAGCCTCGGCAAAATGGCTCCGAACTAGGAAGGGCCTTAATAGTTGTTGAAAGAGTTAAGCCAGGGTCTTATCGTCTTTGTGATTTCGAGGGGAGGATGCTGCAACATCCATGGAATATTCAGCATTTGAAGCTTTATTGGGAGTAGACATGTGTTTGTACTTTGGAATTTTTGTTTTCAATGGCGCACTATTTCCTACCCCGTTGTCCCAGGAAGGTTTTAATGAGGCGTTATGTACTTGTACATATTCAACTTTATCAATAAAGTTTGTTTTTTGCCAATGGTTATTTTACATTTATTTGGATACTATCTTAACAAATGATCAAAGATTGATCACCTTTGAAATTAGTTAAGGGAAGTATATTCTGAAGTGTTTATAACACTTTTCGAAGAGATAACCATGTTTTACAACCATTTTACATTTGGAATTTCGAAGTGAATGTTTTAAAACTCACTACGAATTTTGATGAGCTAATCAAGCTTAACAACAAATTTATATCTTTTCGAAGATAACAATACTTGTTATTTTATATTGAGATTTTACATTTATTTGGTATTTAGCATCGAATAATATGTAAGAGAACAACGACATAAAAGAAGAACTCCTTGTCATTCAGATCGAGTGGTTACAATACAAAAGAGATATTCTGATTAGACTAAGACAAAAAAAACTAAACTAAAAGAGTAGCTAGTCAGAAGATTCTTCTTCTTCGGACGATTCGTCCTCTGAAGATGATGAGCTGGGAACAGTGTCGAATGCCTCACTTGGATATTTTTCTTCGGGAATGTCGTTCCAAAAATTTGTGAGGTTGATTTTTGGATAGGCAGCATGAAGTTCTCGAAGGAGAAGAAATGGTTGTATCTTCTTTTTCGACCTGAATAGCCGTTTGCATATTCTTTGAAAGCTCAACTTCAGCGGTAGTTACAGCAGCAACTTTTTATGCTTCGAAATTCTTCTTCAATATCTCTATCTCATCGGACAACTCTTTCTTTTTTTCTTCATAAAGAGTTTGAGAATTTCAAAGTGTGGAAGAGTTGGATTTTTCAAGATTCAATTCGGCAACATGCTCGGCTTTGAGTTTCTTCACTTTATCTTCATGCGACTTTGTTAGCAAATCTGTGTCAGCCATATGCTTGATTCGAAGATGATCCTTTATACAGAGAGCACCTTTTATCAGCTTGGATCTAGCTATCTCGTAGCCATAAAACTACTCGGTTACTTTGCTGAGCAAAGTCTCTCTAAGATTATTTTCAGCCTCATAAGCCTCTTTGTAATAAACCATATCTTTGGCTAACTATTTGAGATGGTCTTGAGAGACTTCGATTTGAGAAGCAATAGTTTTTGCAGCAGCGTCAAAACTGGAAAATGGTTGGAGAGCAATAGAAATTGCTGGATTTGGAGGAGGGCTGCGATATTCCGAGGTGCTAGGCTTGTCAATCATATCCAGAGATGTGACACGTTCGAAGGAACGAGTCGACTTTGGAAGAATTTTATCTGGAATAGGCCTCGCAAAATCAAGCATATGATTTTGAATGACTTGAAGAGTAGGATCCTCTTTGCCAACAAGTACCTCTGTATTCTCAAAGTTGATAAACATATCTGGGTTGAAACTTGTGGGACGATGATAAACGGTAGGAGAAAAGTCATCGATGTCAATCATAGGATTGTCTTGTGTGGAATGATCTTCGTTTGGAGAATTTTTTTTGGGGGGGGGGGGGTGTTGTTGCTGTTGGTTTTCAACAGCATCGTCTTCATGCTCGTTAATTAATTTGTACAAAGTGATTTTTCTTTGTTTCTTCTTCTTTCCGAAGGAATTGGAAGATATATTCTTCTTCTTTGATGAGTTTTCTTGATTTTCTCCTCTTCGATGGGTGAAAGAGACTGTTCTGTAACTTTGCATTTTCGACGCTTTGGTTTTGAGGGTGTGGAAGGGTTAGCACCAAATGTGCTAACTGCCTTTTTGCCTTTCTTCTCTTTGGTGATTTTTTCCTTTTTCTTTTTGGACAGATGGTTGTCTGATCTGTTCCGAATTAGGAGAAAGACTTTACAGTCGACTTGGGGAATTCGTTGGCATACGAGCTTCAGATCTGGGTCAGAAGATAAATATTTGGGAGGCAGCCCACCTTCTGTGATCGGAAACATATGGTATTAGAGGAAGTTAATGGGCTGGAAGGCGGTATGGAAGACGGTATGGAAGGCATTATTCCACTCTTTTTCAGTCCAGGCAGCCAATTTTTGGAATATCACCTTAGCAGCTTCTCGACGAGTGGAGTAGCGCCTTTAAAATTTCTGGTATAGTTAAACAAAATAAAATATTAAGTAAGAAAATAAAATATGTATTAAAAAAAATAATCGTAAGAACCGAACACCAGATTGCTATCACTATCAGAAGATTCTTGTGTTTTGGGTAAAATGGCCTTCGACTTTTTAGTTACCGGTTTCTTTCTCATAAACCAGGAATAGGTTGATCGGAGATGATAAAGATTGATCGGAATATTTGAGTTTTGCAGTAAGAATTTTGGGAATAAGGGAGGAGCAGTTGAAGGTAGCCAAAAAAGCTCTGAGTTCTCTCTAGAATGGTTGTGTGTAAAGAGAGTTGAAATGAGAAATGAATGGTATTTATACTGAAAAGGGTGAAGACGTGTGAAAGTGGACCGACTTATTTAATGATAGGTTGGAATACTAATCGTTGGGTGGATTGGATGTTGGACACTTGTCAGGTCTACATCACAGATAAATGTAACTGTTACGCATGTAACCGTTACATTCGAGGAAGGAACACTTACACAATATGTTAAGGGCAATTTTTGTTCGAAAAATTATTCGAAGTGATTACATCGACTTATTTGGTTACTATTCAAAGGTTATTTGTCCATGGATTTTAATATGTTATTAAGATCAGTTCGAATATGGTTTTAAGATTTTATAATTTTGATATCATATATATGCTTTGAATAATAGTTTAAGCTAACAGCTTCGAATAGTTATTTTTATGATGACAAATTGGTTATTCAAAAACAATGGCTTCGAATAGATTGTTTTATTTGATTTATAGCAGGTTGATGATCGAAGATAAACGGTTTTGAAGACTTTTTAGTTCTCATTCATTTACTGACATGAGAACTAGGGGGCTTCTGATATAAAAATGAGTTTTTAAGAATTAATTTGTAAACAATGTAAATTAAGGGACGTGATTGTAATTAATGTAAGTTTTGTCTTTAATTTGTGAATGATGTAAGTTCTAAGAAGCTATTGTGACTTTGCATAATTTATAAGGACTAAATAGCAATTAGTCTATTTTTGTAACAGATTCAGTTTGAGACTAAGTCTTGGCTCCTCTATATAAAGGACCAGACTGCTCTAATAAAGGGGTTGAGCACTTTTACTTGAAACTCATTTGTACTTGTGTTTTCTCTCTCTAAAAACTCTTAAGCACACTCTCTCTAGAATTTCTTTTTAGGAATTTACCTTAGCAGATCAAAACCTCATCACATACCAACTACATACAAGTTACAAGTTAGAACAATTAATTTATACAAAAATTCAAACTTTAACACATCTCATCACAAAATTTATAAATACAATAATACATAATATAAGTTATAAAATTCAACACAACTTCAATATACACAATATAATACAGGAATATAGTAATATAAGTTACAAAATTTAACACAACTCTAACAGACGTAAGAGCATTAATATGTAATTGCTTTCAGCCTAGTCGAGTAGTGACCTGAAGGCAAAGATTCATGACACGTGATGATCTGTAACCCGCTTCTTATCATTTCAATCATCCTCATATAAGTTGGAATTTTGCATCTCACTTGACAATTAAATGAAAAGTAAACAACATAATTGAAGTACAAAATTATCGGTCATATCAGTTGGAATTTTACATCTCAGTTAGCACCGTTTTAAATCTTGTTTTATCCTTTAATAAGAATTAGAGGTGCTACTATATATTTTTAAAGCCAAATATAACACATTTTTCCTCAAGTTTATACCTCATCCTTTAAAAAGTACTATGTTGGTTATTCAAGTCTCACATCCAACTAAACAAATATCTATAGACCAAACCCTGTAGTTTTCCCTCATTCTCCAGCAAGGACTGGGGAGGGGGGGGGGGTACTGCAAAATAAACATCGATAACATGGATACAATTTATTTTGTAACCACAAATTTCAAGCAAAAATGTTGACAAACATAATGAACCAAGATAAAGTAACATTTAAAAACTCTACCAGATTGTTAAATGATCTAGTACTCTTTTCTTCATGGTAAAATATAATTTTTCCTCAATGCAAGTTTATGTCCGACAAAGTGTTTTTAAAGTAGGTCGGAACATGATTAACACACATTAAACTTATAGTAGTCTATAAGGATAGTTTAGATGCAACGAAACTAATCTACCAAGTTATTTAAAGACTATTAAGGAAATGAGATACATCATGGAGCATCACACACACACACACACTACAAATGACATTCGATAAAGCACACGAGACAATTAAAAGCAGTTAGCATTCCCTGAGACATTTCTTCTTCAATTATTTTGCAAGGACTATGATGCTACTATTACGGGATTTCCCCACCTTATCTCAATCCCTACACCAACAAACATATTACACAGTTGACGGCGTAAGCGGATGGTACGAGCCGATGTAACCTCTCAGTTGAAGTTGATGGATCATATCATCAATGACGCTGATATATACACTTGATTCCAACAAATACATGTATATAAATGAATTAAAATGTTACGGTCTTCTATAATTATTATATCAATCAATATTTGTAATACATGCAAATTGTTATACTTTTCCTCTATATAACATAGACGAAATTATCAATAAAAGATATTTACAACATTTAGCTACTTTTTACCTTCATCAAATAATTTATCTTTATTTAATAAATAAACAATATTAATCAATTACATCAATCTAACGCGGATCAGAATGGATGATATATTTTTTTGAATGAAGGTGACATTATGAGCCTCAAGGTTGATGTTTTACAAAATACATGAGAGATGTTTTTTTGTGCAATTGGTTATAATGGAATAACATCGGTGTCGGTATCAACAAGTTATTTAGAAAAAAATAATTTTTTATACGTTTCAAAAAAAATTAAGATTTTATATGATACAATAAGAATAAATAAACATAAATAAATAATAGTTACAATAAATAAATAAATAAATTGCTATAAAGGTTTGAAAAAAATAAAAAAAAATGTTTATGATTTTTTGAAAATAACTTTTTTCTTGTTCAATATATTAAAATAATGTTATAGCTTATCTAGTGAATGAAATGTTAGACCAGAATGAACATTATAAAATGATATAAAAAATTGAATATGATAATGTGTTTGTGATAAATTTATTGATTTATCATTTTTATATTAATTAGTTGAATCAATTTTTCATTTATTTACGTGTTAGTAATTTATTGGTTTAGAGGTGTTAAAAACATAATATATATATATATATATATATATATATATATATATATATATATTTATTGTTTCATTTACAGTATTCTTTAAACTTACATAATGGATTTGCATTATTTATATTTTTTTATAAAACCATATGTTTATTTTAAAATAGTTTATTTTTTAATATTAATTTGACAATAAACAAGGCATGAATTGTGATTATACTTTATGAGTGAGACTTAAGTTCGATCATGTTTTCTTTGGGTCATGCTAGCTTTTGCTTCTCATGTTGATATATGTTTTACCAAAATCTCTCGAGTAAAACACTCGCAAATAGATCATATGATGTGAGAAATTTCATAATGGATGCGGGGAGTTTGGTTTTACCCAAATCCCTCGAGAAAGAATAAATTCACATTACATTTACGCCCTTGCTTGTGTTATTAGATCATGTTAACAAGCAAAAGAAGCATGAAAATTTATAGCCGTAAATGTTTATGTAAATCAACCAGATGCATAATAACTTAATACAAACAAAGGTTAGTTTTCTTTGACTATCCAAGGACTTTAAGTTCGAGCGATAAATAAAGAAGTAAAAAAGTTAAACAACTATTCTTACCGCCGAGAAGGAACGTGAGATTGTTTAACTATCGAATTCAAAATAAACGTTAGAGGGAGGGAAAAGAGTCGTTCTTCGTAATTCTCCTGCTACCCCGACTCTGTCTCGAGAATGCTACTTTACCAAGAGCCTTTTTATTGTTGGGTGAATATATCATATGAAATTCAGGATCAGACTCCATGAACTCGCCCCTAAAGTTGATTCGATACATACGATGGCCTAAGCAACAAACCAGGTGTATGTAGTGAAACTTTTTATGTTATTTTACCATTATGCCCCTCCTCCGGCATAGTCCTCCGAATCCTTGACCCACTTGCCTCGGCGGACCCCGGCCTAGCCCTAATATTCTGTTGCAAATTTCCTTTATTTCATAAACTGTAGTAGCTCGCTCTTATCTAACATACCTTGTATTTCATCTTTCAAGGTCGTACAATCCTTCGTATGTTATCTAAAGTCGTTATGGTTCATTTAGAACTTACCGTTCATGTGCTCGTGAGGCCTAGTTATTTGAGGTGGAGGTCTGAACTGGATTTAGTTTCTCACTTTATGGTAAATAAATGACACTTCTATTGTCGGACTTCCTGCACCAAATCTACGTTTGGTTGTCCAAAGGGTAATCTTAACGTTTTCTCCACTTATTTTGTCGGACCTTCAGCACCTTATCTACCACAACTTAGATTGTTGCGCTCTATAACACCATCGATTTCGGGCCACAAGCTACTTGGGCTGCACTGGTGCAACGACTGGCGAATAGTAGCGGTTGATTATCAGACGATTGAACTCATCTTCTCTAACGACAATCCTTGCATGCGAGATGAACGCATAGGCCGAGATGGGTGTTAGATTGGGCTAACTAAGTGAGGTCAAGCTATATATACCCAAATGTGGTTTAAGTTTACCCAATTTTGAGTTTACCCAAATGTGGTATAAGTTTACCCAAATTTTGACAAAAATACCCTTTTAGGGGTATATTAGGCTTTTTTTTACTGACCTGCATCCACCTCATTTTTTCTCTTACTTTCTCTCACTTATCTCTAACTTCTCTCTGAAAACTCCAAGTTCTCTCTAATTTATCCGGCAAACTAAAATCCGACGAACTAAAATATGGAAACTTAGTGTTAGTATCAAAATTAGGGTTAGGGTTGAATTAGGTAAAAAAATCATAATTTTAGAGTGTTTGAAGGCCACTTTCCAACCAGAATTCGGTCGGAAAATGACAGGCAGCAAAGGCTAAGCGCATCATTGGTACAGGGGGTGCGTACCGGCTGGTACGCTGCCTTTGTACCGATGGTACAGGCGTATCGTACTCGTTGGTACGCTTGACCTGTACCGATGGTACAAGCGTATTGTACCCGTCGGTACGCTAGGCCTTCGCTGCCGGCTATTTTCCGGCCGAATTACGGCTGGAAAATGGCTTCCAAACACCTTAAAATTATATATTTTTAAAATAATTAAATCCTTAATTTTAAAAAAACTTTTAAAAAACAAGTTTTTACTTTAATTTCGGTTGATTCATGTTTAATTTTGTGTTTTTATTAGAAGAAGTTCAAAAAAAATTAAAAAGAGTTTGAATGTTCTTGAGGCAACTTTGACTGTTCAAGAACAATTTGAAAAACTTCACAAGATTGTAGTAATATTGGGTTTGATCTAGTAGGGAGTTGTGTTTCTTTGGGTATACATAACCAAATAGATGTTTTGTGAATTGAGTATATCTAGGATATACTTAGTTTTTTTTACTTAGCGGCAATTCAGATATTAAATTAAAGTTTAAGGGTTTTTCCGTCCTAAAAAAGTCAAACAAAAGTCAACTGCGTTTTTGGGGTAAACTTAAACCACATTTGTTATGTATAGCCATACCCAACTGAGTGCTTCAACCAAATATTGGTGGTAGTTCATGCCCTCCTCGAGATGGACTTGCGTATCAACCTATTTTAACAAATCATCGACTGTCAAACCCTTATTGCTCGGTTCCTCTTCACTTAAGGGGTCCCAAAAGAAGCTCGTTTCTGAATGATTCAACGAATACATCCTCAAGACGCTACTCAATAGAGTTTTTGATGTACACAGAATATTGCGTGAAATCCTTCAAGTTTTCCCCATTATGTTGATCGGAAAATATCACATGGTTTTTTTGGCCTCTTAAAAAATTGTCATCATCAAATCGATGCATGAACATTGCTCTTAAAATCGCGAAGCTAACAATAGAACTCATGACTAACCTACTGAACCAGGCCAAAGTCGTTGCCTCGAAGGTCTTAAAGGATGCACGGCACCATAGACGATATTCATTGGGAAAATATACTATTGTTCACATAAAACCCTCGAGATGATGCTCAGGATTTTGGCACCCATTAAATCTATCTAAAGTGATAACGTCGAAACTCAGCGACAATAATAGATTTTTTAAGAATCATATACTTTTTTAGGAACCCTTCCCTGACGAGAGAGATTTTTCCAACCCTAAGGGAGGATAATTTCCACCATTCGGGGAAACTTCCCCGTCAGTTGAGAATTTTGTAATCGTCGGTGCGTAGCTTGTCAACTGGCGGGGTGGTAATGATCAATATTTTACATACTTTTCACTTGGTAAATTAAGGATTATGAACCAATTGCTTTTTTCATGGTAAAAGAGAAGGTAAAAGAAGAGTCATCCTTCGTCGATTATAGTCATTTGTTCTACACAAAATCTCACTATACACAAGAAGAATTGATCGACCAGGTTAAACAGACCACGATAAACAACAGGTTTGTAGTTATATTATGGCGTTGCGACGATGCCAAAAGTAAAAAAATACCCTGAGAATCATTTTTTGTTTGCGAAAGATCCGAAAATTGCATAAAGTTGGTAGATCCAAATGATCTTAAGAGGAAGTCTACCGGGACAAAAAAAAATACAGATGCTTTTTTAGCCTTCAAGAAAGAAGGTAAATTATGATTTATGGGCCTTAGAGGTCGCATGCGACATTCACAATCACGATACTACAAAATTCAATAAAATTAATTTGTACTTGGGATGATTTTCCAAAGAATAGTTGGATTTTGTAGTTAGTTCAACGAAAATAAGATATCGTCCTCGTGACATTCTTGGGGGAGTGAAAACATGAACCTTAAGAATTCATCATTCACGCGCACTATGTACAATGTTTAACTAAAACAACAGAATATCAAGAAAGGGGGCCGGTTGCAATTCCAATAGTTGTTGGCTGAACTAAAGAGGTTAAACTATTACGAATGACATAGATCGTACGAATATGGAAGCAATATCATAGGTGAGCTTTCATTTGCGCACCCGGTTAGTTTATATTTGTTAATGACGTTTTCAAATGTCATTGTAATGGATAACATATACAGAGTAATAAAATACGGGATGTCGTTGTATGAGTTTGTTGAAGCCACTTCTACATGGAAACCTTTCTATATCGTATTCGCGTTTATGTCCGGAGAGAAATTTGAGAGCTAAAAATGAGTGTTAGAATTCTTACATTCGTTGATAGTCACTCACTCCATCAAACCACCCTCCATTATTTTGACGGATAGAGACTTAGTGTTGGTGAAAGCAGTGGAGAAAGTGTTCCCCAATGGAACACACATGTTGTATCGATGGCACATTAACATGAACGTCCTAAACAAAACAAAAAAAACCATCAAGGACAAAAAAGTACCAACAAAGTTTTGAAACTGTAGAATCAAATGATGTTGGCGAAACAAAGTTATCCTTTAAAAACTATCTCTCAGAATTGCACCGTGGATTCAAAGAGTATATGAAAGTAATTGAATACACTAAAAATTGGTTAGGACCGTTCAATGATAAGTTTATTACATGGAGAATTAACAAGTAATTGCATTTGGGTAATCAAACCACAAACCGCGTGGAGAACGCTTATTCAACCCTTAAGCATTTCCTTGGTACAAGAAAAGGTAAATTCAAGTCTTTTGGGTTGAAGGTGTATACTTTGATTGAATTGCAACACGAGGACATCAAGGGGTCATTTGAAAAGAATCGCTTGTTAGACCTACATACATTTGCTAACATTGTGTACGAGAAACTAAAAAACAACTTCTCCAATTGTGCTTTGGAACTTTTTCCGAAAAAGCAGAATGTGCCTGCATCATGATAATTTTGGACAACATGCCTTACAGTTGTGCGATACGAACTACACATGGTATACCTTGCGCGCATGATATCTATGAACTTGTTGCTAACGGCTTAAAGGTGCCTCTAAATTTATTTCATGATCATTAGAAGATGTTAGAAATTTTTGTTCCTACCAATCTCACGATGATGGGCAATTAAAAGAAAAACTCGATAAACTAGTACTCGATGTCATGGAATCCAAGGACGAAGCACGCATAGATCATGTTTATAATAAATGGTTTGTGATAGTTCATCCAGAAACAACTTCCCTATTAGAGTTTTTGGTCAAGCTAAAATCACGTTTTCGTCCATCTTGCAAACGTAAGTTGTCTATTACCGCATCTGAATCATCCATAAAATGCGAAAAATCATACCACGAGCATGCGATAGATTCTAAAAAAGTTAGTTCGCCATCGTTTGCAAAATTATTCAAATTCCAGCCGCAAACTCGCGTAAAGGAAATGAAACGGCGAGTCCCAAACTTGGTAAGGAAAGCGCCGCTCCAAAAAATAAGAAGCGTTGTTCTAACACAAGCAAGTGGGATGATGCTTTCGAGTGAAACGGTCAGTTGTAGGTTAAGTTCTACAATGTTGGCTAAGGAAAGTTTGGTTGATCCTAAAGGGTACTTAAATCAATTATACATCATTGTTAGGCATTTCTTAACGTCCATCACCGACGTTAAATCCGATGGTCACTGCGGGTGCCGCTCGATTGTGTTTGCCTTGATGGGTAACAAGGGCGAATGTTGATTAGGGATGCCTTATACAAGGATCTTATGGATTATCCATCCGTGTACATGAAAATATTTACAAGCATGGAGGATTTGATAGATATTTTGGAGCGTGTGAAGTGCTCAAGTGATGTGTCTACTATCGATCATTGGATGTCGATGCCCGAGATGGGAGTCGCGGTCGTATCAACGTTTAATTTCATGCTCCACTTTGTAGGATAGTATAGAACCATGAATACTGGCTTCACTTTTTCTTCCGTTAGAATGTGGACCTTGAAATATTTCAGACTGGTTGGAAATCGAATTGGGTTGGGCCAACTCCAACCACTTTGTAAACGTATGTATTTCTTTATATTGGTTGTTAGTTTAAACATTTAAACATCACTTTAATCATCTTTTTATTTTGTAGCTTGGGATTTTGGCGGATGTTTTATGTGCGAGGATACATCATTTTTGCCTAAAGTTGTGTTCACTGGAAGCAGAAAGTTGAGCATTACCGATTCATCCTCGTTACAAGATATACAAAGACATAAAATATCGCAGCCTCGAAAGAACCAATTTAGCAACTTTTGTTTAAACACTTTGTCATTTTAATATATTTATAATTTGTCACACTTAGAACTTGTATGTTTTGGAGTTTATGATGACATTAATTTAAAAATATTAACATTCAATTCTTAATTTGTTTAAAATAATTTAAGGCATTACATAATTAGAAGTACAAATGCAAACAACAATAATATATAAATAGTGGAAAAAGTTGACATAGTAGACACAATTGACATAGTAGACGTTTGAGGTGCGTTCATGGTGACAGATAGTTTCATCCATGCTCAAAGCATTTCTCGAAAGAATATTCCTCATCCTTGTTATTCCCATAAGGAGCTGGATTAGTTCTAACGCCGATGGCTATTGTGTCCGCTTTCTCTTGCGATTCATGCATCACATGTTCCAACATATATTTCGTAGTAGTACTTTAAAACATCATACTGAATACATCGCGGGTTTCGCATTAGACTTCATAAGGTACTGACTCTATCGGTATAATCAGTACAAAGTTTAAATAACCTAAAGTTTTGGCCACTTCATCGCGTATGCATTGTTAGGGCATCATACAACCTGGACACAATGCCTTCTCATCATGCATGAAGTAGATTCTGCATAAAACAACATTGATGAAACCAATCGTCTCTTGCGATATCATGCTTTTCACAATCTCACAAGATTTTAGGAGGTTTGAAACTTCGTGCCTATTCCAATACGAATCACCCATATGTATTTTCTAATGTATAATGCTGGAGCGTGGTTCCATTATTTATTGAAGGGTATTCAACGGTAAGTTATTAAAAGTTAAGCATGAATCAAATAACGTTTGGTGGACTATCCAATTGTCAACCACCGGCCCACAAATTTTCAACCGTCGGGCTTATATTTTTTAATCGGCGGGTGGGGGTACCAAATAAACTCACTCTCAAAAGGTTTTTGAATGGGCTCTCAACCGGTGGTTGAAAAAAATTAATCGTCGGGGCGAAAATTACCCAACGGTCGACCCGTAGGGTTTTCACCCGCTGGATCGCGTATTCCGCTCCGATGGGCTAACAACAAACCTCTTCTAAAATGTGAATGTGAAAATTGGTCTCCATCCTCGCCGGGCGGAAAATTTTCAACTGTTGATTGGAAACTAAACCGGCGGTTGACAAATTTTCACTCGACGAGGATGGTGTTAATATTCCAACTAAACATATAACTTCTATGTTTGGATAAATATCCAGTGAGGCTACAATTCTTAACCATCAGGGGGAAAATTCCCGGGTGGATGAGAATTTTCCAATTGTCGGTTTGCATGGCTTGTCCCGGCGGGGAGAAGCAGTGTTCCAACCATATAGTCTATATCAAGCTAACTTTAACCCTCCGAAAGGAGTTCACGAAACCAACAAATCCAGCATACATCACTAACATACCAATATATCCAACATACATACATCACAGACACACCAATATATCTAACATATATACATCAACACATAAATAAACTAAAACATAAATCCAATACAACATATATGAACCGATAAAACTAAAATCCAACATACATAAAGCTTCAATGTTATGTTGTAAAATACAAAATACCAAATAACTTGTTCGAGAAGGTACGATCCTAAAGCATCAAACATACTATCAACAAACTTAGCATGATAACAAGCTACAAACATTTGATTTAATGCACTATTCTTGCAAAATACACGAGATCTTCCGGAGTATCGTCGAGAGGGAGAACACGATTTATCGTGTTAATTGCATCCATCGTGGATTGTTCATCGAGGATATGCGTAGTGATGTGAAACCAACCATACTTCACAACATAAGCTGCGTACTGAGGGGTAAATTTCCTAAGACTTCCCACCAACGTCCATGAATACCTATCCATCTGGGCTAATGTCGAGCGACAACATGATAACGCGTATTGCCGCCTCTTGTATGACCAGATCGAGCGACAATGGAATCCAATCGATTCTCTTAGACCCAGCCAAACTACTGCATCATTCGATCTGGATGGTATGCCACAATCACAAACATAACGCGAATATCGTTGCGATACAACCATATCCCCTGCTTTGGAAACGTTTGTCAAATATCAACGAGGAGTGGAAAATTACTTGTAAATGAACAAACACATAAACATTTAATAAATAAACACATAAATTCATCAGTGACGTAAAAAGTAAAGGTATTTATATAGAATACTTACCTTCGTTTATTCTTTACGAGCGATGATGTCACGGTAAAAAGTCTTCCCACGAACTATTGTCTCGGTAAGGTTTTTGTTGTAACCACTGTTCACCACAACCCGTAAGCATGAGAAATGGTCATAGACCCAGTAGTCCAACAACACCGAGAAACCAACTAGACTCTTCAAGAAGTGCTTTGAAATGCCTCCCAAGCTCTTACACGCCAATGCGCATGTACCCCACACAAGCTCATCAAGCTTCTCCAAGTGTTCAAGATAGATGAGAAAATCACATTGGATATTTTTTTTTGGCTCGTGTTTTTGAATATGTACATTCAAGGAAGAAAATGATGTACGCACAAGCGACATGTTTTTTCATCTCATCGGTAAGCGCAATATTCACATCAAAACATTTGTTTTCCAAAAATAGTTCTCTTAGTCATCGAAGACCGAAGCCACTTTCATCATGCTGTTCATCTCTTCTTGCACCTTCCTGGGCGTAACTTCCAGCAACTCAGCATAGCGACCATACGTCTGAACTGGAGATGTGGTCCTGCATGACTCGATGATTCTCCGCTCAACTAGGAGACCGGTAATGACAAACTGTCGTCCAACGTGGTAGTCATCTCGCCGAAGGAAAATTAGAAGATGTTCGTCTCGTGATGCCACCTTTCGATGAAAACCTCGTCCAACTGCGAGTTGGAACTGTATCTCAGTAAATGGCGCATAAACGGCCAAAATAGAGTACCTTTCAAGATAACCTTCACCCATTGCTGGTTCATCATGTCCAATTGACCGAGTAAACCGTATTTTAATTGGACCATCGTGGTGGAATAATATTGAAATAAATTAAAACATATAAATATACCATAATAATAAATTAGTTAAAAAAACAAAACAAATATTTAAGTCGTAAAATAAATAATTTATGTCACCAATTAAAGTGTTGTAAGCCTCGTGATGTATGTAGTCGGGAAACAAAATAATTAGGGATAATTATTTTTTCCGAACCCGCGGGTACCCATTCCTAACTATCCGATGAGATAGATTATGGGTTTTAAAAATTTACCACAAATTGATAATGAGTTTGAAAATTTACTACCTGTCGGATTCGCCACAGAGATTTCCTATGGGTATCCAACTTGAACCCTAACCCACTGGATAATACCCGATAGGTACACACTAAATTAATATTATATAAAATAATATATTATTTAATATTATTTATAAGATTTTAAAAGAAAGTCATTAATATAAGTTTTTGTATTCCCTAATAACAAAACCATATACTATTTGTTAATGTATATGATATATTTTGAAAAATATTATTCTATATTTAAGTATTAAATTTGATTTTTCAATATTTTTTTTTTCTTTTAAACCCTTTTTTTAATTATTATTATTAATAATTAAATTAAAAACTTATTAAAATATACCATATATTAATTATTAGTAACATAACAAAAATATAAAATATTTTCTAATTATCACTATATACAATATATTCTCAAAAATATCATTCTACATTTAAACATTAAATTTGATTTTCTGATTTCTTTTTTTAAATATTTTTTTTGTCTAATAATATTATTGTTAATTAAATTAATTTTTTTACTAACATATACCAAAAATATATATTAATTCTTAATAGATAACAAAATATTTGTTAAGATACCACATACTTTAATGGGTACCCGAATCCGGTGGGTTCCGGGGTGGAAAAAAAATATTACTACCGGACGGGTACGAGTTAGGGCATGAGTTTGAAAAAACATAGACGGGATGGGTTGCAGGTTTAGCTATACCCACACTCATCTTGATCCATTGACATCCCTAAGAATAATACTGTTTTGCGAAATGAACATGTTCTTCAAGCTCCCGGATCGGTTGGATGTACTTGACTACGCCTAGGTAGCTCGAATACGTCTTCTTTTTCCTCATCCTCGTCCGAGGAGTCCTTAGGTTTTTCTCGTCGATGTGATCACAATAAATTACGTTCTGTGATGCTACTATATTTTGTTCGGTGCACATATTGCTCGGAATGCTCTAAACGTTCTCCTCGTTCTGTCCGATCTCCTTTCGGTTCCAGGCTCGAGCGACACTATCGCTACAACTACCGATGTGGCGAACATTTTTCGACATTTGTGGGACCTTTTCCCATTCATGCCGTCCTACTATATGACTTTTTTTTTTCTCTGGTCATGATATTTGTGCATGCGACAACAACAAATAAACTATTAGAATTTGCTAAAACATGCCAAACCTGCAAAACAAATTACATTTCCCCACCGCAGGTGCCTAGACACACCCGAAAAGATATAAGAACAAACTGTAAAAAAAAAAGCCTCATCGTCGGTTTGAAATTTCTCACTCGGCGGGGACCAAAAATAACCTGAAAAAAATTAGCATTCCTGTCGGTTGACAATTTTTCACCCGGCCAAGAACATATGCGAAAAAATCCAAAAATATTCGACAAATCCAACCTAAAAAATTCAAGTATCCAACATAAGCATATCACTTAAAACACTTAATTAACCAGATTTACCTATTTTAACACTCTAAATACCATAAATCTACACAAGTCATTAAAACCTAAATAAAACTAAAAACTCAAAAAAAAAACTATTTTTCTTAACTCATTTGATTTTATTGAATATATCAGGTTACTTATAATATGGATGAAAATGAGATTTAGGTGAGTTAAAATTAGTTTTTTTTTTGTTTTTTTTGCTGTAGTTTTATACTTTGAAAATGGTAAGTACGTAAAGATGTGAATGAGATGGAAAATAAGAGGTTTGATTTTAGAGCCCTTGGGTTTTGGGGTTGATTAGGTAATTAAGTTAAAACTTAATAAATTAGGAATGCGGATTTTGGATAAAATTTGTGGCGGGCTATAAATATAAGTGAGACTCGTTATCGTTTTAGTGGACAATTTAACTAAAACATATGTTTAATTTGGTAATTTATTTTTTTTTCGGAGGGAACCCGCAGCCGCTACTCAGAGTGCAAGTGCGCACAGGGTAAACCCTCAGTCTGACGCGATAGCCTGCAAACCAACGCCAGAAGGTAAACCACACAAGGTGACAGGCTCAACCGAGAAAACGTATGTAGAGGGACTCGAACTCATGACCTTTTGATCATAAGAATGCCGTACTCAACCAACTCGGCTACCCCCTTGGGAGTAATTTGGTAATTTAAACATATGTTTAATTTGGTAATTTAAACATGAATTTAATTGTTAATGGCTCTATTTTCCTTTTTCAGAAGCTTTAAAGTCGTCGCAATTAGTATCTATAAACTCCAAAATTATTATTTCATACAACAATCGGAGTAATTAGAAAAAGTCGGTGAAAGAGCAAAGTTTGATTTGAACTTTTAATAGCCACTCTTCATACTGCTTTATTTGATTAGTCAAATCCAAAGAAATGTTAAATAAATTTTAAGCAACGGATATATTGCCACATATTTTTTCGATCAAAATATAGAATTTTGAATGTTTACTTGTTTTATTAATATTTATCTTTTACGATTGTATTATATTAATTCAATTTAATTATAGTTTTTCGAACAAAATATGAACTTTGAGTGCGGTTAACATACACATGTTCTACGTAGCATCTCAGTTATTGTCTTTGTTAAAAAACAAAGAGAGAAGTAGCCGCAGGAAGCGGCTAGGGTTTTGTGTTTATTAGAAAATCTTCCTTTTTGTTTTATTGATGCATTAGAGATGTAATTCAAGAATTGACCAATAGTAAGGCTCTCAATATATAGAGAACTTAGAGGCATATACAAGGAAACTTAATACATTGAATATTCTAACACTCCCCCTCAAGTTGTGTAGTGGGATCACCAATACCCAACTTGGATAAAACTGATTCGAGTGTTCTTGCAGCAACCGCTTTTGTCAGGATGTCTGTCAGTTGGTCTTCGGATCTAACAAACGGAAGTTCGACTGTCCCATCTTCAATTTTTTCTTTTATGAAGTGCCTATCTATTTCAACGTGCTTTGTTCTATCGTGCTGTACCGGGTTCTCTGAAATCTTAATCGCAGCTTTATTATCGCACATTAATTGAGTTGGACACTTCAAAGGGGATCCGATTTCTTTCATTATCTTCTTTAACCAAGTATCTCGGTAATCCCCTTAACGATTCCTCTAAATTCTGATTCAGCACTTGACAGTGACAGTGATACTACTTTATGTTTCTTACTCCTCCAAGTCACTAAGTTACCTCCAAGAAGAGTAAAGTAGCCAGCAGTTGATCGCTTGTCGTTAAGATTCCCTCCCCAATCAGCATTTGTGAATACTTCAACATCAAGGTTTCCATTTTTCTTAAAAATTATGCCTCTTCCTCGTGTGCCTTTGAGATATCGAATAATCCTTATTACTGCCTCCATATGGTGTTCCTGAGGATGATGCATGAACTGGCTAACTACTCCCACCGCGTATGCAATGTCGGGTCGAGTGTGAGCCAGGTAAATCAATTTTCCCACCAACCTTTGGTACCTTTCTTTATTTGCTGGTCAGGCCCCTTCAATTATCTTTAGTTGTGATTCACAACCATAGGAGTGCCATTTGGTTTGCAATCCACCATGCCAACTTCAGCTAATAAATCCAATATATATTTCCGTTGGGAGATATAAATCCCTCATCTTGACCTAGGAACCTCGATTCCTATGAAATACTTCAATCCCCCAATATCTTTCATTTCAAACTCCTTGAAGAGGTTTTTCCTAATAGAGCTAATTTTTTCTTCGTCATTCCCTGTTATAATCATATCTTCAACATATATTATAAGACAAGTGACTAATTCTCCTCTCTTTTTGTAAAACAAGGTATGATCCCCATTACTTTGTTTGTAGCTATGCTGCTTCATTGCCATTGTAAATCTCCCAAACCAAGCACGAGGAGACTGTTTGAGCCCATATAATGCCTTTTTCTGTTTGCATACCTCATTTTCTTGAAAACCATCAGAGAACCCTGGTGGGGGTTCCATATATACCTCTTCTTCCAAGTCTCCATGTAAGAAAGTATTCTTTACATCAAATTGATGAAAAGGCCAATCTTTATTCGCGACTATTGAAAGTAAAACTCTGATAGTGTCAATCTTTGCAACCGGAGAGAACGTTTCAGAGTAGTCTATACCATATGTTTGTGTATATCATTTGGCAACCAATCTTGCCTTGTGTCGCTCAATGGTGCTATCGGATTTATATATTATATTAAACACTCATCTACACCCGACGGCTTTCTTCCCTTGTGGTAACACACAATTCTCCCATGTACCATTCCTTTATAGAGCTTCCATTTCGGAATTCATTGCCTCATGCCATTTAGTCATCTTCTTAGCCTTTTGAGCTGTTTTAGGGATTTGTTGAGAGAGAATAGTAGCTGAAAACACCTTTGCAATCTTCGTCATTCCTTTCATGTCCGTTTTTACCGGATATGTAGAAGCACGATGAACGTGTTCGGGTGAATACCGTTCAGGAGGAACCCCTCTATTTTTTCTTGGGGGAAGAACCGGAGTTTGAGTTTCAACAAATAAACTTTCTGAAATATCATGGTCAGTAGCATTTTGTGAATTATGACATTGTAAATTGTTTACCTATTGATGGACATTTTCTTCGGCTGATTCGCTGGTAGTATCCATGACATTTATTTCTTGTTGGACATTGTCTTCGGGAGAATCATTGGTGGTAAGAACTGCCTAGTCAGTCTCCTTTATGTTGGAAGATACGTGTTCGGTGGCGCCATCTACCGACTCTGTCGGCACATCCTCAAAGTAACTTTCATATAGCAACAAGTCGAGTGATTCACTTACTTTCTCCCCATGAGCACGAGATTGGTGGTAAAAATAATAATCGGATTCTAAGAAGTCACAGTCCATGGTGACATAGATTCGACAAGTAACCGGATTGTAACACCGATATCCCATTTGATGAACTCCGTATCCAACGAATACACACTTTTCAGCACAAGGATTAAGTTTGTTTCGACTAGTTTTAAGGATATGAACAAACACCGAACAACCAAAGACACGAGGTGGTAAGGTCATAACAGATGGAATTGTAACTTGGGTGGCAAACACTTGTAATGGAGTTTTATTTCCTAGACATCGGGTTAGTAGACGATTTGCAAGATACGTAGCTGTAGCAAGAGCTTCTGGCCAAAGAGAATGAGGAACTCTAGATTCAATCATAATAGCACGAGTTTTTTCAAGTAAAGTACGATTTTTTTGTTCTGAAGTACCGTTTTGTTGAGGTGTGTTTAGACAAGTGGTTTGATGGATAAGACCATTTGTTTTGAAAAAATTATGCATTGTTTGGTTGACAAACTCTGTTCCATTATCAGAACGGAGAATCTGTATTTTTTTTTCAAATTGAGTCAAAATCATTTTTAAAAACAAACAAATATTTCTGGTACTTCCAATTTATGTTTCATGAAGTATATCTAAGTCATTCTTGAGAAATCATCCACAAATAAAACAAAATATCTGATTTGATTGTTAGTGGAATTTGGTGCTGGACCCCAAACATCAGAATGGATTAGCAAAAAAGCATAATCAACTCTAGTATTACTTTGATTAAATGAGACCCTACGATTTTTTGCAAGAATGCAGGTTCACATTTCTCATGAATGGAATTATTCAAAAAAGACTAGGAAACAAACTCTTAAGATAGCTAAAAGAAGGATGACCAAGTCACCGGTGCCATAACCAAAGTTGCCGTTCGATTGTTCCGTGAGCAAGCATGGCATGTCCCTTATGAACTACCTCATCTACATAATAGAGACCTCATTTTTCAGCACCACGCCCAATGATCTCCTTCGTACGAATGTCCTGTAAAATTCAAAAAATGGATGCATAAGAACCACACAGTTGAGTTTTTTTGTCACTTGACTAACATATAATAACTTTAAGGATAGTGAAGGAATGTAGAGGCAATTTTTAATTTCCATTTTTTCCGAAAAAATAATTGAACCTCCCCCTTTGACTTCACAAATTTCTCCACTAGTAGTCTCAATATGGGACTTCTTTGGAGATGACATGTCACCAGAGTCTTTAGGATCATAAGACATGGTGTCCGTAGCCCCGCCATCAAAGATCCAATTAATTGAATTCTCAAACCCTTTACCTCCAAGTTTTTCATAGGAGGTCGCCGCTATTCCTCCAAAACCAGTACCACTTCCTTGCTCATTTTTAGTCGGATCTTCACCGCCACTTGTAGACGAAGCCCGTTTGACATTAGATCTGAAACGTTGGTTATTTTTCTCCTTATGACCGTCCTCCCACCATTCTGGATAGCCAACCAGTTGGAAACATGTCTCTTTAGTGTGTTTCTTCATCCCACAGTGAGTGCAATCCAACTTGGATTTATCTTCTTTCTCTTTGGATCAGAATTTAAACCTCTGTGCAGAATCGTTAGCAACCAAACCCATTCCAATTTCAATCGAGTTACTATCAGAAGAACTTGATTTTAGTATATTAAGCCCGGTCACTTCCCTTCATATTGCAGCATATGTTGTTTCCACGAAAGGAAGAGGGTCCTTTTTCAGGATATCTCTCTTGATTGGTTCCAACTTTTCATTAATTGCCATTAGTAATTGATAGAGACTTTGTTCTTGAGTCTTCTTATTGTAGATATGAATTTCCTTTGGGTCTTTCATAGGGTTCAAATCTCGCCTATCTATAGACATCCAGTTGTTCTGCAATTTGTTCCACACGTCTTCTAGTGTATCAGACCCTTGCCTTAATGAATTAGCCCTCTTATGAAGGTCAAACACCTGTAACGAATCTGTACCAGAACTGTATGTGGTGGCTAACCTATCCCAGAGGGCTTTTGCAGTGGGATATTGCGAGACATTATTCACCAAGCTGGATTCAAGATTCTGGATAATCCATGTGAAAACACATTGATCATCTTGTTCCCACCTTGTATATGTATTGTCAGTTTTAGATGAAGGTGTCGGCTCCCCTGTAATGTGAGAACCTCTCCCCCTTCCCCCAATTGCTTTCTTCATCAGGTTTGCCCATAGGGCATAGTTGTCACCACCGAGTTTAATCCCTAGGGATAAATTCTCGGGGTTAGTTGTTTGTTGTTGTGTTCCGAGACCATTTCTCAGAATGGCAGCAATCTGCATTGTTAATTTATGAGGGATTTGACTGACCACGACTTTATTGCCAACCATCTTTGTTGAGGATGTTCAGAATTCCCAGAATCACACGTGCTCTGATACCATGTTAACATGCACATGTTCTACGTAGCATCTCAGTTGTTGTCTTTGTTAAAAAACAAAGAGAGAAGTAGCCGCAGGAAGCGGCTAGGGTTTTGTGTTTATTAGAAAATGTTCCTTTTTGTTTTATTGATGCATTAGAGTTGTAATTCAAGAATTGACCAATAGTAAGGCTCTCAATATTTATCTTGTACAGTTATATTACATTTAATTTAATTTATTCAATAAATTATTTTTCAGCATGTACTATTAACATAAGATTTTAAAAAAAATTTAACATTTAGTTAATATTATATTTAATTTAAATATTTTTTTAATATATCCAATTAAATACAAAATTTGATATCATAATATTTTAGTTAAGCATATATTATGCACGAGCAACTCGGTGTTTTGAGTTGGTCATCTGATCCACATTGTTTTGATTGAAATAATATATAATATATAAATTAGTTATATATCTCAACTAATATGAAGATTTTTTTGGAGTGTATAAAAAATAAAATGGTGTTCTAACTTGGTCGTCTATCATATATGGCTTAGATTGAGAAATAATATACAGTATACAAAGTATAGAATTATCACACAGCTAACCTAACTCTTTTAAGAGTGCACCAAAAGAAAATTCGTGTGGACCTTGTGGTTCAAAGTGGACACTATCATACTAGTTGATTCATATTTATATGTTCTTAACATATTATTCAACCAAATTTACGGGGTTTGATCTTGTAATATTCTTCAGAATATCTTATAGATGGATTTTTAAGTTTTTTTATTAGAATAGTAATTTGCAAATCTATTATGATATTTAATGTAATGAATTATGAGCTTAAAATAAGCTCACCTAGGATCCGATAGTGTCTAAAAAGAAGACTATTAGAAAGAGAAAATGAAAGTAATAAATGTTAGGTGGTAATAAATGATTGTTTACTCTTTCATTGGGAGGGTGACCCCTTATATTTGTAATGAACAAAATGAGATTTTGAAATCTTTTGAACCATTAGTACATAAATTATGTTACAAAGTTTCAAGTTTATTTGTATGCAATTAAATGTGCAATCTTTCTAAATACTTTTCCAATTGCATGCAATAATATACCATCAGAATCTCCAATTACATAAACATCACTAGATTTCCCGTTAGACAAACAAGATTCGTGACAATGAATTTTGATTCTATTTTCTTTGAGAGGGTGCCATTTAACATAAGAGTAAGGGTTTAAGACTGAAGGTGATGGGAACAATTTATTGAGTAGGCAATTTTCATATCTCCTGTCTAATGCTTTGTTTTGAAAAGGTTTGAATTGTCCATGTTTATAATGATCATAATTACTTTGTTAATTATACTAGCGGAAGTTGGCTTGATATATTTATATTTTAAATCGTTTCTGGAATTCCAAATGGCCTAAAAATTAAGGAATAAATTGATGATCTTATATGGTATTTTTTATAGTTGACATGAACCATAATTTAATTATATGGTTGATTGTCATATGATTACTAATTTGAATACAAAAAAAAGTTTAGAAAGAATATATCCAAACATTTCACGGGGTGTTACAAGCCACAAAAAAATAATTGATAATTTATAAATTGTCATGGAATGAACATTTTGATGCAAGGCTAAAGTTACGATTTGATAATATTGAATTAACATATATGTAATTATTTAGAATTCTCTAAATAGTGGAAGAACACTTATTTGGAGAAACATTAGTACAACGTTTATTATGAATGATAGATATATTATTATGTTGTATAATCTTTTGTCAAGTTTCTTTCAGGGAAAAGCAACCATCAAAAGAAATATTCCATATAAGAGTATCTTTTAAGTTTTTATTAATCTTAAGCTTTATAATTACGTTAATATCATATTGTAAAACATTACCATTAAGTTTATTTAAATTTTAATATCCATTATGCCAAAATTTATTCATGTGATTAAATTGATATAATGAGTTATTATTGATGAGTTCGGAATATTCAGTCACAGCCCACTGCATAATCCAGACAAGGGCAATTCAGACAATAACATGCCACTAAATTATCCAAACACGACAAAAGTAAAAATACTTAAACACCTTTTGACTAAACTATGCGTTAATCTACTTAAAAGGTTAATGGGTCCTTAAACTCGACCCGGCTTTATAATTCGCCCCGTAAGCCCATGGGTCCTTAATTAAGGGTATAAATATCCCAAACACTCTCATTAATTAGGAGAATGAACATTTAATACAATCAGGCTGCTCAAATCTCTAACTATTTTACACCAAATACTTAGTGCTCAAAATACTTTAAAACATTACCCCGAGCCTAAAATAAACTAAACTAAATTGGCGACCATAGTGGGAGAGCGAGGGTGCCAGAATCTTGCATTCAAAACCAGTAAAAAAAACCAGTTCGGATGTATCTAAACGAGCAAGGAACTCCACCACCTGTGGTAGAGGTATTTGGGGAAAACAAGGAATACACCATCGAAGAACGAGACAAGCTGAGAGCATAAATAGAGGCGTTGAGGGTCATAAAACAAGCAAAAATGGTATAAATGATAAGTCAAGGGCGTCATACATTCATCATATTGACAATCCTAGGGAGAATGATCCATCAGCAAAGAATCATTTGAGTTTAAAAAAAGACCCATGTCAGTTCTAGACTCACCGGTCTAAGCCGGTTGAAAGTTCAGATTTTGAGTCCTCCAGCAGATCTTCGGACGAGGCTGAACTTGAGGAGTTTTTGTCATCAAGCAGTGATGAAGGGAGGTCCATGAAGAAACAGAAACTAGTTAAAAATATTCAAGAAAAAGAGATAGGCATGGGAGACTTAAAAGGCATCTAGGAAAATGATCATCTCACAACCACAGTCACAGGCATGTAGATCAGTTGATGATCGATCCTTTTGCTTTTCAGACTGAACTAGGTATTTTTGCAACGCCTAATGAAGACACAATCTTCATTCTTAATAGGAATTGGAGACATTCACCTCTATCTGCCAAAATATTATCCGGAAACCTACCCAAAAGGTTTGACAGCTCCAAAATGAAGAAGTATGATAGAAGTAAGGATCCGAACAATCATCTGGAGCAGTTCAAGAACTTCATGATGATTTTTGATGATGATGACAAACTTTTGTGAGGAGCCTTCTCCTAATATTTTACGAGAAGTGCTCTTAAGTGGTACAACAACTTACCCTATGGGTGTATCATAAACTTTGATACATTCTGGGTTGCCTTCTGAAGGCAATTTGTGGGAAGTAAGAAGGTGAAGGGCAATGAAGATACTATTATCCATTGTGCCCAAGAGCCAAATGAGTCTTTAAATGACTACATAATTTGGTTCATAAATACCAAAAACGAGTTAGCAGATTGCTTCGAACATGTGGCAATTGCTTCCTCGAGACAAGCGTTAAACCCTTGGAATCTGGTTGATTCAGTGACCAGAGAATATACCATGACTTTGGGTGGCTTATTAAATCAGGTGCGGAAGCAGATTAACGTGGATGAAACAAAGAAAACCAGGGTGCACCATCAGATGAGGTCCACCCCAACAGCTCAAAACCAGTCCAGATATAAGGCTAAGGAGACCAGAAAAGGGTCCAACAGGGCTAAACAGGCTCAGTCCAACCAAAATCAATCTCAGAGTCAGCAATCAAGGAGTAAAAGAGGTCATTGGATTCAACCGGATTGGTTTGCAGAATTAAAGAAGAATGTGGCCACAATTTATGACAAGACCAAGGATGAAGTCCATTTCCGGAAACCAGCAGCACTGCAGTCTCCCAAAGATAGTCGAAATACTTGTTTTTGCCAGTATCATAATGATATTGGCCATAACACCCAATACTGCATTGATATGAAGTAGGAGGTACAAAATCTCATTGAAAGATGTAAGCTAGGAGATTATGTCAAAAGAAGAAGTGGAAACAGGCCTTACAATGCTCCTCGAACTGGCCCTACAAACAATATGGGAACATCTGCTCCGGAGGGGGCAATGGTGATCCTTGAAAGATTTGATGTTGATTCGGAGTACCTGGATCCTGATCTAACCCGGAATAAAATAGGGGTCATAACAGAGCAAACTAATACGGTGTTCGGACTCATTAGTTGCTTTGAGTCACTCACTATATTCGGAGGGGATACCATGATAGCGCCCACTCCTTCATCAAGAAAGAGGCATGTTCATAGTCTGTCTATTCGGTTAGAAGTATGCATGTCTTCTTATCAATGCCAAACCCCTTTTCCATTCATAGTTTTCGATGAGAATTTAAGAAATATCGATGGGCCTCATGAGGATGTTGTGGTGATATGAGCATCTATTAGGGGCAATGATATACGATGAATTCTGATAGACACAGGCAGTTCGCCAAATATCATTTTTTTAAGTTCTTACAAGCAGATGAAAAATTCGACCATTATTCAACGGTCAAACAGAACCATTGTGGGCTTCAAGGGGAGCTCTGCGGATGTAATTGGGGAGTTTGAGAAAGAGGTGTTGTTGGGAAAAGGACCTTTTAAAAAGCTGGTCATAGTGTTATTTGTTCTGGTAGATTTCCCAACATGTTACAATGCAATATTTGGGAGGTCATGACTCTCTAGAATGCATGTTGTGGCCTCAACAGTCCACCAGTGTTTAAAGTATGCGGTTCAATGGCAAATGGGTGTTGTATGAAGTAGCCAGAAGATAGCAAGGGAGTGTTATGTAACTGCACTTACTCCTCAAACTTTGTGAGCAGTTCGAATTAATGAAGATAAGCAATTATTGGGGCCTTCTGAGGACGAGGGTGAGATTGATGACCCTAGAGAGGCCCCTAGTGTTATAATACTAATAGAGGAGGTTGAAACCCACCCCCTGGTAGAGGGTAGAAGTATCAAAATTGGCTCCAAGATGGCGCAAGAGTTAAAAACTAAAATGTTGTCCTTTTTATTAGACAATCCACATGTTTTCACTTGGTGAAATGGTGATGTATCTGGAGTACCTGCAAGCGTTATCTCACACAAACTATCAATTCAGAGTGATGTCACACCCGTTGTGTAAAAAGAAAGGATCTTCTCTAAGGAGAAAACTAATGTAATAGTCCAAGAAGTTGATCGGCTTACCAAGATGTGGCACATAAAGGAGTCCCAGTATCCTTTATGGACTGCAAATTTGGTGTTAGTCAAGAAAAAGAACGGGAAATGGCATATGTGTATTGATTTTATTGACCTCAACAGAGCTTGCCTAAAAGATCTTTATCCAGTCTCCCGGATAGATTAATTGGTGGACTCAGCGTATGGAAACAAATTACTATCCTTTATGGATGCTTTCTCTAGTTATAAGCAGATTCAGGTGGATGTGAAGGGCCAAGATCATACTACATTTGTTACAGACAATGGTCTCCATTGCTATAAAGTGATGCCTTTGGGTTGAAATATGTTGGGGTTACTTACCAGAGGGTGGTAAACAAAACATTTGCTAAACAGATTTGCAGGAATATGGAGGTGTACATAGATGACATGATGGTTAAAATCATGGAGGAGGATTTACATATAATTGACCTTCGGGGAACTTTTGCCAATCTGACAATGGTGAATTTGAAACTAAATCTAGAAAAATGTGTCTTTGGGGTTCAATCTAGAATTTTTTGGGGTATATGATAAGTGCAAAAGGGATACAGCCCGATCCGGATCAATTGAATGCCCTATTAGAAATGGATTCGCCTCAGAATATTAAAGAAGTCTAGAGGCTTACTGGAAGGTTGGCTGCCTTGAATCGTTTTATTTCAGGATCTTCAGACAAGTGTGCTCCGTTTTTCCAAACCTTGAAGGGTGATAAAGACTTTAATTGGTCTCCACAATGCAACCAAGCTTTTGATGAAATAAAGAAACATTTATCTTCACCGAAGACCCTTTTTAAGCCCGTACAAGGAGAAACACTGTATGTATACTTGGTTGTGTCAGAATGCACTATAAGTGCAGTATTGGTAATAGAAGTGGACAATTACCCTCGTCTGGTGTACTACATCAGCAAAAGTCTGATAGATGTTGAGAATAAGTACTTGAAGCCTGGAAAGTTGGTACTAGCCTTAGTGATTGCTACAAGAAAAATGAGGTCGTATTTTGAGTCTCATTCCATCATTGTCCGAACATCTTTTCTATTGAAGAATGTTCTTTAGAAGGTAGATATGTCAAGCAGGACGACCAAGTGGTCGGTAGAATTGGGTGATTATGACATTGATTTTTCCCTACAAACTGCTATCAAAGATTAATCTGTTGCTGATTTCCTGGTAGAATTCCATTTGGATAGGAGTTCTATACAAATTTCAGAAGGAAAAACCAAGAAGAAGTGGGTTGTTCGGATTGATGGTGGATCAAACACAATGGGCTGTGGATCTGGAATTTTCCTAACCTCTCCATATGGTGATAAAATGTACCAGGCTATATGTTTTGGGTTCAGGGCCTCTAACAATGAGTCTGAATATGAAGCGGCTATATCTGGTCGCAAATTAGCTTTCCTATGTGGGGCTAAAAGAGTTAGGTTGATGAGTAATTCCCAATTTCTTATCCATCATATTCAAGGTCAATCTGAGGCAAAAAAGGAGTAGCTGATCAAATACTTACTTATCTTTAAAGAGGTGGCAACCAACTTCAAAAGTGTATGTTATGAGCATATTCCTAGATCAGAAAATACACTGGTAGATTCCTTGGTAACCATAGCATATTCTAAGTCATACCCTTGGATTCATGTACAAGAATGTTCATCCATACAATCAAATTAGAATAAGGAAAATGAGGAAAGCTTGAGTATACAAGTAGTTTAATCTAAAGATTGGAGATTTTCCTTTATTCAATACATTTCTGATGGGGTTTTACCTCCGGATAAAGCTATGACAAGAAAAATTAAACACATGGATTGTGGTTTTTTATCAAAAGGGAAGTTTTCTATAAAAAATATTTTAGTAGACCTCTCCTGCGTTGTTTGGGGTTTGAAGGATCTCAAGTCATTTTGTCTGAAATACATGATGGAGAAGGGTCAGCACATTGTGGCTACAGGGAACTCACCCGGAGGGTATTGTTGGCTGGGTACTATTGGCCATCCATAATGGCAGATGCTAAAGAAATGGTGAAGAAGTGTGATCCATGTCAAAGGTATGACAACAAAATTCATGTGCCAGCAGTACCTATGGAGTCTATTACTGAGCTAGTACATTTTGCTCGTTGGGGATTGGATTTAGTTGGGCCTCTGCCAATGGCATCCGGAGGGTGCAGGACTATTATAGTTGCTATTGATTACTTCTCGAAATGGATATAGGCAGGAACCACTTCGAAAGTTGTCATTAAATTTATCTTATCCAATATATATTGCAGATTTGGGATTCCTCAAAAGATTACCACAGATAACGGGCCACAGTTTGATAACAAGGATATGGAGATTTTTTGTGCTCTAAAGGCATTCATCATTGTTTCTATTCTCCTTTCCATCCACAAGCAAACGACCAGGTTGAAGTTTCCAACATGACCATTTTGTCCGGATTAAAAAATAATTTAGAGGGAGCTGCAGGTAAGTGGCCAAACTATCTGCAAGAAGTGTTGTGGGCATACTGAACTACTCTTTGGGCTGCTACACAAGAATTTCCTTTGGCTCTGGTGTATGGGATGGACGCCATTACCCCCATTGAAGCTACCCTACCATCATACAGGGCCCGACCCTATTCCGAACAATCTAATGAGATAACACTTAGGAATCAATTGGACTTAGTAGAATAAAGAAGGATTAAAGCTCACTTGAGAACAACCCACTACCAAGGCTTGATGAGGAGTACGTTTTCTTCCAAGGTCAAGAGAAGAGATTTTCAACTAAGAGATAAAGTTTTGAGAAAAGTTTTCTTACACACCAAGGAGAAGTAGTTCAGTAAGCTCGCTCCAAACTGGGAAGGCCCTTATGAGGTCTCCGAAAAGCTTAAGCATGGGACATATAGGCTTCAGGACAAAGATGGAAGGGTTTTGAAGCACCCATGGAATATTGAACATCTCAGGTTATATTTAGAATAAAAGTTGTGTGTAAATATTTACTTGTTAGATATCAATGTAAATATTAGGGGCATACTCTTTCCTACCCTGGTGGCGCGGGGAGGTTTTAAAAAGGTGTCCGGTTTTTTCATTCAATAAAATGTGATTCCTTCTTAAAATATATGGTGTGGTTTAACTATAATTCAATTCAAGTACAATTGATTGGTTTAACACTTTGGATCTTTGATAGATCAGATAAACCTAGTTGAATGATGACCATTAAATACATGTCATCGGAGATATAAACACTCTTACTATAATTCTTCTGAAAAAATAGGGGCTATTTAAACATTTTCCATTAAAATTTAAAGGAAATAAAATGTTAAGTAAAGGAATATTTGATATATAAACCTATTCAGACTTTAACCGAATATGAAGAACAAAACATGTCTTGGCCATCCAAGGACTTTAAGTATTTCAAATAATACTTATCCGGACTCTGTCCGGATAACATTACAAAATATGCCTTGGTCATCCAAGGACTTTAACTGTTCAGAGAAGATAAAAAATATGATTAAACCTTAGGGCTTGTTCCATTCAGATGTCTCACCACCACCACCTTTCTTGGGACTTTTGAGTTCAACATTTGAACTATCACCAGTTCCCTCTTCATCATCTGTAGTGGAATCAATTCCACTGTAGTTGTACTTGTCACCAGCTGCAATGGTATAATAAGGAAGGTCTTCGTATTCCACATATTTCCATAGGGGACCAAGGGTCCTCTTCGGAAAGGTCTCATAGAAGAGAATCACCATGTCAGACCTGACTTCATCGTATCTTTTCTCAAGGTAATCTATTACTTTATTGGTATATTTATCAATACCCGTCTGAATAGCTTGCTCATGCTGCTTCACCAAATCCTCTTTCTCCTCGGCCATCTTAGACACAGTACCTTCTAAGGAAGTCTTCTCACCGGATAAGGTTTGAATAACACCATCTTTGGTCTTCAGGTCCTCCTTTAATGTTGTGAGATCCTTCTCTAAACCAGAATACTTAGTTTGAAGCTCAGTACTGGTAGTCTCCGAAGTGGCCAGCTTGGTTGATAAATCTTCCTTGTCCTTCCTCAATGATTTTATCTCCTTCTTCAGTTCTTCTATACTCTGATTGGCATTAAGAAGGTTGGTTGATAGAGATTCCTTGTCAGTGGTGAGGGAATTGATGAGAGTAGTCTGGCTTTTTACTTGTCTCTCCAAGTCGAGCACTGGCTGGATGTGACCGAGAAGAGAATGGCTTAGAACATCTTGCTCTCCGGACACGGAGAAAGACTTACCATTAAAGATCACCATGTTAGCAGAGCTCGAAGGGCGGTATGGACCTGCAAATTTATCCTTCTCAGAGTCATTGAAGTATAAATCAATGTCTTGAAGGGCACTAATATCCACTTCTTCAGTCCCTCCCCCAACAACCTCTCCGGACTACAGATCTATTGGGATATTCTCTTGTAAAGTAGGGTCAACAAGGGCTGGTGGAGGTAGATTCTCTGAAGGGCGAAGAATTATTTCTTCTCCTAAGGTGACTCTCTTTCTTTTTGGCATCTTTTTCGTCACAGCTGGCCCTTCTTTTCTGGTTCTTTTTTGGAGGCTTTGGCGGGTTTTGTGAATCTACCGCCTCCCTTACAGTTTCAGCCTCTACCACTTTGAGCAGGGAAGTGTCAATTCCCCATTGGTTCCTGAAACTAGTCCCCTATGTTGCTGCTTGAAGCAGCTCTGTTGCAGCTTTCTTCTTCTCCCCTTTCATTTTGCTGGGAGCTTTTGCTCTGGAAGGTAAGACCAATTTACCATCCTTGGCCTCCGTTCGTTTGAGAATCACACCAGGAGTAGGTGGTGTAGTTAGCTCTGCCCATGAGAGTTCCTACGATCTGTAGTTTTCCACAGATGGGACCTCACAAGATTGCGCGAGGTGAAACAATTGTGGAAAACATTCCCCCAACGCTCCACAACCCATGTGTTAAGCTTGGCACAGGTTGTTTATCCCTCCTCTAGGTGTCCGGTGAACTCCTTCAGTAGCACTGAAAAACGGAGTGACAAATTAATTAGAAGGGGAATACTTATGATTTGAAAAGAAAAGCATAAAAAAGAAGGATAAAAAAAACTCACCAATACTCTTCCATCTGCTAGTTAACATGCTGGGATTGGTGTTGGCCTTTATCTTCCTACCATTCTCCCATATCCCACTGAAAAACAGGAATTGTGTCCTCCAATTCTTTTCAGACTCCAGCAACTCGTCTACCACCTTGAAGTTGTTCCCCATATTATGATGGTAGATTAGAATATGGTGATTCTTGTATAGACTTTCCATAGCGGAAAATTGCTCCATTGGGAGTGTGATTTTTGATAACTTTGATGCCATTATGCAAGCAAGGAGGGAATACCATGCATTTGGGCTTAGCTGGCTTGGGTAGAGTTTAACCAGGTGGAAATACGTGACGATTTATGGGTCCAATGGGAACCGAAGTCCCCAGTTTAGCACCTCAATTAATATAACCATCTCGTTGAGTTTGCAGTCCATAAGAGTCTCCGAAGTAACAGGTATCCTTACCTTCACTGACTCTGGAATCCTCCATTTTGTCGGGATCCGGCCCAACTCAGCAGTATGGGTGTAGACATAATTTATATTTTGTAGAGCCAACAGATATTTAACACTGACATTTTTAAAGCAAAGGCCTACCTTGCCCTCTAGGCACTCCGAAAGCTCCGGATGGGTCAAACAGACCTTGACTTTGCCTTTGCCCTTCTTGTCAAAAGCAGCATCCCCCGTTTGACCTGATGCTTCAGTTTCAAAGGGAGCCTCCTCAATACTGTCTTCCATTACTTCTTCCATCACTGTGGAAGGTTTATCAGTTGCCTTGGATGGATGAGGATCAAATTTTGGCACCAAAGACTGTTCAAATGGATGAGCGCATGTTGTTTCTGAAGGCCTGGTGTCCGGTTGAGGTTGGGATCCGGAGGGCTTGGCCCAATGAGGATAATTTAGATGCCTCCGATCCGGAGGGCTTATCTCTTGAGGTTGTTTTAGATGCCACCGATCCGGAGGGCTTTGAAAGTGAAGTAGTAGTTTGGGCTTTAGTTAGACGAGTCGTCCGACAAGGGGTTGACTTCTCCGGAGACTTCTCAGCGTCAGAACCCATGGCTATGAAGGGGGAAGGTTTTCTGACACTCAAAACCGTTTTTTCTTTAGCAACAGAAGGTTGAGACTCTTGAACAGAAGAGCCTGAGGGAAGAGGAGAAAGGCTTGGTTTGAATAACTGTCTAGGCTTGGGGTTTCTGGAAGAATATGATCCTTGGTCAGCTTCTTGAGTCGGTTCACTAGAATTCTCACTTGGGGAAAATGAGAGGCCAGCAACAATGTGATTCTCTCTTTCAAATTTTTTCGCCCTTTCTAGCTCTGATAAGTTTAATCAGCCGCCTTCAACAAATGCGTTTCTGGCTGTGAACACAAAACTCTTCAAGAACAAGTTTGAAGATAAGAGTGAAAATCTCTCTAGAAAGGCTTTGAGTAATGAAGACAATGAAATAGTGAAAAAAGATTTATATAATAGTAGAAAAAAGTAACTGTTACCTAGGACAAGTTGAAGTGGGTTTGGCAATGATAAAAAATGATGCAAACGTGTGAAGGATTAAATGCCTAGGTAACTTTCTAGACTTAGTCGGTGCGCCGATCTAGGGAGAATAACGGCTGGTAGGTCGAACCAGATAGTGACACGTGTACCACAATCCAAGAAGAAAACTCTTAGAATTCTAGAAAGAGAAATCAGTTCGGACAGACTTCGAACTGGGTTAATGATGAAATAAACTCCCTAGTACGGACCGCACAAGCAGATCGGACAAAGTCATTACTGGTTTGATGGATTTTTTAGTCCTCCTAAAGATATTTAGCAAGGCCTAAAAAAGGGGCTACTAATGAGTTCAGAATATTCAGTCACAACCCACTACATAATCCGGACAAGAGAAATTTGGACAATAACATGCCACTAAATTATCCGAGCAGGACAAAAGTAAAAATACTTAAACACTTTTTAACTAAGTTATGCGCTAATCTACTTAAAAGGTTAATGGGTCCTTAATCTTGACCCGACTTCATAATTCGACCCGTAAGCCCATGGGCCCTTAATTAAGGGTATAAATACCCCAATCACTCTCATTAATGAGGGTAATGAACATTTAATACAACCATGCTTGTCAAATCTCTCAATACTTTACACCAAATACTTAATACTCAAAATACTTTACAAAACACTTTACAAAATTACCTCCAGCCCAAAATAAACCAAACCAAATATCATTGTAACATCATGTGATAATTGGGTGGGAATGATTCCATTTGTCAAGCCAGAAATCTATTTTGAAATTTCTAATCTTCCAAAATATAAAGTTTTCAGCTATTTCTTTTATTTTGATGAATCTTTTCCAAAATTTAGAATTAGTTAGTTTAACTTTTGTTTAGAGAGGGTGGATAGAAGGGCAGTAAATTGAACATTAGCTTAGACCAAATAGATTTGTGTTTCCAAAGAATCATCCACAACTTACAAAAAAAATAAAAGTTGAATATATTAAATATTTCTAATGTTTAATCCATTTTCATAAGATGGTTTGCAAATGTTTGATAAGGAAGACCATATGATAGATTTAAAGTTTCCTATGAAACCCTAAATAAATTTATTAATAAGCTTATTTATCCTATTAATAATAGTTTTTTGAATAATACTATTTTTATATGATAAACAGGAAACAATATGAGGACATGTTGGGATAGTATCAATCTACCTCCAAAAGATTGATTGTTATTGTATCTATCCATGATTTTATTTCTAATTTTGGTTACAAAATCATCAAAAGGACAAGAATTATTGTTTGAATTAATTTGGATCCCAATATATCTGAAAGAGAAAATGTTTTGTTTGAAACCAATCGTGTTCTAAATATTTTTAAATCTTATTATGCTCATATAAAGTGAAGGGATAAATGTAGTTTTTTTAGTTTTTTGATTTACTGGCCTGACACAACCTGACAACGGTCAAGAAAGTCACGTACTTTTTTGACATTGTTAAAGGATCCACTCATAAATATTATCACATCATCAACAAAAGCAAGGCAAGAGATATTAATATATATTTTTTCCTAGTATTGCAATATATTGTATTTTTTAAACAGAATCCTACGACCTCTTATAAGGAACTCTTCAGCAATGGTGAACATGCTGGGTGATAGGAGATCACCCTGTCTGACACCATTGCTAAAAGAAAAATAGCCATGAGATACTACACTTGTAATTATTGAGAAGTTTATGTTTTCCATTCCATCTTTAATTAATTGAAGAAACAGAATACTTAAGCCAAAATATTTTAAAACAAAGTATATAAACTTAACTGAGATATTATCGAAGGCCTTGGCCGCATATAAGTTCAATATTATATTACATCTTTTGTTTTTTTAGCTTATATGTTAATTCTTAACTGATCAATATGTTTTTATGAATGCTCATGGTTTCAACAAAACGAGCATGCTCATGAATATGATTTTGGGAAGGATCTTAACAAGTCCATTATTAATAATTTTGGATAGTATTATATTGAATATCGTGCATAGGTTTATAGTTCTATATTATTGCCAGGATTTAGAGAAATTGTTTTTTTTTAGAATGAGGCATAATACAGTAACAAATACACCTTTATGAGCAGAAGAACCTCTAAAGTAGGCACATACAACATTGTAGAGATCATATTGAATAATAGGCCAATGGGTTCGAAAAAAAATTGGAGTTGAAACCATCAACTCCAGAAATACTATTTCCATTAAGAGAATTAACAGTAGAGTGAATATCATTAGATGATAGAACTAAACTTAGATTAAAGTTTTCTTGTTCAAATATTAACTTTGGTATTGTCTCTATAATATGATCTAATAAGAGCTCATTGTTGTTACAATTAACAACATTATAGTTTAGAAGGGTTTTGAAATAGTCAACATCAGAGTATCCTACAAGAGTTAGATCCTCAATCCATGAGTTGTTTGGAGTAATTCCATGTATTATATTATTATTTTTGCCTCTTTTAAACAAAATTATGATAGTTTTTTTAATTATTATCTCCATTTTGGATCCAGAGAGAAACATTTTTCTCTTACGATAAAGCTTAATCTCTAACTAAATTTTTTAAGTGGATATCTCTAGTCTTAGAGAGGTTTGATCTATTAATCAAGTTGTTTGAACTTTCAAGGCATGTTTCAACATATTTGATCTCATATTCTGCTTTGGCAATACTATCGAAAATATTACCAAAGACATCTTTGTTCCGAGATTTCACTTTTGTTTTTAGTTTGTCTACTTTTAACCAGAAGATAGGTATTGGGTCACCATATTGATCTTTTTACCAACTTTGATCAACAATATTTAAGAAGTATTTGTAGAGAATCCACATGTTTTGAAATTTAAAAGGTGATTTTGGAATATTTTAATATGAGGACAATTGAATACAAAGAGGTATATTATCATAGCCAATTATGGCTAGATGATTCACCTTAATATAAATAAAGTCCACCACAAAACATCATGTAATTTTCTATTGAGATGTTGAGCCATATATAATTGGATCCTGAGTAACCAGGGTCCTCTAACTTAGAATCTAGAATCTGTGCTTAAATCCATCCATACCTCTCAAGTTAAGAGAGGTACATGAAAGTTGTTATGATGCATTAGATATTTCATTGAAATATCCTACAATCAACCATTGTTGATTAAGGGAAGACATAACTATTAAATGATCTCAAATAAATGTTTATTTGAGATCTTAAGCATTTGGTATAGATGTTGGTGATCAGAACTTCCACATTTGAGGAAGTGTGAGTCGCCATCAGATGAAGAAACTGGTCATTGTTTGTAATTATTTAAATGTTAAAGTGACATTTCTAGTAAATCCATAATTTATTGTTAATATTAACAAAACCCTCATTGAAACCAACTTTTTCGCAAACATTGAGAAGTTTTGAATTAGATATCGTTGGCTCTTGCAAATAAATGAAATCTACATGTTCATATTCTATTAAAGATTCAAGTTTTCTTATGGACCTCAATGACCCTTTGATACGTGATAATTTGTTGTTGATGGGATCTTTAATCTAGTTTGATTTTCGTGTATAAGTCTTTTGTTCAACTGTTATGTTATTTCTTGATGAGTAGTTATTTTTTTCATTTGAGGTGAATTAGGTAAACTACTAGACTTCAATAAAACAATGTTCTTTATATTATCACTTGGATTATCAATTTCTTAAAAATGTTAATGAATTAGCAAGTTTAATGGTTTAAAGAGCATCAATGGTATCAATATCAGAAACATCATTATTTACAGTTCTTAATGATAATGTATAATTGTCATCTTTGATTTGGTCTTTGTTTGATGAGTTATTTGATATTTTTGTTTCCAACTTTGATTCATGAATGTTTTTGTTCAAATATAATTTAGGATAATTTGAATGAGAAGCAATGACAGTATCAATAATCTCATTAAGGTTTGGATTCCCTTTAATTTTTTGAGATATATTTTTTGTTAAGTTTGATATATGATAATTTTTCACGGGTTTTCTCTTTTTTGTCTAAGTTTAAGTTATAGAAATGTTGGGATTAATTGATGTTTCTTTATTAAAAGATGATCCATTTTGTTTTTGTCTATTTGTTAGTTGGTTTTTAATATTTTATTACAATTCATATCAATGTGTCTTAAGTGTTTACATAGCTTAACATAGTTCTTCTTCATTATCGGGTGTTTGGATAATGAAAAATCCATCTCGAATCACAAAAATCCCTAGTCGACTTCTGAAGTAAAGAGAAGTACAAGTCAGTTGGGTCTCCTACCGAATTAGTCTGAGATCATAATAAACCTTTTAGTTCTTTAGTTTTCAACTTTATATATGATATTCATTTCGATTAATCCCGAGATCCCAACAACATCATCTAGATGTTGTTGAGGAGACTTTCACCAAGTTGAGCAGGTGGGCCAATGAGCATTGGTCAAGCGAATTTCACAAGTGCTTCATTCCAGTCAATCTGGTATGAAGTCGTCTTTAAAGTGCGAATGATGAAACTACCCGCTCTATGAAATAGCTGATAACTCCTCTTGAATCTAAGTAAATTATAATGCGATTAGATTCCATAGATGCTCAAGTGTTCCTTCCAACCATAAAGAGGATTCATAGCCACAAGGTTATTAAGGATTTTTTCCCTGGTTTGGAAAGAAAGAAATCTAAGAAGAGTGTTGAGGAAGAAAACAAACTATCTTGGATGAGCTGAAAATCACTGGGTGACCAGAATAGGTTGTTGATCGGTTGGAATCCATGGGAAAATAAAAAGGCCTTACCTTTAAGAAAAATCCAGCAAAAACATTAAAAATAAAAAGAGAGGTTTAAAGGGCTCTCCAGTATAAAAGAAATCTCTCGTTTTGAATAAGGTTGTCCCTTCTTTGGGTCGGATCAGGACTACTACACTGGCCGACCGTTTATAATCAAACTTTAGGAGACTAATAACCAACGTTTCCTGAGGAAAGTCAGGCAATACCACATATACATGACGGGAGCCAACAAGATTTGGATACTAAACCCCGAGAAGATTAAACTCTAGTTTTGCTTAAGGAAAACCAACAAAACTCGGACTCTCCTAGCTCTGGGTCATTCCAGTTATCCGTCTGTAACTCTTTATGATATCTTCGCTCATATTTCCAACCTTGAAAGACAAAGAACGCAACAAAAAATGGAGTTGGAGAATGCTAAAGTCGCAATTGTGAAGTTTGAAAAGACTAATTCAAAACTCGAAAAAATGTTTTTCTTTTATACGTGATAGGTTCCGTAGGTTACGGATGGAGGCGTCAAACCTAAAAAACACGACTACTCGGAATGAACAATGGGCTCGCTCTGCCGATCAACAACTATTGGAGTAAAATTCCACTTTCCAGACTAAGTTGAACAACTTAACAACTACCATGTTAAAATTGAATTAAGATCATACAAAGATTTATAAAGAGAAAGATCTAAATTATTATATTTTGGTGGAAAAAATACGAAGATTATGTAAAAGATACCCTAAAGGTTGAAGAAAAAAAAATCTTTCACAAACCTTGCTGCTTTTATAAATCAAGAAGAAATAGATGTAGTTGGTTCGCGTTATGTTACCGCCGAAGAATATATGGGGATACTTACTCAGCATGACTTTAGGGTTAAATATATAATGATCCTCGATTTCATAACATTTTTTTGGACTTGGATTTGGATGCTTACTTGAAAATGGTTCCAAAGAGGACCACCCGTAGACCTTTTGCTCGAAGAGGAAGAAAATGTCTCATTAGATGTATCCGAGGAGCCCACAGACTCCGGAGGTGAGGATAAAGACAGTAACGAAGATGAGAATAAGGAAAATAAAGAATAGTCATCTTAATAAAATTCATTTAAAGAAGGATATGAGGAAAACCGAGTAATATTTTATTTATAGCATTCTCAATGCTGTAATACTTTTACATTATTCTTTTGAATCAAGTCCCTGGTCGACCAAGGCGTTTCTGTTTTTCCTCAAAGTTTATAATTATTATTCATTCTTTTTTACTTATCGTAATATATTTTTTCCAGTTATGCCTTCATATTTTTATATAGTTAAGGGTGATCAGTCCTCAACGGGTTACCTAATTTGTTTTTAGATATTTAAAAATATTAAATTTCCAATATTAAACAACTAGCATTAGAACCTATTAGACGTGACCAACTAGTGCTGAAACCTTTTAAATTTGAGCAACTACTGTTTGAACCTTTTGAATGTGACCAAGTAGTGTTGGAAGCTTTTAAGCATGACCAACTAGTGTTAAAACCTTTTAAACAGTAAGGGCCGAATATGTCTGGACCTATTAAAGATGAAAACATGGAATATAAAAGGCAAATGATTTATATTTACTAGATTATTATTTAGACACCTCACTAAAACCTTAAAGCATCATTAGAGTATGCAAGATATGTTACTAGTCATTACACGACTAATTGAAAATATTTATAATTTTTAGAGTGACTTCAAATATAATATCAAGTTTCCGATGTTCTAAAGGTGCCAAACTGGTTTACCATCATGGTTTTCCAACCAATAAATGTTGGGTTTAACCCTCTGAGTTACCGAATAACGTCCTTCCCAGTTTGACAATAGCTTGTCGAGCCAATTATTTTTGGTGTGCAATAAAAATTTCCTTAGAACTTCATCCTTTATTTTGAATTCTTTCATCTGAATTCGAGATGCGTACCTACTTCTCATTAAATTTTGATAATGAATGGATCTTGGATGCACCTTCATTTTCTTTTCCTCAATCAAGTCAAGTTCTACTTTTTGTTACTCATCATTACCAGCCTCAGAGTAGTTTGTTACTTTGAAAGATGAAGGGAGCTTTTGGTAAGATTTACCTGCATCCATCCCATAAACCAATACGAAAGATGATAATGGGTCGCTGCTCGGGTAGTCCTAGAATTGTAGGACCTACGATTTTTACTATAAAAGCACCGTTCTCTTCTTAGGAATGTGATGGATAAATGATTAAGCAATTATTATATTGACGCTCTCTCTTTATCTATCTCTAAAGAATTGTTTAAGTAATTTGAACAACATAGTAGTCCTCTAAATATTATTTGATCTAGAAAACCTCCTCCAAAGATTTATGGAACGATCATTGGCACTGTCTATGTGAACGATTTGGTACCAGCAATCGTCTTCCAAGACCAATATAATATTTTTTAAAGTAACATAAATTTGATGAGATTTAAGCATGAGTAACTATTTGGAAATTGGAAAATAATTCGAGGAAAACCCTGCGGAAAACAATATGGAAATCGTTTAGCAGCATGATGATCAGCATGTTGGTGAAATTTTGGAAGAGTCTATACTGGTGGCTCGTACGAATGAACTATTGGAAGAGATTGAAAGGTTGAGTTCTGAAAGAGATACAACAATTGTTGCTAGGAAATCCGATCTGAAGTCCGAAAGGAAAATGATACCGAGAAAGATGAGCTTGATCATTATCGTCAAATTATTAAGAATAACAGGTATCGAATGCATCATCGTAATTCTCCGAGAACAAAGTTGAAACCGAGGTACAGGTATGAATTGTCTGAGTCAAGTGATTGTTCAATCTATGACTTTAGTGAATCTTCTTCGGGAAGGGAGTATCGTCTAAATAAAGATGTAAGAACAAAATACTCAAAGAAGTATAGAAAATAGCATCAGTCAAATCATCGTTCTAATGAGTTGAAAGGGAAAATATAGATTTCTGAGGAGAATGTCAAGAAAGATAATGTTGTGAATGTTCAAAATCAGCCAGGAAGTCAAAATTTTGAATATCGTGTAAGTAATCAATACACATTGCCTTCCAAGGAGGGTCTTTACGCGATGGCTTACGAGGGTCCAAGAACTAATATTTATAGAGCAATCCATAATTAGAGGTTTTCTCCTTTGTCTGTATAAATACTTTCTGCCAATCTTCCGAAGCATTTCGATATTTCTAAGCTGGATAAATTCGATGGGACTCAAGATCCTGATATCACATTGAACAATTTAAAATTTTCAAGATCAATTTTGATGATGATGATAAATTGTTCTGCAGAGCTTTCTCTCAGACTTTTACGGGGGCGCTTCAAAATGGTATAATCGATTACCACAAGGTTATATCAAGAATTTTGATATGCTTTAGAGTGTGTCTTGTCAATATTTTGTGGGAAGTAAGAATTATTGTGCTAATTGAGATACTATAAAATATTGCAAACATAAGGTTTGAGAAAGTCTAAAGAATTATACTAACCATTTTGTGAAGACAAAGACTAATATGGAATATTGTAAAGTTTATGTAGCTTTGGCAGCATATCGAATGGGGCTTATCCCTGAAATTTTAAAATATACGGTGCCTGAAAGTTAGACAATGGCATTTGGAGTTCTTTTTGTCCAGGTTGAGAAAATGATTTTGGTGAAAAAAACTAAAGCTTCGGAAAAAGGATTTAGTTATTAAATGGAGCAAAATTAGTTTCAAGTATCCGCTCTTATTACTCAACCTCATCGAATTAGTGCACAACCAAAAGCAGTGAGTCGGTAATATCCTCCAAGGCCCCGGGTAAATTAGCAGACGTATAATACACAACAAGTGGGAATGCATATATCTAACAAGTGGATCCGACTAGATTACTTTACAGAACGGACTGAGTGCGTGGCAACTATATTTAATAAAACTTGTGGTCATGTGCAATTTTGAAATCCTTTTCTGATTCAAACCCCGAGGGAAAATAGAATAACAGGTTTTGCAGATATCATGAGGATGTTGGCCATGACACAAAAGAGTGCATTGCTATGAAGAAATAAATTCAAGCGCTAATTGATAATGGGAAGCTGAAGAATTTTTTAAAGAAAAACTCTAGCGAAATCCGATGATTATATAAAAGTCAAAAGAAGAGGAAACTGCATTGGTTATTTCCGAGGAAATCGACTCTTTTAATATTGCGACTGAGTATCTAGCTCTAGAAGAAGGCATAAATGATATTAGCATAGTGGAGGAAATCATCAAAAGAAAGAAGTTTAGTGATTTATGTGCTTATTTTGACTCTTTAACAAATTTTGGGGTGATACTGTTGTAGAAAATTCGAACAGTCCCCTGGAAAGAGACATAGTCAGCTTAACTACTCAGTTAGAAGTGGGTGCCTCAACACATCAGTATCGAACTCCTTCTCTAATAATCTACTTTGAGGATGATAATATGAGAAATATGGCAAGCCCACATGAAGATGTAGTAGTAATTGCAGCAGGGATAGCTGGGGATCATGTACAAAGGGTATTAATCGATACAGGAAATTCTACTAATATCTTGTTTATAAGTACTTACAAGAAGATCGTCAACCCTCCTGTTATCCAATGATCTGATATAAATATTGTAAGATTCACATGAGCAACTGCTGAAGTAGTGGGTGAATTTGAGAGTGTGGTGGAGTTAGGCTGATGACCTTTCGAAAAAGAAGTTGAAATCCTATTCATCGTCGTAAATGCATCAACATCTTACAATGCTATTTTTGGAAGGTCATGGTTGTCAAAGATGCATGCTATTATTTCCACCATACATCAATGGTTAAATTATACCGTGGGGAATAATGTGGAAGCGATTAGAAGCAACCAAAAATGGTTAAAGAGTGCTATCGAATTGCTTTATCTTCTAAGCAAATTCAAGGGAATGAGTTAGAAAAAGCATAACAAATAGTGGGGACTTCCTCAAAACCAAATCCTTTTGATGATCCAAGAGAGTCTCCCAGTTCGTTGGTTCCTAATGAAGATTATGAAGATCATGCCTACCTAGGAGGGAAAGTTTTGAGAATTAGAACAAAGTTACCCTCGTATTTTAAGCAAAGGTTGATTGAGTTTTTTCCAGATAAATCTAGATATGTTCGCTTGGTGTTCCGAAGATGTTACTGGTGTTCCCTCGGAAATTATTTGTCATAAATTGTCAATAAAAAAACAATGTGAGACCAATAATTCAGAAGAGAAGACCCTTCTCCCATAAAAAATCGGAGGCGATAATAGCAGAGGTAGAGCGTTTGACCAGAGTCGGGCATATTTGAGAGTCTTGTTATCCGAAATGGCTGCAAATCCGGTCATGGTTAGAAAGAAGAATGAAAAATGGCGAATGTGCATAGACTTCACAGATTTAAAATAGAGATTTCCGAAAAGAACCTTTTCCAATTCCACGGATTGATCAGTTGGTAGATTCGACGTCAGGGAATTGATTGTTTCCTTTTATGAATGCTTAAGCACGGTATAATCAAATAAAGATGGATCCAATGGATGAGTAAAGTACTTCATTCATCACCGGAAGAGGTTTGTATTGTTATAAAAAAATGTCGTTTGGGTTAAAAAATGTAGGGGCAACTTATCAGCATTTAGTAAATAAAACCTTCGAATTACAAATCAGAAGAAATGTTGAAGTATATATTGATGACATGCTTGTTAAAATTCCGAAGGATGAAAATAACTTTGATGATCTAGAGGAAACGTTTACCAACTTGAAGATGGTGAATCTAAAATTAAATCCATAAAAGCGCATGTTTGGGGTTTGCTCAGGAAATTTCCTCGGATATATAGTAAGTGAAAAGGGGATTAAGGCTGATCCGGTTCAGTTAAAAGCTCTTGCATCTATGACTTTCCCCGGAATATTAAGGAAGTACAAATTCTAACAGGAAGATTGACTGCACTAAACAGATTTATATCCCACTCTTCAGATAAGTTCGCTCATTTTTTTCAAGTTTTGAGGCATGCAAGTTGGAAAGAATGTTTGGAGGATTTTTGTCAGATTAAAGAGTATTTTTATTCCCCGTAAATTCTTACTAAGCCTTTATCAGGAGAGAGATTGTTTATTTATATTATCATTTCAGATTATGCCGTTAGTGCCGTATTAATCTGAGAAAATTATAATGCTCCAAAATTGGTGTACTATATCAGTAAAAGCTTATTGTATGCAGAGAAGCGGTGCCTAAAGTTGGAGAAGTTGGCTCTTGCGTTAGTGATTGCTACTCGAAAAATACGACCGTATTTTCAGGCTTATTCTGTTATGGTGCGAACGTCTTTTCCACTAAAATCTATGCTTTAGAGGCCTGATATTTCGAGGAGAATGACTAAATGGTCGGTCGAATGATAGGATTTTGACATTGATTTAGAACCAATGAATGCAATTAAAGCTCAAGCCATGGCTAATGTTTTAGTATAATTTCACTCTGAACATTATGATATGGATATTGATAAAGGTAGTTCTGAGGCCGAATGGATAATTCAATCTTATGGAGGATCGAGCACATCTTGAAATGGGGTTGGGATACAATTGGCTTCTCCAGAAGGGATATCAATGTTTCAAGCCATTCGATTTGGGTTCAAAACAACAAATAATGAAGTGGAGTATGAGACAGCTTTAGCAGGTTTAAGGCTTGCACATATTTGTGGAGCTAAAAAAGTTAAGTTAATTAGTGATTCACAACTTCTCATTAATCATGCATCTGGACAGTCCGAGACTCGAAAGGATTATCTAATAAAATACTTAAAAGCGTTAAAAGACATGTCTCCAGACTTCGAAAAATAAGCTATGAACATGTCTGAAGAGAATAAAATTCGATGGCAGATTCTTTGGCTACTATTTCATATTTAGAGAAATATTTGTGGATCATTACTCTGGAAAACCCGTACGTAAGTAAGAGTTTAGAGTAAACTGTTGGGGTTATTGATGAATAAACTCAAGTATTAAATTGTGAAGACAAGGATTGGAGAAAAAACATAACCAAATTCTTATAAAGTGACAAATTACCAGTCGACGAGTCATTATCTGAGAAAGAACGCTTCAAATATCATGGTTATAGTGTTATGGGAGGAGTTTTGTATAAAAACTCTTTTAATAAAAACCTTTGATTTGATGTTTAGGCAAGAATGGATCGCATGTAATATTGTCAGAACTACACGATAGAGAAGGATCTCCACACTACAGGTATAAATCTTTGATTAAAAGAGTGTTCTTGACAGGATATTATTGGCCTACAATATCATTCGATGCGAGAGAGCTAGTTAAAAGATGTGATGCATGCCAAAGATACGCTAATATAATCTATAATCCATGAGTTCCTCTCGAAAGTATATCAAAAGCATTGTCATTTAACCGATGTGGTATTGACTTTGTGGGTCATCTTCTAATGGCTTCCAGGGGACGACAAACAATAATCGTGGCGGTTGATTATATTTCTAAGTGGGTGGAAGTAGAACCATTGGCATGAACCAAGTCTAAAGATGTAATCAGATTTATCACTTCAAATATTTATTGTTGTTTTGGGGTCCCAATGAAAATTACTTCAGATAACGGGCCTCAATTTGACAACAAAGAGTTGAAGAGTTTTTGTAATTCTCGAGGGATACAACAATGCTTTTCATCTCCTTTCCACCCACAAGAAAATGGACAAGTAAAGGTCACTAATCGGACAATTCTCGATATGTTAAAAACTAATTTGGAGGGAAAGTAGGAAAGTCGCCTATTTATATACAAGAAGTTCTATGGGTGTATCGAACAACAACTTCAGAATCTCTATTTGCATTAGTGTATGGGATGGATGTTGTAGTACCATCCTAAGCAGCATTTCCATCCTATCGAGTAATAGCATATTTCGAGGAGCCTAACGATACAAGCAGAGCAATGGAACTTGATTTTGTTGAAGAAAAAATAATACGAGCACATATGAAGTCATTAAATTACCAAATGTTGATGAGAAGTATATATGCCTCCAAGGTAAAACGAAGAGACTTTAAAATTGGGGATAAGGTATTAAGAAAATGTTTTTCTTCACACAAAGGAAAAACACCTCCTAAAATTAGGTCCTAATTGGGAAGGTCCTTACAAAGTAACAGAAAGAGTGAAACCTGGAACATATCGAATCAAAGATAAATAAGGAAGAAATTTGAAACACCCATGGAACATAAAGCATCTTAAGTTGTACTTGGAGTGAATGTAAGAAATATATATAAGTTTTTTTCTTTTTTCTCTTGTGTAAAATATTGGTGGCACACTCTTTCCTACCCTAAGAGGCACAATAAGGTTTTAATGAAGTGCCATTTTAAACCGATTTATATATATATATGAATTATTTACCTTAAAACCTTGATTTTGGACCTACTAGGTCTTCCGACGAAAGTTGGTTTTCAACTATTATATTTCCGACGAAAGTTGGTACTCAACTATTATATTTCACACAAAAGTTCGTCTTCAACTATTATATTTCCGACAAAAGTTGGTTTTCAACTATTATATTTCTTTTGGACCTTTGAGAATAGATAATAAAGTTTGTATAAGTTATTCGAGGCATTATGAAAGTGTAAATAAAAGAGAATATTTTATAAATGATGAAATGTTTTTACAAAGATGCCTCAAAATTTGAGAGGACTTTTTACAAGAACAAAAACGCCTCGACATTTATGAGGAGTTTTAATAAAAATGCCTCAAAGTTTAAGATGACTTTTATAAATTACCTTATAATAAAAAATACTTATGATATTTGTCCCTCGATAGATTCAGATGAGTCGTAACCATCATATTCTAATTTTTTCTTTCATTTTTAATTTGACTTTCACTATCATTTAACAATAGCCTACGAGGGCGAAATTTGGTTGGAACATGTTCCCAAAAACTGCATAAGTTGAGGTCAGGATAACGTGCATGGATCACCTGGATTAAGACACACCTAACTGTTGAATCCCTCGAGTCTAACTTATCAACACATTTAGCAGCATAACTTTCAACAACATTGAATTTTTCTTTCTCAATATTAGCCATGATGAGTTTTCTTTCTTTTACCATTCTTTCAAAATCCTTAAATTATTTGTTGAAGCCATCTGTTGTTAAGCTATTAGATTCTCTATAAGCTGCAATGAGTTTATCTTTAATATCATTTTGATCCGTGAAAGAGTCCCTTTTCTCCTGAAAAAAATTTTCGATGAGCATGACATAATTCTCAGACGCATTGAGTTTTTCGAAGATGGGATCAACATGCCGTTCAAGGGTCGAATGCTCATGCTTAAGCTCTTCAAGTTACGATCTGAACTTTGAAATTTCAAATTTGTAATGACTCCTCCGATCCTTGAGATATTGTATTTGTTTCCCAATAGATATAGAGGAGTGAAGAATACTTCTGATGCGAAGAGAAAATTCATCTTCCAGAGGAATTTCAAAGGATCTAGAGGGAGACATTTCCTCAAAAGTATTCAGGGGTGGGGAATCAGGTGGTTGAACATTTTCTTGAGAACTTTGAACATGTAGATGAGTCATTGGAATTGGATTAAGTTTGGGAAAAAAAGAACTTTTTCCGGGGAGTTTTTGATTGGATCATTCATTTATGTTTTCGGGGGGATGGCATTAATAGAAGCCTTTGGAAATTCTTCAGAAATAGTCTTCAATTTTCTTTGCACTTTCTTCTTAAGAGAAGTCCGAGTTGGAAGCTTCTTGGGAGGAACTTTCTTGACCTTATCACTAGCCTTTAATTTTGAACTCTTAGACGTGCTTATCTTATTGGTTGATTTCTCATAAACTTCTTCCATTTCCGAAGGAATATCTGATTTTTCATCAAGATGACTTTTAGCTCTATCTCTTGTTGGAAGGTAAACGATCACATCTTTTTTATACAGCCTATCTAGCACTTCTTGTTTCGAAGGGGGAGTCATGAGTTCCTATATTGTTAGCCGCTCTGAGGGGTTAAGTCTCTATAGACGACATTTGGCTAGGTTCGTGGGGGTGAAGAAAAGTTGAAACTTATTAACCAAGCAGTCTTGGCCCATAAACTTAACTCATAAAAAACATATTTAGCATGAGGAACAAATTCAGCGCATGGCTTGGATATACCACACATCGATGTTAATGAAAGGAAATTGTCAGTCCCTATATATAAAAAAACATAACAAAGAAAATTTCAATGAATGAAAAACCATACCTTTGTTTGTCCATACTAATGTGTGTTTTTGAAGGTTACTGGTAGCGTCCTCGGACCCCGTCTCCCAAAGACTACAGAAAAAGAGGAAACATTGTTTCCATTTTTTTATCCCCTTCAAGAAATTTTTTTATTACTTTTTTACCACGCCCAAAGGTAAGATAATAGAAGGAGAAGTATGAATTCTTTGCTAACCCAGAAAGACCGATAAGTTCCTCCAAGACGAAAGGGAATCCTGAGATCCTAGAAGCCATGACACACACCATCAGGGTGAACCACATGTTAGGACCGTTTTGGGTGGGGCATAAATCAATTTTCAAAAATTATTCGACGAAAAAGAGCTCAGGTGGATAGTGAAGGCCCCATTCTAATATTTCAATATAAACTATCATCTCGTTGTCTCTAACAAAGAAGGGGGTTTCCCCGACGGTGGGGAAACAGATCTTTATTGATGGAGGGATTCCCCATCGAAATCTTAATAGCTCTTCTTTGGGTGGCTCAAAGTATTTATATTGAATTCTATGCCAATAGATTTCTGTTGTCAATACTCTTTTGATTTTTTCGTACTAAGGCCTCAACTTCCGGCGGTAATGGGACGTCTTAATTAAGTTTATTTTCTTTTTAGGAGAACTAATAACTTCAGTTGTATATTTGAGGAGACCTATAGTAGTGATTTGTTCTTTAATGTCGCGAGGAACACCACAGTAGAAAGCTTCTTCAAGAAGTTTTTTAGTAAGAGAATCTGTATGGTTTTTCTCTTCTTTTGAAAAGTTAATTTCTGGAATGGCTTCAATAGGCTTATTGGTCCTCCGAGCAACATCTTCTCGCGTCAATTTTTAGGGAGGAACCTCAGGTGTTGGCCTCAAATTTCCATGAGAGGTGGCAAAAGGTATTGAGAGAACGTCATATGAGGATTATTTGGGACATTTTGAATATTTGTGCATGTTATCTTTGTGGTTCCTCTTTCATTTCGAAGAAGATCCTTTCAAATTTTTGTTTTTCCCCATGATTTTGGAGTCACTCTTGTAAATTGGCAAACAAGACTGACTGGGGTGCTGAGAGCAAATTTCTGAAGGAATGATAGTTGTTGAATTCTCTGTGGGAGGCTAGGTACCGTAGTAGAAGACTTTCGGGGGCTGGGACTCTGGCGCAACGTGCAAACCAACGACTCTTCTTTCTTCGAGATTTTGGCTAATAGTTAGCCAGTATGGTATGAAAAAACTTCTTGGCATACACTATTATTTCTCTCTCTAAAGTAATTGGTTAGAACTTTCTCTCTCTAAAAGTGGCTTTGGGGAATTGTGATGAACGAATGCTACTTATAAGGAGAAGATTGGCTTGAAATCATCGAAGCATATAAAACGCACGAGTCGTTTTCCTAGAGGTAAATTATCCAGCATATGCTTATGAGTGCCTAGGGAACCGACATGCCACCTTTAGGCTATATTGTATCATAAAGAAGAGCACTCTAAAGATTAGTCAGTTAACATTTGTCAAGAGAGAAGAATTTTCATTGGTGGTGTCAGAAAAAAGACGTGACGTCATAAGTTGTAAAATCTGGGACATGTTTGGTATGGGTATCAAAAGCTCTTGGTGAAATTTTATTGAAATTGGGTTATTTTAAAGTTCGATGTCAAAATGTCGAGGGGATCCCTTATGAATAAAAGAATTTATGAAGATAGACTAGCTTTGGCCATAAGAGTTAGCCAAAGTCCGAAGAGAAAGCAACAAGTGAAATCCGATGGAGTTAGGGCTATATTGAAGTCCTTGTTTAAAGCATTTTCACAAGGGCTGGGGGGCTACTGATAAGGGAAGATTAAAGATTAAAGAAAGCTATAAGTATTTATTTAACAAAAAAAGTTTCTAAGGGGAAATTGGCAATTATGTAATAGAAAATGACTAAATTATAGCAAACAATAGACTTAAGGACTATACCACAATTAGTAAATTGTTTAGGACCCACGATTTGTATTATAAAAGCACCACTCTTTTATTGGGAATGAGATGAATAAATGATTAAGCAATTGTTACATTGACTGTCTCTCTCTAAAAACATGTCTTTCTCTTTCTAAAGAATTGTTTAAGTAATATGAACAACATATCAGTCCTTTAAATATTATTTGATCTAGAAAACCTCCTCCAAAGATTTCTGGAACGATCATTAAACACTCAAATTATAGTTTTCTTTATAGTTACTTCATCAACCAATTCTCTGATGAGAAACCCTTATCTAAAAGAAGCAATAACAATTTGCTCATAACAATCATCCAAGCTATTCTTTTTAAGAATGAAGTGTTTGGTATAATATTTCAAACTCTCTTTGACCAACTATTTGCACTAGATTATCATGTCTCCATTCACCTTCATTTTTTAATCCCTATAAATTGTCGTTCAAACATTGTCCAAAACATAACAAAATTCTGCATAGAAGCCTGAAAAAGTCGGCTATACCACTTTAAAGCATTATCCTTAAAGGTTTGAGAGAAAGCACGACATAACAATTTATCTTTATTTTTATAATTCATAATAAAGTTTTTAAATTGCTCAAGGTGATTATCTGGATCCTTATTCTCATCAAATTTCTTCACTTTGGACATATCAAACAACTTCGGTAGGTGTCTAGAAATATTTTCCACCGGTAATTAAGATTGTCTCTAATAATGTCTCTAACTATACTGATGACCTTCGTTAGTCATTTCATAAAGACCATACTCTGATGGATTTACGAATTAGATGTTTACTTGGTAATCAAAACCCAGTTTCTCTAACCCTCTTTGCAATAAAACAATACTCTCATGCATGTACTATAGTTTTTTATGGTCCAACCATACCTATTGCTACCATTATATCCTTAACTTCATAAGGTTTATGTTTATCTAAGGAGTCACAATGTTTTTTCGAGTCTCGCTCTCGCTTCAAACCCTGATATCGACTATAATGTTTCTTTGAATAACGCCCACCACCAGAGCTTCTATTTTTCCCGTGGTGGTGATCCCTTTATGAAGAAGAAGAAAACTCATCTGAATCGAAGATATAATAATAGCTAGATTCCCATGGACTATAACGATATTTGACATTTCTCTCTTTTCTCCCGGAATGATGGATTTTGTTTTATTGGAACACTTTTATTTTGTAGTTTTCTCTGTTTTGTAATGAATCTCCATAATCTCCTCCAGAAACCTCTTCTCTTTCACCTTTCTGAATTTATGATTGAACCTTTTTTGGTCGAACTATCATTGTTTTTGTTTGCGCATTTAACACAATGATTTAATTGTGCATCTGATCTTGATGTTCTTCTAAGGTCAGTTAATCTTGTTACTCTTTGTATTAATGTTGGGTATGAACATCCCTAACTAACTCATCAAAACACTCTCTAACTGTTATTCTTTCGGTAACCACCACATGATCCACTTGCATTTCATAATCATCTCTCGCTATAATATGAAGAAAAGCTTATCATATTAATGGTTATATATGTTCATCTATGTGAACCTGTATAGGCTTCCACTATGGTCGCCACTGATTAACCCAAAAATATACGAGGCGCAAAAGTGTTAAAAATATTTTGAATTGAGTCACACAAATGTTAGAAAGATAATCTAAAAAATAAATTTTAGAGAGAGAAACTGCCAAATATAGTAACAAAAATAATAAGTGTTCCATGTTTCCAAGAAAATGTACATTGACTTGTATAATAATAGAGGCGGGCCATTAAACCTACATGGTTAGCCTATTTTGGCTAATTATGATTGGTTCCCCACAATAGCAAACAGTTTCATGATAAATCATGTTCTTATTAATGCATGAGATGTAAATTTCTTTGAAAAGATAAATAAAGGAGCCTTTACCCCGATTAATATTGACGAAAGATAAATAAATGAGTTTTTATCCCGATCAATGTTAATTACGATTGTTTCCTACCACATTAGCAAATCGTACCATCTTTTTGCGATGATTACCCTTGTGGTGTATAATCATTGTCAGGAAGCTGACATTGAAACCTACGATTTTAAAACTAAATACAATTATTATTACATCATATAACTTAAATAGTACATAACCTAATTGTCCTTGAATTTTGCTTTAAATAAGCTAATTCTTTTTTTTGATATTTTGCTTGAAGTAACTTAACTGCCAAGTGCAGTAACTTCTTATGTGGAAATTCAGTTGTCTAAAATGGTCATTAACATCAAATATTTGTGTAAAGTGAAATCATTTAATCAATAACATTGACATTGAAACCTTAAGACCATTAACATCAAAATCCTAATCATATGGTTAGATAACATGCAAATAAATAAAGATAACATCAAAACCCTAATATCATGAACTTTTAAACCTTAATTATTGGTGTAAACTGAAATCATCTAATAAACGATATTAAAATCAAAACCCAAAACATTGCATACATTTCATACTTCTTTTAACCTTTGTTGCTTCTTTTAACCTTTGTTGCGTAGTTCATATTTATCCATATTTTGTACTTTGCAATTAGGTAAAAAAAAGCTCAAATTTAATCCATATTTCACACTTGACATGCCTATAGTTTGGATTTTTCATTTCCATCGTTTTTTGCATTTGTTGACTCGAGTTTTCGAAAACACAAAATAAATTTTTTCACACGCTTGGGCAATCTAGAACACAATGAACGACCATAAAAGCTTCGTAACTTTGGATTCCTAATTTTAGAAAATAAATCAAGAAAAAAACATTGAAACTATCTAAGTCACAATACAAAGCTTTATAAAAAATATATAAGATAAATAATCATGAAAATGTCGAAAGGAAGAGAAAAAATGACAAAATATAGAGATTGAGAAAGAAAAACCGGACAAAACAACCTCATTTTTTAAAAGCAAAAAATCGTACTTTTAAAAGTTTTTTTTTAAAAAAAAAAATTTTGATAAAAAAAACAGAAAAATAAAAACCATTTTAGTAAAAAGTAACTAGCCTTATATATTCAACAAACACATTTGGATTACTAAAAGAACTTAATATTGTGTGATAATTTATAGCAATAGTTCGGTATTAGGTTGCAAGATTTGAGCTAGTGTGTAACAGGTAGAAAATAATTTTGCCAATAAATATTTGTTAATACTTTATTTTTATCTATATAAGTTTTAACATTTCTTATAAATATTGTATACATGTAATTCAAAATATGTTTATAAAAATAGTAATCAATATACAAACTACTATTTATTCATCTTAGTATATGTTGTATAAAAATAAACCTATGTTTAATTAAAAAAATGTCGTTTCATATATTATAAAACGCAACGATACGTAATAAAAATTGACGAAACAATAATAAAAATTTGTCATCCAATAAAAAGAATTCATAATAAAATTTCAACAATAAAAAAATAACAAACATAACAATTGTGGATAGGCAAAAATATCTTTTGTGGTAAAAGATAACTTCTTAGAAAATATGGTACCTGATGAAGGCATTGATTTTTTATGGCTTTCTCTCCAAGAAACGAAAGAAACCCTAAAGAATCAGCATTATTCTTCTTGCCTCTTTGAATTTTTGGTTACTTACCATGAATTCATCCTTGAATTTGCTCAAAGAAAGTGAAAAGTTTCATTCTCTTCAATAAATCAACACCAAAAACATCAAGCCAAAATCATATGTAGATGCTGTTAGAAGAAATTTGAATGATGAAACAATGAATTTCAAGCCTGAATTCATCAAACAAACTTCAGATCATTGCTCCATTCAATACTCTAAAGAAACTAAAAAATTTCTTCTTCTGCAATCATCCATTACCTTGATTGGAAAATTCAGCGATGAAATACCAAAAAAGCTGTTCTCGATCAATTCTTGCAGTCCTTTAAATTCAAAGGTGCCTATACATTCACCAGTTATGATTCAAGACATGTTTTTATTGAATTTCAACTTCCAGAAGATATAAGCACAATATGGAACAAGAGTGTGTAGAATATCGAAGGAAAGACCATGAGAATTCTGAGATGGAGCCTAGAGTTTAACAAACGCTTTGAAAATCCTAATACAATGGTGTGGGTTCGCTTTGAAAGATTCCCAGAGTTCATGTTCAATGCCAATATTATCAAATCTTTAGCCTCATCTATTGGAGTTCCATACAAAATCATTGTTCCTAATGGTAACAAGGCTGCCATGAATGTGTGCTTCGCTCAGGTAGAATTGGACATTTCCAGAGATCTTGTATATAAACTTTGGATAGGATTCGGGTCTAATGATGGATGTTGGATCAAGGTTAGTTACATCATATTGGTCACAAGGGAGAAGACTGCTCTAGGGCTGTCAAACAGATATTTCGGATACAAATCTGTCTATCCGAATCCGAAATCCGAAATCCGAAATCACTATTCGAATCCGAATTCGAATACGAATTTTTTTTAAAAATAATATCTGAATCTGTATCCGACGGATATTATCCGAATACGGATAATATCCGAATCCAAATATCCACTAAAGTTTTTAACTAACTGCATTATTCGTTAGGCTACCTTTATAGACACCTTAGTAGAAATTCATATTCCCATTTTAGATGTGGGATAAGGTTAAAAAAAATATACTTATTTTGAAAAGCCTTTTATAGAAAGTTTGGTAGCAATTCTTTTCCACATTTTAGATGTGGGATAAAAGTTATAAGACTAAAAAAAATATACTTGTTAAGAAAAGCCACCATATCTTTTATAAACAGTTTGGTAACGATTCTTTTTCCAACTTTAGATGTGGGATAACTTATAATTTTTAAAGAAGCAATCTTCCATATTTATGGACAACTTTCTTAGTATTTTGTTTTGCTTTTTACGGGATAGCTAAAAAATATGTTTAAATAAAAAAATTATATATATATATATATATATATATATATATATATATATATATATATATATATATATATATTTATACAATTTCGGATATCGGATATTTCGAATACGGATATGTCTATATCCATATCCGCTATTTTTGGATACGAATTCGGATACGAATATTATCCGTTTTCTTTCGAATACGGATATTATCCGTTTTTTTGGATTCGATATCGAATATTTCGGTCGGATATCGGATTTTTCGGATTTTTTTGACAGCCCTAAACTGCTCTAAGAATGAAAATATGGTTCATCAAGAAAAGAAAGTCGAGTCTACTGAAAGTGTTAAAGATAATGCCATTCAGGTAATAGCAAAGTCTCAAAATGTTAAAGAAAAGCCTGATCAAGAAACAAGAACATCTCAAAATGTGTCTAGCAGCATTCAAACTTTCAGTAAAGTTTATATAAGAAAGCTGAAATCTATAGTCACTAGAAAAGATCAAATACAGGAAAACGTTACCGCTGATCTAAATGAACAAAAGAACAAAACTCTTGAGGAAGATAATAATAGCTTGGAAGTTATTGAAGCCCTGCATAAACTGGATCAAGACTTTGCTCAAAGTAATCTGCAGATTGATGAAAATATTGAATCTCCTCTCTATGAAAACCTTGGCAACAATAATGTGTCTCCTAGATATCCACCACCTTCTAATGATTTTGAGTCAATACTCACCAGCAAGATGAAATCTGAAATGAAAAGAAGAAAATAAAAAAATTTTACTGTCAATTCTCTAAATAGAAAAGGAGAACAACCAAAGCCTAAATCCATATCTGATAATGATAAGGATATCTAGTTAGAATGCTAGAGGGGTTAACAATAAGCCTACCTTGAGAATGTTTATTTCCCTTGTCAAAGAGCACAAAATCAAGATACCATCTATTCAAGAACCTATGGCTGATTATGGCAAGATTGAGAATGTTTCTACTAGGTTGGGATTTAAAAAATTTGTTGCCAATTGCTCGAACAAAATGTGGATTCTTTGGTGTGATGATGTGGAGATTAATGTTATAAAAGATCACGATTAACTTTTGCACATGGTGATTACCTATCCATGCTGTGAGATCAAATTTAATTTTTCTGCTATCTATGCTAAGAGTCAACGTCTTCTTAGAAGGGATCTTTGGGCTCAAATGAATTCTATTGCTTCCACTGATGTTCCTTGGATGTTAGTTGGTGATTTTAATGCTATAACTTTCTCTGAGGATCAAGTTGGTTGTACTACTTATGACTATGCCAGCACCAATGAATTTAATGATGCTATTAGATAATGTAACCTTGAAGATGCAGGTTTCGTAGGCTCAAGATACACTTGGAACAGGATTACTAGATGGAAGAGGCTTGACATATCTATGATAAATGATAAGTGGAGTGCTACCTTCAAAGATATCCTGGTTATCCACATGGTCAGAACGTGTTCTGACCATGCTCCTTTGCTAATTTATTAAAACTATAACAATGCTCTAACTGTTAATAAAAAGAATAACTTTAAATTCCTTAATGCCTGGACTAACGAAGATAGTTTTTTAAGTACTGTTAGACAAAATTGGTGTTTGAATTGCAAGGGGAATCCTAGTCATGTCTTCTGGTACAAGTCAAGGAGGCTCAAATGCTGCCTCAAGAATTGGAATATCAAGACTTTTGGCAACATCTTCAACAAAGTCAAGTAAACTGCTTATGTTGTTAAGAATATGGAAAGTAGGCATTTGGAAAACGACAATATGATTTCTAAGGCTGATCTTTCTAGAGCCAATAACATGTATATCAAAGCTCTAAGAAATGAAGAAAGCTACTGGATCCAGAAGCGTTATAATATCTGTATTAAAAAAGGAGATGGAAACACTAAAATCTACCATGCTTTTGTCAAGAAGAAAAGAAGACGTAATACTATTAAAGGCATCAAGGAAGATGGTGTCTGGATTCACAAACCTAATGACATTGCCCATTCTGCTGAAACTTTCTTTAAAAATGTTTTAGCTTCTAAGTCTTATACTAACATGGATGATGAAGTTCTATTAATGCAGGATAACATATTCAGCAACATCTCTAATCTTGTTTCGAATGATGACAATGATTTCATCCTAAAGAAAACAAACAAAGATGAAATATGGAAGGTCATCACCAATATGAGTAATGATAGTGTTGCTGGGCTTGACGGGTTTAACATTTGTTTCTTTAAATCTTGTTGGACTATTATCTGTGATTAGGGCTGTTATCGGTCCGGTTCAGTCTGGGTTTTGCCGGAACCGGACCGGACCGCTAAGCTTATTGGTTCGGACCGGACCGGACCGCTAAGCTTTCGGTTCTAATTTTTGGAACCGGACCGAACCGTTAAGCTTTCGGTTCGGTTCGGTCCGGTCCGGTTCGGTTCCGGTTCCGGTTTGGTCCGAGTTTGTTTCGGTCCGAGTTCGGTCCGGTTCCGTTTCGGTCTGTTTCAGTTCGGTCCAGTTTCGGTTCGGTTCGTTATTTTTCCGGTTCGGTCCACTTAAAAAAATTAAATCCAATTAAAATTTGATTTTTAATTTTTTTATATTGAAGTAAATAATATAAAAACTAAGGTTTATAAGTTAATCTTTTAATTTTTTTAAAAATTGGTAATTAACTATTAATTTTGGTACTATAATTTATAAAATAATAAATAATAATAGTAAATAATTGGTTCTAACGGTTTTATTGGTCCGATTTCCTATCGGTTCTACCGGTTTATCGATTCTACCGGTTTATCGGTTCTACCGGTTTATCGATTCTACCGGTTTATCGGTTCTACCGGTTTATCGATTCTACCGGTTTATCGGTTCTATCGGTTTACCGGTTTTCTCGGTCCGATTTCATATCGGTCTTATCGGTTTATCGGTTTTATCTGTTCGGTTTCTAACCGGTTTTTTGTTTCGGTTCCTCATCGGTTTTCGGTTTTTAGAATGGAACCGCGAACCGAACTGTTAAGGTTCGGTCCGGTTCTCGGTCCGGTCCTTATCGGTTCGGTCCTGGTCCGGTTCTCGGTTCTGGAGAGCCGTTAACAACCCTATCTGTGATGATCTTTGTAGGTCCATAAACTCTTTTCTTAAAGGCAATCCTTTCCCTGATGGTGTTTATGCTACAGGAATTTGCTTGATTCCCAAATGTCCAAATCCTACTACTTGGATATCCGCTTATGTTCAATGTTTAACAGAATCTTATCTAACTTAATCAACTCTAGGCTGGCTTTTATATTACCTAACATTGTCTCTAAGATACAGGGGGATTTTGTTAAAGGAAGGCTCATTCACGAGAACATTCTAATCGCAAAGGAAATGATTCATGACATCAACAGAAAGCCTAGTGCTGGCAATGTTTTGATTCAGCTTGACATGTCCAAAGCCTTTGATAAGATGTCTCGTGTTTTTATTCTTAAAGTGCTCACATGCTTTGGTTTTACTGATAAATTTGTTTCACTAATTAAGAGCATGATTACTAATGTTCACATATCAATTCTAATAAATGGTTCTGTCATAGGTTACTTCCACCATAAGAAAGGATTAAGGCAAGGAGACCCTTTGTCTCCAAGCCTTTTTATCCTTGCAGAAGAAGTTCTTCTGTGTGGTCTGCACAACCTTTACAACAATAATAAAAGTCTTCGATATGTATCTAGATCCAATTACCTGGTGCCTTGTTTGGCTTTCGCTGATGACATCCTGGTTTTCACCAACTGCAAGCCTTCCTCAATTGCTGCCTTAAGCAACTTCCTAGACAAGTATCAACATGTTTCTGGTCAGTCTATTAACAAAGAAAAAACTAAGCTCATTGTCTCCAACAAAGCCAACCATTCAACTAAAAGAAGTATCAATCTAATCTATGGATTCGACACTGATACTCTTCTTTTCAACTACCTAGGGATAACTATTGCAAGGAACAATAAAGGGAAGAATTTCTCCTCTCTAACTGATAAGATCCATGATAAAATTGCTGAATGGGACACTAACAACTTATCTTTTGCGGGAAGAATGACTTTAATAAACTGTTTTTAATGCCTATCTTGTTCTATTCGATGCATAGTTCCTTAATCCCTCATACAATCATCAAGAAAATTGAAAACTACTTCAACGGGTTCTTATGAAGGTCCAACTACAATGACAAGGAAATCTATTGGACCTCTTGGAATAAGCTTTGTAAACCTTATGCAAAGGGAGGTTTAAACATAAAAAACTTAAAGGATATACAACTAGCCTTTTCTCACAAATTATGGTTCATTTTCAGGAAAAACAATTGCCTATGTGCAGCCATTATGCACAACATATACTGCTCAGAATCTCAAACTATTAAAGCCAAGTACAAAAGCACTGATTCAATTGTCTGGAAAAGGATTACTACTATTAGACACAATGCTAAGAAACATATAAAGTGGAAGCTTGGGAATGGCAGTATGAATTTCTGGTTGGAAGAATGGCATGACCTTCCTCCATTGATAAGTGACTCTAACTCATTCAACTAGTTTATTAATGCTAGTGTTAAAACATTTTGGAAAAACAATAACTGGGATTTTAATACCCTTAACAACATTCTTTCTATTGACGGAATCAACCATATTTCTAAGTATAGTATTAACCCTTTTCAGAAACTCTTTTGGTGAAGCAAGTAGTGGTGTCCTATTCAGAAACTCTGATGGTGATATTGTGCTTGGAATCGGAACTCTTCTGGGCAAGCTCAACCCTCTCTTCGCTGAAATAAGTGCTTTACTCGAGGGCTTGATCGTTTGTAAGCAAAAGCTTTGGACTGATGTCGACATTGAATCAGACAGCTTGGTGCTGGTCAACCTTATAGTTAACTGAAATGAGGCATGGTATCTCGAGTCCTCCATAAAAATATGCAGAAGTTTAATTTATTCTAAAATGAACATTCGTTTCATCCCTCGAATCCAAAATCAATGCTCGGATTGGATTGCAAAGCAAGCTCTCACCAACAAGGCCAATCTCAATTCCAATAACACTAATGAACCAAACGCAATCAGAACCCTAGTTCTTCTTGAAAGTTTGGGATTGGGTTACGTTACTTGTTGATAGCTTGCTCTGATGGAATGATTGAAATCATAATTGTATTTTTGTCGAAGTTGTGGAAAGTTGATTTGAAGCTGCTACTGAAAGTTTTCAATTTTCAATCCTTGGAGGAAAAGTTTGACGCTATGTTATTTTTTTTTTCTTTTCAGTTTTGCTTTCTAATTTGGTCCGCACATGTAATTTTGTATTGATTAAGTAAGTAATGAAATGTTTATTTGCTTAAAATAAATAAATATATATATTTAGTAAGTTCGTTTTTTTCTAAATAATACTCCATTTTGAGTGGGCGTTCTATAAGAAAATCCCAATACGGAGTAACGGTCGTTTTTTTCTCATAAATGACTCGACGAATTGAACACCGCAACAAACTCTCTATCTTCTGTCTATACTCTCTGAAACATCTTCAGTCTCTGCAATTCCCTCTTCTTCTTCCTCCTAAATCTAAGCCACGGAAACAAAACCCTAGCTTCTATCCGGTAAGAAAAACCCGCTGACAGAAACCGAGGAACAAAATGCGACGCGCAATTCTCGGGAGAGAGTTCACCTCTAACTCTTCAGGCAATCGCAGTGTTTGCAGGCGTTTGTTTGAGAGACGACGGTGTCTCGCTCCACTGACACTAAACGGAGAAGACCACAACGATGAGTCGCTCGTCAAACAAAGTTCATCGTACCTGAGACTCACTGCTGATCGTCTAATCAGGATTTCTATCATGAAGCTCGACGGTTCACTATTTGGTAACCTCGTTGATTCACACTTCGCATTGTACATTCTCAATATTGTATTTCAATTTTTAGGGAAATGCACCTTTTATGGATCCATAATCGATTTCGAAATTGAAAAACTGACCTACGATTTTGGAATAGACTTCAGTGCTAATTGTATGTTTGGGACAGATGTTCACGTTGCTCGGAATGGCACGGTTGCGGAGCTAAAACAAGCAGTTGAAGCTGTTTTCACGTCCTATATGGAAGAAGCTGAGGCTACCATTTCATGGTAAATTCATGTATGGTTACCTTGGGTGAATTAGGTTGCTTTTCTACTGTACTTTTAATCTGATTATGGATATATGATGTTGTTAGGTCGCATGTATGGGGACACTTTTGCTTGTGTTATCAGGGTCAGAAGCTAATGAGTGATAAAGTCCTGATTAAAAACTTGGGGATCAAGGATGGTGATCAAGTTTGTACCTTTCTTATTTGCTTGATATATCTACTAATGAAGTAGATTAAAGATTTTTAAATGGAATTGGCGGTTAACATCATAGGATTTCTTGTGAACTTAAATTCGTAGCAAGTGTAACTGATAATCTGTCATGCATCAGTTTTGAGATCAAGAAATAATCTTTCGAACCAATTAAGCTACATGATTATGTAGAGCTTACAATGCCTTGCCTTAGTAACTCCTGAAAGACTTATCAAAAAATTATATTGAAACTTCATAGGTGCTTCTTAGTCATTTGACATTTTTATTTGTTCGGCACATGCAGCTTAAATTCATTCGGCATATGTCCATAAACTATTCCCCTCTGAAAAGAAGATCGAAAGTTCAGAATCTTGGCTGCATACGTTACCTTGAGTAAGTCTTTGCTTCTCATTTTTGTGTATACTTGGGAGACTATGCAGGATCCGTTTCATTGTTTAACTCTTAAACAGTCTATCCCTCTATGATTCATCATTTGCTTTTGGTTTGTTTTCATTCATTATCGAGCCAGACTGTTATCTGGTTTAGAATCTCGAAATTTCATTTAAGTGAATGCTTTAGCTCTCTGTATAAGCTCCTTAGTTTGTTTGCATGGTTTGCATATGAACTATATGGCACAGAGCTTCACAGAACTTCGGAGGGAAAAAATGAAAAAAATATGAAATTTTTCATAGTATAGAATATAAATAACAAAAAGTATTCTCCTGAATGAGTTTCATCTTAGGACCACTGCATCTTTATTGTTTTTGCCTGGCAGGTTATTTTGCATGAAAAAGTCCAAAAATATTAGCAATTCATCATCTTTTGCATCATGCTATACTCTAAGCGTACATATGTGTTTCTACATTGTTTTATGTAAGGCTGCCATCAGGAACAAATGCCCTTGAAAAGAAACAAGCTCCTCTGCATGAAACCAACAGCAAAAACGAATATCGTGAAGGTAGCTCGGAATACTGTCCCCCTAGTGATGGTCAAGATGAGCAACCGCCACCTGAGTTCAAGTTATCTAGTTTCTTGAAAGGATGGCTCTCGTACTCCAGATTGTGGGGTGTTTCAAAAAGAGGATCAGAAAAGACTAGTCGTCCTTCGAGATTTGGTCCTCAATTGTTCAGGTGATGTTACAAATTTAATTAGGCGCATAAGACATAAAATGAAGAAAACATATTGGATCTAATCTTCTCCAAAGACTATAGGTCTTTCACCCAACCGAGTGGATCAACTGATGTACTGTTGCTCCCCTGTAACTAAGATTCGGAGTTCTGGATACGTATTGTAATAGTTTAACTAGAATTTTGAGTTTTGGATACCGCTTGTTTCTACCTTAACTTTCCGAGTTCTGAATCATGGATATTCAGTAGGTTATATAATTTGAATGTTACTGTGTCCTTTGTTGTTCCATCCTACTTGAAGGTGGACTACTCCGAAGAACAATTTTGTTGCCGGCTGAAAGCCAGATGTTGTAAGACCAACAGAATTTACATATTCTGCTTCAGAAATGTTTTTCCTTATGCAGTAATATTTGTAGAGAAAGAGCACCAAAGAGCTACTGAAAACTAATAAGATAACACAGTTAATTTCATCTATAAACTAGAATAACCTAAGATATGAAAAGTAAAAAACACAAGCAATAGGAAGTGTTACAAGTTCAATGGAGTTTGTTTTTTTTGAAAACTACAATTATATTAAAGAGCCACAAGAGCAGAGTTTAAACAGATTCTAGTAAATTTTACTAGAAAATTAATAAAAGAACAATTTTTCAAAAATGGTACAAAATTGAATCTAATAATGTATTTCATTATAGCATGGGGCAACTAAAAAGGTAGGCCACGAAAAAGAGCTTGAGTTCAAAATTGAAATTTTATGGTGATAAAATCTCTAGTCATCGCCATTAGTTTTCAAAAATGGTACAAAATTGGTTCTTCAGAATGAGGAAAAAGAGCTTGAGTTCAAAATTGAAATTTTATGGTGATAAAATCTCTAGTCATCGCCATTAGTTTTCCAAGCAGCGAGATCTAATAGCTTTTAAATTTCTGCGAGGAGATGAATGTCTTCTTGCAAAAAAGAGTAAGAGATATTTAGTGTAAGAGATATTTAGTGTCAGGCAACGACCTGCATAAGAGGGTTAATACAGACAGATAATAATCTTAAAACAACAAGGTTGATCAATAAAATGATAATTAAATGCTGGGATTGTTCAATCTAAGATATCCAAAATTAATATTTTTAAAAAATAGAATAGCTCTTAAAGAGGCGGAGGCATCATTTTAGAGTAAGGTCACAATTAGACTTATATTTAAAAGGTATTTAACAAGGCAATCAGCAACAAAATTTTGCTTCCTAAATATAAGCTTAAGAGTTATGATAAAAGAAATGAGCTTTCTTCAACAAGGAACTAAAAGGGCTATATACCGAGGGGAAATACCATTAGCAAGAGAGTCAAATAAGATTTTGGAATCAATTTCAACCTCTACCAGATTATAGCCAAAGGTTTTACACAAGAGCAGTCCGTCGAGTAAAGCTATGGTTTCAACAATAATGAAAGATTGCTTGCCATAAATTCTGCAACCAGAAGAGAGCATGATACCATTGGGGTTTCTAACTAGAAAACCCCCACAAGATTCACCATTTTGAATACAAACTCCATCAGAGTTAAGCTTCAAAATGATACCTATAGGGGTGTCATTTTACATATTGGGCAGACCCAATAGAGAGGTGATTTGAGCAATTAAGATGAAGGTTGATTTTAAAATCCTTAGACCAGACTTTTCTAGATAGAATATTTGCACAATCTAAAGTAAATAACATATGCAACACCTTTTTCTAAGGTCTAAAGAAGAAATAGTTTTATTTTTAAACTTTGATTTGTTCCTAGCTTGCCAGATATTCCAACAAGTTAAAGAGGGGATAATAGTTCTGATGTGAATAGATTTATTTGTTGAGGAAAATCATATGCTAATAAGATGATTAAAGATCATGAAATTATCAATAATAATGTCAAACAAGTCTCATAAGTATTTCCATACTTCTCGGGTTGTTTGATAGTCCGCAAACAAATGATAAAAAAAAATTATGTTATTGCAAAATTGGCATTTAGAAGTGAAAGAGAATTTCGTATTCTAAAGGAAAGTATCTACATAAATAAATCCTTTCAAATTCATTGAGAGAGAAAAATAATATTTTTGGGGGGTTATTGAATTCCATATTCTAATATAGAGATATCAGGAGCGGTTAAAAGTTTTCAATTTGTTGAAAATGTCTTTGAAATTGAAAAAGCTAGATTGATTAGCATTACATTGGATAATATCATGTTTATCAACATTAAGAGTAAATTTGGTAATTCTGCACATGTAAATAATTGTTACAATATCTCTAAGCTTTTTAATATTCCAATAGTTTTTTTTTTCAAAATTTGTTGATTTTAGTATTGTTATACCAAACAGTATCAGCATCAGGGTTAAATATAATAAGAGTATTGGTGTGACACCATCTCTCAAGCAAAAAATCAGTGTTACCATTTCCAATATGCTAAAAGATGAAAGATTCAATAAATTTTCTAATTGAGATCAACATTTTCCAAGTTTTAGAATCACTAGTTTAAGCATATTTGTATGTGAATGATTTTTATTAGGACAATAGGTAGCATGCATAAGATTAAACCATAAAGATTGATTATTTTTATAAGTAAACCATAGTTTACAAGAGAAAGTGTTTTGGACATTCGAAAAATTTCTAAATTTAAAAATAGAGCTATCATGAGGAGAACAGAGATTGTTCCAATTAGACCAAAACATAGATTTTTTATTCTCTTTTGATCTCCAAAGGAATTTATTTAATATTTTGTGAATTTTGTCAATTATGGACATAGTAGCTTTGAATATAGTAAGAAAGGATGACCATATGAACATATTGAATTGTGACAATCCTTCCACCAAATAAAAGCTGATTGCAATCCGAGTCATGAATCTTCTTTCTAATTTTGTTAATTATATCATCAAAGTACTAGCATAAAGGAAAATACCAAGGTATTTGATAGGTAAATTAGATTGTTTAAAACCAGTGAGATTATATATCTTATTATGCAGTTCTATCTCTGGTTTTAGAAGGTATGAAAACAGATTTCGAATGGTTTAGAAGCTAACTAGAAATCTTTTGATAATGATTAAGAAAGTTTCATAAATATCATCAACATAAGTGAGATAATGAATATGGAAGTTATTTATGGTTTGGTAATACATGATTTGGTTGTTATTGAAAAGCTTTTCTATACCTCTTATAAAATACTATTCAACAATGATGAAAATAGTGGGTGATAAAGGGTCACCCTGCCTTACACCATTGGAAGCGATGAAAAAACCATGAAGGTTTCCATTTATTATCACATAATATTGAGCATTAATTAAGCCTTTATTAATGAGATCAATGACTTTATTTTTAAAGCCAAAGTTGGACATAATTTTTAAAAGAAAGGGGGAGGAGAGTCTGTCGAAAGACTTATCCATATTTAACTTCAAGATATTGTTTCTACTTCTAGTATTGTATTAAGTTCATGGTTCAATTCATGAGAAATTAGAATATGCTCATGAATGTTTCTAATAGAGACAAAGCCTCTCTGATCTTCATACATGATTTTAGGGAGGAGAGTGGCCAATCTAATATTTATTAGCTTGGACAAGATTCTATTATATACACTGCAAAGGCTAATGGGTCTAAAATCCCTCCACGTTCTTAGGGGATTAATTTTTGGGAATAAGACACAAAGAAGTAACATAAATATAATTTGACGCAGATTGACCATTAAAGTAATTCATGATAGCATTAAAGAGGTCATTTTTAATAATGTGTCACCAATTAGTATAAAATTTTATGCTGAAACCATCATTTCCAGCCACACTATTATGATTGAGAGATTGAATGGTTTTTAATATTTCATCTTGAGTTGGAAGATATATAAAAAAATAGATTATTATTATCAGTAATTATCTTAGGAATAAAATTTTGGAAATTAGTTAAATTATGAGGGTTAGGTTGAAAGTTAATGATGTCTTTAAAATGATCCACAACTAAGTTGCTTAGGGTTTCAGGATTCTCAATCCAAGTTGCATTATTCCAAATACCATGAATCATGTTTTCTCTCCTTATTTTATTTACAAAGTTAGGTAGTCCTGTCTTCATTTTTATCCCATGATATGGCAGCTTTCTGCTCCCTGGAAAGCTTTCTCTTTAACAAATTTAGGTGATTGACTTTGGCTTTAGAAAGCTAAATTTTGTCCTCAATATTTCTAGTGATTTCATAGCAGGTTTTATATTACTTAACTTCATTTTCAACATTAGCTAGACTGTACAAAATATTACCAAAAGTGTTTTAATTCTAATGCTTAAGCTTTTGCTTTAACTTTTTTTAGTTTGGTCCATCGAATTTGCAAGGGAGTTCCATTTAAGTTTAAAGACCAATTTTCTTCAATAGTTTGAATAAAATTAGGGTTAAGGGTCCATATGTTAAGGAATTTGAAACTAGATTTAGGTTTGTTTGTATTATTTAAGATAGAGGCACACACTGATGAGTGATATGAGCCAGTTCTAGTCAAATGCCTCACCATTGTAATCTCAAAATAATGGGCATTATAGAAATTCATATCTAACATTTTTCAGACTCTATTGTTGGTCCAGGTGTATTTTGAACCCTGAAAACCAATTTTTTCTAATTGACAATCAATGATAGCATCATTATAGTCATCAATACTGTTTTGATATAATGATAAGCAAGATAATTGCTCATCATCGGAGGAAATAACCTTAAAATCTTCTAACACTAACCATTCTTGGTTAATGATTGAGATTTCTTTAAGATTAGTCCACAAGTCAGATCTTAAAGATCTGGTACATTTAACATACATTATGGTGACAATAAAATGTTTGTTAATCAAATGATGATTAACAGTGATGTGTAAAAATTGGTCATGGTCAATTATGGTGGTAATCTGGAAGTTTTCCTTCTAGATTACCCAAATTTTTGTATTTATATTAGCATAACCATAGTGAAATTTAAGGGTTTTAACAGTTTGAATAAGTATGTTAGATATGATCATAGGTTCTTGCAAGGCTATGAAATCAATTTTGTTAGAATTAATGATGGATTTAATTATTTTATTAGTATCCATGTTGCAAATCCTTGTGACATTCCAGTTAAGTACTTTTAGAGTCACTTGGAAGATGATTTGAGTAACTATATGCACATTTCAAAGGAACATATTTGAAAGAGGAAAATGTATGGTAGATTTTTGTTGTACCTTTTTAGGTTTAATCTTTTATGATTATTTTTAGGCAGTGTTAGAGGAAGTTTTTATTTTATATGTTTATATTAATTGTAATATGGGTTTCATTGGAGGTTTTGAATTTATAAGACATAGATCTATGATCAAACTTATTAAGATTCCGAGATTCTGAGTCAGAATCCAGATTTTTGAATTCATTAAGATTGTTGAATATATTTCCTATCTCTAGAGTATGAATATTATATAATTTCTTCATTTTGAGTATTGAGATCGGGGTTTTCAACCTTATTTTTCATTATATTAGGGATGTCAATAACGTGATTTAGGTTTGTTGACAATATTGACAATTTAAGATAAATTATTTCCAGAAAGTTGATTATCTTTAATGTTATTCATATCTTTATTAGGAATGATCTCAGTTTGTGTTGGTTGCACAATTATGAATTTGACTTTGTTTTTTTGTTTTGGTAACCAAATGGCAGATAAGGCAGGGTTACTGATCTCTGAATTAAATACTTTTAGCATTTGAAGTATCATTAGTTTGGGTGACATTATTTTCAGTATTATTTTACAGTCTATAAATTGATGGCCTATATACTTTCAATCCAGATTTTTTGAATGAGTGGTTGAGAGATATCAAGCTCTAACCACGCTCTGCAACAGTTGAATTTGCCCCTGTTTTTAAGAGGGACTCAGATGGAGAGAGGTCTACCAATTAGTTCGGATATATATACAATCGTGTCGTGATTGTACATATATTATGAGAGGTTAAGATAATGAACCCATACATGAGTTATTGTGGAATAAATCATAGTATTAAATCACGGGCACCAATTAAGCAACCTTAAGAAATGTTGGTCTATAGACTATATATTATTTTTCCAAATCTGTAAGACATCTTATATAAGTTCAAATTTAATGAAGAAGTTCCTATAATCCCACTGGATGACACTGTAGGAACCTAAAAAATTAAAATGAAAAAGGAATTGATTGAATTAGGAAAGATTATGTTTACATAAATAATTTTTTTTTATACAAGAGTAAATCTAAAAGAAAAAAGAAAGTGAGACTTATATGTGTTCTTGAAAATGACCGCCTTGCAATTTTCCTTCATTTGGATTTAGACTACCTCGTGGATAAAACTTTTAGCATGGTTTCTTGATGCCTCTCTAAACAACATTTCACTTGTTGATTTCCCTTGAGTTAATGAGTTTTGCTGTTTATGACCGAATCTTTTTTGTACATGGGATTGATATAGATTCCTTGAGTTTGATGAGCATCCAGATTACCATATTGGTTTTCATGTCTTTAAAGAAGAGGAGGAAATTTCGATACTAGAGTTTTTTATTTCGACTTGAGCTCTTGATGGTGTGGAAGGTATTAAAGTCTAAAGTCGAATTTGCTGTTTTTAGATGATTCTTCTTGGATGCAGTCTTCTGGGTCAGGTTCTTCAATATTGTAATTTTACACCATTTTACTGAGAGCTCGATGAAGATACGGGGCTATGTAGAGGGAGCAACGGGGTTAGGTCTCAATGGAGATTTGTTTCTTATTTTGTAGATATTTTGATTGGTTTTGTTTTTTTAAAGTCATTTTCACGTGTAACTATGATTTGTCATCCTTATAATTTGTGATTTTATATATTAAATTTGTATAATAAATATAGTTTGGCTAAGATTTTTTGGTTTTCATTCTATATGAGAATTGGAATATTTGATTTTGGTTGAGAATTGTTTTTTTGCCGTAAAATGCTCAGTGGATTTTAAAATGAACTTTTTTGGGTAAATTATGGGAGGGTGTGTATACAAGAATATAATTTTAATATATATTAAATATATTAAATATAATTTTCTAATTAGAAAAGTGAAATTTTATTAATAGATATAATCAAAATTTAAATGGGCTATAAAAGCGTTTGGTGATACATTCAAAATTACCGCCTAAATGAAATTTGGCCCCCCCTCAAACTTTTGAAGCAAATTAGAAAGAGAGTCTTTCTAGTCATGCAGGAGCTAATTGATTTTGAGCTGAAGATTTTCTATTTGTTTTTTTCCAGATAATTGTAAGACTTCGATGTTTGATGGTGTCTCAGAGGCAAAAAGAGATATCTTATTTATGAACGAAATTCTTTTTTTTTTAAATCCAACATCGGTCTCTTATATACAACTGAAATTCTACTCTTACCTGAATCAATCTCAAATATTTGAGTCCACGAAATATTGAATTTCATTCAATTTCATTGGAAAAAAAAATTATCAAGATGTGAGGATTATCTGCTTGATTACTTTATTTTCTACTCGATATCATGATGTTTGATTCATTAAGTTTAGATTTTATTTAAGAATAACTGTAAAAATTAACTTCCTAACAATATCGAATTCAGGTAAAACCTGCTTTGAAGACTTGCTACTATGATCATAATATAATAAAATCTTGAGATTAATAAGAATCGCTACTTAAAAACTAACTTAGTATAAGATAATAAGAAGTATGACCTGTAGTTTCAGCCTTTGTCTAAATTCTAGTAAATTGATAAGGACCCAAGCTTAGAAATAATGTTGAGGAGATTAGTTAGTCTTCTAATCTAATGTAACCTAGACTCATACTTTCTAATATTGTAATGACCCTGAGTTGATTAGGAGCCATATTTTCAATCAAGTCTCATTTTGCATTTAGAAGTCCATTTGGCAAGTCAATGAGCTTCTAAATTTTGTTATCTGAAAGCATGTGAAATGCCCATACTTGAAACTATAAGTTTTCTACAACATTCTAGGAGCGGCTCAAATAACCATTGATCTTTTCGTTTGGATAATATTTCAATAAGCACAAGTGAGTCAGATTCAATATCCATGTTGGTTATGTTCTTTTCCTTAGATAAGTGAAGCCCATCAAGTAGAACTAGACTCTCTTCTAGAATAAGGTTTAGTTTAACATAAAGTGTACCCTATCATACAATAATTTCACCTTTATTATTCCTTAGAAGATCTCATTCACCAGCCTCACCATTTATATAATAGGAACCATCTATGTTTAACTTGAAAATTGTTCTCTATGTGAAGTTTCCAGACTACATAGGAACATTTTATATTATTAACTAAGTGATTAAAATAGCCTAACTTAGCAGTAGTATTGGAGTTTATAATCCACTAAATTCTCTTAAGTGAATTATTTAAATCTAAATCTACCAAAATATGCTTTATGTGGTTGATAATCAAACTAACACTAAATTTGGGTTCTCATGTTTAGCTTTGTTAATTGCTCTCGATAAAAACCAGCATATTATATGAGGCAATATAGTTCTAATATAGACATCTTTATCTGTAGACCAAAATCAAGAACGCAATATGTATGTAAAGGTCATGAATCTATCTATCTTAATGTTGAACAACCTATAGAAAATACTCCAAACGTCCCATGAAATGTTATATTAAATGAATATATGATTCGTTACTTTTGTATTACGATAAAATTGGCATTTGGAAGATAATGAAAAGTTTTTAGATTGAAGAATAATGTCTATTGGTATCCAATTATTTAACAATCTCTAGTTTAAGAAGAAACATTTCAATTGGAGTAATGTTGTTCCATAATTTCTTAAATATATTAGAATGATTGCCTTTGTGCCTAAGATGGACTAGTATATTTGGTTTTTAACTCACCATTGGTAGTCAAATACTATTTAATTTCATCATTTTTAGTATTCTTAATAGAAATATTTATTATCATCTTAATGTCAAATACAATAACATAAGCCTTTAGTTTGTCCAACATCCAACCTTCATTATTCAAGAAGGTGTAAATCTTCTCTTTAAAATACCAACTACTGTCTTCCATTCTAGATAAGGTAATTAGTGGCTTGTTGTTGCATCACTTTTCAGTCCAAAAATCTAAATTCTTTTTACCAATTTTCTAATATATGTACTCTTTTGCTACATCACTCATGTTTACCATCATTTTCCATATATTTAAGTGATGTATTGAGTAATTAACCTACAAAGGATGACTATTCTTGCAATATATATTATGTATAAACCTAGACCAAAATGTATTATTCTTTCCGAACCTAAACCATAACTTACAAGAATAAGTATCTTGTAAATCATGAAGAATCCAAACATCACCATAGAGCCTACATAGGTGAGAAAAACTAGCCCAGTTAATGGAATTGATAGCAGCATTAAAACCCCACAAAAAATTATTACAAAGCTTCTCAATTTTAACTATTACTATTTTAGGAAGAACTAGACATTAGATCCAATAAACTGGAATGATCATTAGACAATTTGACTTGAGATCAACCTACCTTCAAATGATAGATGCTTACTTTTCCACTCCCAATATTATGCCTTCGATTTTTGAAATCAAATTATCATAGTTGTTGGCCTTAAAGCATGTATTAATTTGGATGCCTAAATAAGTAAATGGTAAGCTTCCATATTAATGGTATTGATTGAGTACTTCTAGTTGATGTAATAAGCTTAGTATTATCCATATAAATAATTTGACCTGACTTATATTGATAATGTTGAATGAAGTTTCTCAACCTATTAATGCTAGATACCCATTAGTGAAAATTAGAAAATCATCCGAAAAAGCTACGAAGTGTATATGTAATTATCCTCTAGTATTGTACCCAATATCCTTAGTTTTAAACAATTTTTTTAGTCCACAAATTAAATACTATTAAGCTATTATGAAAAGGCTAGGGGAAATATGATCCTATTTCCTAATACCTTTTAAAGCTTTAAATTAACCCTTAGATTCCCAATTAACTAAGATAAAAAACCAAAAAGTAGAGATACTGACAACTATTTGATTTAGGAAGGGTCTCTCAAATCCAAATAGCTTCATAACTTTAAGGATAAACTTATGAGATAACTTGTCAACTGATTTTGACATATCTACCTTGATTAAAACATTACCACTCGTAATATTTTTGTTAAGGTCATAAATAATTTTATGAGCTAGCAGAATATTGTTGTGGATATTCCTACCATTGACAAATCCTCCTTGTTCATTGTAAATCATCTTGGGTAATATAAGACACAACCTATTGTTTATAACCTTAGGGATATTTCTATTAAAGAAAGTACAGAGACTTATATGCCTGAATTTATTGGTTTGAGGAGATGTTACGTTAGGTAATAGACAAATGATAGTAGAAATACGATGATGATAAGCTTTCCCTTGGAAGAAAGCTGCATTAGAAGCACAAAGATCATTGTGAATAATATTCCAACAGTCTTGAAAAAATATTCTATTGTAACCATCTATCCTCGCAGCATTATAAAAGTTTAAGTCTTCAATAATCTGCTTAATTTTATCTTTAGAGGGTACTTCTATAAGAATTTTATAATCAACTGAAATTAGTTTAGGGATAAACTCATACAATTCTTCAGCCTCCTCTGATTTGGTTGAGATGATATGATATCTTTAAAATTAGATACAACTGAGTCACCAAGGGAGTCTTTATCTGTTATCCAGTTATTTTTCTTAATGATACCATAGATTCCATTTATTCTTCTCTTTTTCTTGACATAACTCTGATATATTGCAGAATTCATATCTCTATCTTTAAGCCAACTAACATTGTTTTTTGTTGCAAGTAAGCCTCATCTCTGGAACTTCATTAAAGGTAAGTTGATTGTCCTTTAGTCAACTTAATTTTATCATTTATAATGTTTGATTGTTCATAGTTTGATTCAAGAATTTAACATCCTCTTCAATCTAAACAACAACAACAAATATATTGCCAAAAGACTCTCAGTTCCAAGCTTTAAGTTTTTGCTTTACTCTTGAGTTTATTATAAAAATAAACATAGGATGACAAAAAATTTCCACTTTCTAATTTTATTCAACAATACTTAGGAAATCTTGATGCTTTATCCATATATTTTGAAATTTAAAGAAAGTTTTGGCCTTATTTAGATTTTCCAAAACTTTTGATTCAAAGAGGAGCATGATCTAGGTATGTCTTAGCCATAAACATTACTTTAGTTTCTTCAAATAGTTAGCCCATACATTGTTATCTAAAACTCTGCTTCCACTTTCTTTCATTAGTCCATGTAAACTTGGATCTATAATAACCTGCATCCTCTAGGTGACAATCTGTGATTGTGCTATTGAACTCATCTAAGCTTCTCAAACAGAGTGAGGTACAAGACATTTGCTCATGAGAAGAAACTATTACACTAAAGTCTCCCATTAGCAAACATTCAATTGATGGGTACGATAAACTTCTTAGGTTATTCCACAAGTCTACCCTTCGATCCCTATTATATTTAGCATACACAACTATAACCATAAACTTCTTGTCTATAGAAGAGTGACTGGCCTTTACATGTATAAACTACTCATGGTTCCTAATAATGTCCAGCGTATTCATTATTCAACATTAACCAGATCTTATTATTAATATTAGTTGTATAATTTTGAAAACCGATAGCTCTAGTTACCTTATCCATGTTTTCAAAACCTATCATAGGTTCTTGAAAAACAACAAAATCAAAGTTTTTGGCTCTTTTGATTGATTTAATTCTTATTTTATAGCTAAGTTTCCAAGGCCCCAAGCATTCCAATTAAGAATTTTAATTGTCTTTTAAATTGTTGGATGATGATCTAGATAGCCCTGTCAACTCAGGGCCTTTAATAGTAATATAAGCTTTATTTGATATTTTTTAGCTCTTTAATTTTTTTATTTAAAGTTTTTTAAAGTTTTTTTCTATGTCAATTTTACTAAATGTAGGAGAATATGGCATACTACATATGTTCTTCTTACTAGGAGAATTATGTTTTGAGTCAAAGTTTTCATAGTCACTTGATGCAAAGAAATTAAGACATGTTTCAATCAACTGAATCGCTTCTATTATTTCTACATTATCAAGGATATCTTGTTTCTTATTGAATTTTTTTATCATCATGCTCCATAATAGAAACTACTTGATAAAGTGAATTGTCTATCAAATTATGAGATAATTGAAGACTATTTGGTATTTTTTATTTGTTGTTTGGTGAATCTAAATATTATTCCTTTAAGATGACAGATATCACTTTTGATATCCATCTTTCAATTAACTTATCAAGATTATGAATGGCTCTATCTTGGGTATTCTTATCTAAAAAAGGTATGTATGATGGATGAGTCTTTTTCCATCAGAGAATTACATTGGTTAGTAGTTTTTAACAACTTTTTACATGTAGATTCATTATGGCCTAAGTTAAAAAAAAATAGGATAGTAAAATGTAACTCCCATATATGAAATATTCACCCAAAAACCATAATTATCCATGAAACATATCTATACATTACAGATAAGTTTTGTTGACACATCAACCTCGATCCAAGCTCTGCAAAAATTATGCTTTGCACTATTTATTTCAAGAATCCACATCTTTAAAACCTTTCTAATTAAAGAGGAGTAAGCCTGATGATGATGTCATTGTATATGTATTCTGATATATTTGAGAGAGATATCAAGATAAGTGTAATAGGACATTCAAACTTTGTGTTGAAATATGGTTTCCATTTGAGTAATATCATGGAATATTCATCGAAAAACCATTCGTTTCTCTTTCAAATCTTACACAAATATTATTGGTTCGAAAATTTTAGCAAGATATGCCATGTTCCCAAATAGAGATGTTGACCTTACTTAAAACTTTAAACATTTCTAGGAAATTTTGAATATATTAGAGTTGAGGTGTACCTTTATTAAATTTCCCCACATGTGTAGTTTTTGATGAAGTCAGCAACAATTCCTTGTCCTTTGAAGTTAGTTGGATAGACATATAATCAATTTTTTCTTGAATAAAATTCTGATAAAAAACTACTATCTTTGAAAATCCCCTAGTTGTTTCATCATATGATTTGCCTTGGTTGTCCATGTTTATAACATTATTGTTTTAAACTGTTGAAGCAGATATTTGTATATCCATACTTTGAGACTTTCCTTTATTAATATGATTGAATGATTTGTTGTTTGCCAGTGTCAGAAACTCTATTTCATTCTTTTCTCGATTTTGCATTCCTTGTTTGCAGGTTTATTTCTCTATTTTCTGAAACAAAGTTTAACAGTCTTTCATTATTCATTTTGTTTGTCCTCTCTGCTTTAACTCATATTAAATCTTCTTATTTCCTAATTTGATTACTTGGCATATGCAAACATCCAGATTGATATACAAAGAACTTGAGAAGTTCAAGAAACTATCCCTTCAGTTCTTAGAGAGAATCTTCCAAAATTTCAAGTATCATATATAAGTTAAGAGAAATGATTGTTTTTTATACATTATCAAATTAAAGTATCCAAAAGTATCAAAGACTATAGTTACCAAGCAGTCCTTACACAAATAATTTAAATCAAACAACAACAATATTGGATAAAGCTTAAAACCATAAAGAACAAGATAAACAAAAGATAGTTAGGGTATCATTTATTATAATAGTATAACTTATAAATATTTTAAGTTACAAATATATAAAACAATAGTCTGATGAGCTAGTAGACCAAAAAACTAATGTTCTGTATTGCTAACGAATTTGAGATCGTTGAACTAAATATAATTTTTTAGAATTTCAAAACAATTTTTTATTATATTATATATACAAAAGCACACATATAAATATAAAATAATATAAACTTAAACTATATTATAATTAAAATAAAATTCATCAAAATATACAACTCTCATTGAATCTAAATATCTTTTAAACTAAGAATACATATTCAAATGGTGTGTTGGTGAAAAGTATTAGATGATAACGGCTTAGTGAACTGATTTACAACCATAAAGTTGGTGTCGATATGTCTTCATATCATTTGACCATTTTGAATTCTCTTTTATTAACATGATCTTAATATCGTCACACTTAGACTTATTCGAGTTGTTATTATTGTTAGAACATGACGGTTGAATTGTTATCACACGAAATAATAAGTGGTCTTTTAATTACATAAACTTTACATAATTATACAACAAAGTTCTTTAACCAAATTGCATGGATTGATATTTAAAAAATATGTGCATATTTGACCGCCATGGAGGAGGATGTGACAATAATTTTTTTAAAATTTTCCTTGATATTGCACCTCAAACTAAAATGAATATGTATCTAGTTGTGTACCGTGTCTATGTTTTGGAAAAATAAGCATTGGAATAATTTATGATTTTTAGGTTCTCCGATCTCATGTATGTTTGGTAATTTTTTATTTTATTCAAGTAATTAAAGGTCATTTTTATTAATTTCTAATAATAAAGACCAGGTTGCTCAAGTACTTATTCACCTCGATGAAACTTTATATTATTTAAAAAAAATATACTCGATGAGTTTTATAAAGAAAAAGATCTAAATCAAAATGTGTTGCCATAATTATGATTTTCCTAAGTGATTTATTTGATAAAACTTGAAAAAATGTCTCAAAATTGTCAACGCCTTCACGTTAAGTATAAAATCTTTCTACAAAATGAGCTTTATATATTTTCACGTTGCCTGGAAAAACCCGTTTGGTTTTAAATATCTATTTACAACCAATTAATTTCTTCATTTTAATTAACGGGATATGACCTCATATTGAATTAATTTGTATTATTTATACTCAAGATTCATTATTTCAATCCATAATGTATATTTTAAACTTTTTATCGAATCATGGAAGTTAATTTAATTGTCTTCTAAAATATTAGAATATTCTTTATATTCACTTATAAATGCCATAAAACGAAAGATGTGACTCTTCTCTTTTATCTAGTGGATCAACGTAATATAAAATCATTTGGTTACTTAAATTCTTGAATTTGTTGAGTAAGCTCATTTGGTTGCTCACTTTTTTTTTAGAATTGTTGAGTTTGATCATAAAAACAACATCAACAATTTATCTATGAACATCAATTTGAACATTTGTCTAAAGTACTAAACCTTTTGGCATATGAAAAAAAACTAGCAAACTAACTACAATATATATATCAATTTTAAATACTAAACAAATTGGTTCAAATTCTTCTTTAAAGACAATCTTGTTAGAATCTTTCCCACTAACTCTAAATCCTTATTAAACTTTATAGTATTTATCTAAAAAATTATACACTTAACGGAAAAATAAAATTTATAACCAAATGAGTGGTATCAATACTAAATAAAATGAAAACTAATTATTTTTTAGTCAAACTTCTACTTGTTTGGTTGATAAGGTTTTGCTTCAAATAAAAAGTTGCAAATATATAAAAAAGAGTTTCCTCCCAATAAATAACTCATAAGTTTTTTTAGGTGATGCTTTAGTAGAGATTCTGTTAAGAATATATATTTCACTTAATTGCTTCGCTTGATTGAAAAATTGGTGAATACGTGTAAGCTATCACAGTCTTAACCATTTCTTATAATGTACTATTTAATCACAAATATACTCAATTAATTATGGGTGAACCTGATATTTTTTTATTGAAAGACAGTCTCACACTCTTCTAAATAGAGGAAACATGCCAAGATATTTCTAACCGGATGCATCACATCGACCATAATATTCATTTTCATATTCGGATATAACAGTTTTATTCATTTAATCAAATTGTAACTCAACCTCACTCTAAAATATTTTGAACATGCCAATGGTTTCATATTTTTCAGGAATCATGTAGAGATATACATATCATGAATAATTTTTATTATGGAAATGGGTTTTTTCATGATGATGTATGGAATACGGTGCATATTTATGTATGAATTAATTCAAAGATGTTTGTTGTATAATAGGAATCAAAGTTTATATATTTGATATGTTTTCTTTTTGTACATTATACACATGTCTTAAAGTTAGTGTAATTAAAGGGATTTAAAAGATATTTAGTACTAAGTTTGTCAATTCTCGTTTTAAATATATGACCTAAATATTTATGTTAGGTAGAATAAATTTTGAGAATTTATATATTATTAGTATTATCCAAAATAGGGTCCTACCACAATGATTGTTAAGTTATTTGTTCCCAGAAATACGATCATAACCGCACTTTTCCAACAAAAATATTAATATTAAATTTTCTACAATAATTTACATATAAAGATAAAAAAATATAACACATATTTAGTAATCAAAATCAAATTCAGCCTATTACTCGCCTCTATAAAGCATAGAGACCCCTCAAGTATAAAAATTAGAACTCTTCATTAATAAGACTTCATTTGAAGTGTATTCTACAAAGAGACACAAACACTAGTTGAGGTTGCTCTATCAATACATCATGTGTATTTTTATATGTAAACTATATTAGCTTATGAAGAGACCATGTTACATTTCTTAGCCATTCATGCTTTACAACCCTCATAATTATGCTTCATATGATCAATTCTCTTGTATTGAAAACATGCCAAGACTTTACCAGTGTTTGTTACCTTTTTAGGGTCAGTATCCTAATGTTGTATAATTGTACTAGATTTTCTCTTAAGTTTGTTCTTTTGAATATTTTGTGCCGAATTTACCATGTTGGTCTCTTTTCTTTCTTGGAATTAATTTCTTTTTACTCAAGTCTCATTTCACCACTTGAAAATCGTAGGTAATCTCATAAATAGTGAAATCAATAAGGCAACAACATGAATATATATATATATATATATATATAATAGCAATGGAATCTGGGAGTTTGACCTTAAGTATCTTAAACTTATCATGAAAAGAAATCATCTCTGTGACCATCTCTCATATTTTTCCTTACCTTTTGCATTTTATATTATAAAATTTCCTTATCAATCCTTTAATTTTGACATATGAAGACTTAAAAAACTCTTCTTAATATTAAGTTAACACATCATTTGCATATTGCATCTAAGTGGGCCAAAATTTAAGAATACATACAATACTCACTTCTGTAACACATATAAAATAATCCAGTTAGATCATTTGCATATTGTATCTAAGTGGGTAAAATAATTAATAATACATGTAAGACTCACTTATGTAACACATATAAACTAATCCAATTATAACATTATTATCTCTCATAACACATCATTTTATCAAGAGTAATCTTGTATGTAAGATGGGAAAGTTGTTCTTACTTAGTTCAATTATCCATATATTTGAGTTTCATACGAGCATGATTTCACGTTCATACTATTTACAATGTATTTCTAACATAAATGTAACATCAGTAATGGCTATTAACTTATTGTCTAAAAATAAACAAAAAAAATGTTGAATTAGTGAACCAATTTTAGTTATAACTAAACAAAACTCTTGACAGATAAACTTAAATTATCAAGTTTTAAGTCGACATGTGCATTTATTTGAATAGACTCATCGTAATATATGGTGGAAAATTTTAGGGAAATTGCTATAAAATAGTTATAAATAACATTTTAAAAGGAAAATTGTGTTGGTTCACGACCACATATAAAAATAACCAAACCTTCATTTGGACATATTTGACTATTTTGTGACATAATTAACTAAAATAGTTCCACACTAAAGAGAAGTTGTGCATGAGCATGCAGTGTATGAACGTATCAATGATATCATGCAACATTTTACTCACATTCAAACAAATGTGTGAAAAATCTTCCTCTAAACTGACTTATCTTCATAACTAAGGAATTTGGCGTGTACGTTCAAACTCCTTTCTTGCAAAACTCGTTGTAGGGATCACTTTGACGTTATACATAGTTCATCAATAATTCTAAATAATGAACATATAAAGTGTTTATGTGTGATTAATGGCGAATAATAGTCTTATATACTAAAAAAACCTCCTAGGTCGCATTTCACCATAAAATGACTATACAAATTAGTCGTTAGGGTATAACATATCCATAAGAATGGTCAGATTTCTTAACATAGATGAATGTTATTCTAAATTCAAAGTTGAAACACACGTTCTTGTCCATGCACGATATCATCACATACATCTCAAGATCTAATTTTTCAACGGTTAGGTTGAGTCTAAAAGAGACTCACCTACAATTGATAATCAATGTCTATATATAAAGCTACTGTAGAGAAAATAAAATAATAAATCCCAAGTGGTAATAAATTATTGTTCACCCTTCCGATATGAGGTGAAATGTTGTATTTATAGTGACCGATATGGGTTTTGTGACTATGTTGGCTCGTTAGTACAAAAAGTCCATTTTAGGCCTTTAACTTTGACTTTAAGTTGTAAGGTCTAAAATCAGAGTAAAACAAAGCCTTTTACCAACCAGATAATTATATTATTACTAACCCATATGTTCTTATGGAAGTGATCGGGGCATGAATATTAGAAGCCCCCTAACAAGGTTCGAAATACTCGATATGAATCTAACAGATCCACTACAAAGTCACGACTTCGAAGTTCTTTATTGAAGATAGTTTGAAAAGACTCGAGAGTTTAATTTCATATTTTTCTAAAACTTAGGCCGCGTAATTCTGCCCCGTATTACTTCTGTTATGACCTTGGGAATGATAATCTCTACAACTCTACGATGCGTGATCGATAATTTTTTAATGATTTAACTCTTTAAATTTTATCATGATTATAGCATAGGTTAATGATAAAAGTTTCCTTCTATAAATAGTGAGGAAATTCAACTTCAGTTCTCACATTTTATATAGAGAGAAACTCCCAAATTTAAATATGGAAGCTTTGTCGTTCTTCCGTTGTGTTTCTATTTTTTATCATAGGCTTTCACAGTGATCTGTACCTTGTTCAGCTTCCGTTATTCATCTGTTCTACAATCCTTCTTGCGGTTATCTTTGAAGTTCATACTCAGTCCGTATCTTTTTCTATTCTTTTGCTCTTCTTCTAGCTCACTTCGACCTTTATTGAAGGTATATTCTTCTCTTTATTTATGTGTTTTGGTTATGACATGCAAGAGCATGAGCCTTTATAGGTAATTGTATGATCCTAAAAACTTGAACATATATTTGGAGTTAAGTATCCAAAAAACTTGAACATATATTTGGAGTTAAGTATCCAAGAAGTATAATATTTAGGGTTAAAGCCTTTAGATAATGATGGCGGAGTACTAGAGGGCGAGTCGACATCCTCCTTTAGCCATGGTACTCAAATAGTTAATGATGGAGAAGTAGTAGAGGACGAGGTTGTTCAGTCGAGGACTAGGTTAACAATCGTCAAGTACCCCTCAAAGGACCCCACCATGGGTGGTATCCTTTTGGTCCATCCTCGAGATCCCCACTCGTGACCGCAAGTATATTTGAGCACAGTTTTTACCGATAACATGGAGGAAAGGGAAATAGAATAAGAGAGGTGAAAAACAACCTGTAACTTCTGGAACCGTAAAAAATATACAGCTCATAAAAAAGAAAGAATTTACGATCTACCATCAAACATGATGTGAAATCTCTTTGTTAATATGAATAAATATGAACATGAAATTAGCGACTCTGATTTCTCTCGATTGACTGATAGTCTGGAGCATGCAGCACATGAAACCCCAATCCTTCCTGCTAGCCCCCCTAGATCGAAGGTGCCTGAGTTGTCTTTTATAACCAAAGATATGTAATGCGCCATTCTTATTAACTTTGAATATGTATATGCGCAGCCTAAGGAACTTGTAGAGATGTGGGTGAAACGGAAAATTCTGTTGCATTTTATATATTTAATCTAAACATGTTTTATTTATTTATTTAAGTTATAGTAACCGTTAGTATTAAATTGAGTCTTAGAGTTTACGTGGGTGTAGGAGTTACGTAACGGGCATTAAGTGAAGAGAGAAGTGGGATTAGTGGATTTTAATTTTGTAACTCCCACCTCGTTTATTGCCTATTTATTTCCTTTGTACGCTGCATTTGATTGATGAAGAAGTACCACAGTTTCACTTTCTCAAAAGGGATAATAGATTTGTAGGGCAACATACACTTTCTCTTTGTACCCACGGTCTATCACATTGAACATAAAAAGGGTTTACACTTGGTATCAGAGCTTCAGGAGGTGTTCATAACTTCAGATGGAGACGACAAGCAAAAGCTCCTTTGGTCTCAGCTACCCGATGTTGAGCAAAACCAACTACACTGCATGGGCTCTCAAAATGACGGTATTCATGCAAGCCCACGGAGTGTGGGAGACAATCGAACCCAAGGACCCTAATGCTCCTGTGGAAGACAAGGTCGACAAAAAGGCACTCGCTGTTATTTACCAGGGAGTTCCAGAAGATGTCCTGATGTCACTTGCAGAAAAGAAGACGGCCAAGGATGCGTGGAAGGCTGTCAAAACCATGTACCTGGGAGCAGACAAGGTAAAAGCAGCTAGAGCCCAGACCCTCAAGAGCGAATTCGAAGCTCTAAGCATGAAAGACGATGAGCCATTAGACGAATTCTATCTGAAGCTGAACAACCTGGTTACCAATATTCGAGTGTTGGGAGAGAAAGTGGAAGAGACATATGTGGTTAAGAAACTTCTCAGAGCGGTTCCCACAAAATTCTTACAGATTGCATCTGCTATTGAGCAATTCGGAGATCTGGAAGAGATGTCGGTAGAAGAAGTCATTGGTTCTTTGAAAGCCCACGAGGAAAGATTGCGAGGGACAACGGAGAAACACCAGGGACAATTGCTGCTGACAGAAGATGAGTGGAGGAAGAAAGAAAGCGGCGAGGGGCAGCTTTTGTTGACTCGAGAAGAATGGTTAAGGAAAACCAATAGAGAAGGGACTCGAGGTGGAGGAAGTACTCGTGGAGTACGAGACAGAAGTAGAGTGAGGTGCTTTAACTGTCAAGCACTGGGACACTTTGCTGCGGACTGTCGTAAACCAAGGAAGGAGAAAGATATGACGAGAGAAGCAAATCTCTCGAAAATCCAAGAAGATGAGCCAGCCTTGTTGGTTGTTGAGGTCGGACAAATGGATATCGAATCTATGCTTCTGAAGGAGGATGGAGTGGTTCCAAAGCTACGAACAAACGCAGGTGAACAAAAGGAGTCACAGGTGTGGTACTTGGATAACGGCGCCAGCAATCACATGACTGGGCAACGTGGAAAATTCAAAAGCTTGGATGAGCGTGTCTCCGGGAAAGTGAAGTTTGGCGATGGATCGACCGTGTGTATCAAGGGAAAGGGAACAGTGGCGTTCCAGTGCAAGAATGGTGAAGAAAGGATGCTTGAAGAGGTATACTATATCCCAAATCTCTGTAATAATATTATAAGCTTGGGACAACTTTCTGAGGCAGGGAATAAAGTCGTACTTGATGGGGATTATTTGTGGATTCGCGAGGCGAGTGGAAGACTATTGATGAAGGTGAAAAGGACAGAGAATCGACTATATAAGATCAGTCTTGAAGAAAGTAGAGCAGCATGTTTGTTTAACAAGGCCGAAGAAGATACTTGGTTGTGGCATGCTCGTCTTGGGCACGTAAATTTCCAAGCTTTGGAATTAATGTCGCGAGAGAAGATGGCATACGGGATTCCAAGCATGACTCAACCACTTAAAAGGTGCGAAGGTTGTTTAATGACGAAGCAATCCAGGAAATCCTTCCCACATCAAACTAGCTCTGTGTCGAGGAAAGCACTCGAGATAATTCATGCCGATATTTGTGGCCCTATCACACCAACGACAACTGGAGCTTTAGTTGAAAAGGGGAGCGAGAAAAACATAAAGATCTTGAGGACAGATAGAGGCGGTGAATTTTGTTCCAAGGAATTCACCTTGTATTGTGAGAAGGCTGGTATTTTGAGGCATTACACAGCACCATACACTCCGCAGCAAAACGGGGTGGTGGAACGAAGGAATAGGACTGTGGCTGCTATGGCAAGAAGTTTTCTAAGGGGAGCAAACCTACCTGCGTATCTCTGGGGTGAAGCGGTGCGTCATTCGATCTATGTTCTCAATCGACTACCAACTCGAAGTTTAAACGGAAGAACACCATATGAAGCATGGAGTGGGACTAAGCCAGACCTGACACACTTAAGAGTGTTTGGGTGTATTGCATTTATGAAGATACCATCGATACATGTCAAGAAACTGGATGATCGTAGTAAGAGGGTGGTGTATCTCGGTAAGGAGCCGGGAACAAAAGGGAGTCGCTTATTTGACCCACAAACAGGGACTGTACACGTCAGTAGGGACGTGGTATTTCAAGAGGAAGCCTTCTGGTCATGGGAACAAGAAACAGGTGGTGAAGTAACTTTCCCTGGGAGCTATGTTGAGGTAATCGAGAACACGGAAACTGGGGACAGTGTGGATGCAGATTATGAACCCACAACTCCTCTGCAATCCATGACTTCACAGTCATCGGCATCGTCACAACAAACTACGACGACCAAAACAGCTGAAACTGTTGGAACATCATCTACCACGAGCAGTGAACCTAAGAGGTTCAGGCCTTTGGCAGATATTTATAATGACACTGAGGTCATTGAGCTGATTGATGAGCTGATGTTATTAAAGGCTGAGGAACCAACGTCATATTTCGAAGCCATAAAAGAGAAGGATTGGCAAGATGCTATGAAGACGGAGTTCGAGACAATAGAGAAGAACGAAACCTGGGTACTCACAAGTTTACCACCTGGGCATAAACCAATAGGTTTGAAGTGGGTATATAAGTTAAAAAAGGAACCAGATGGGAATGTGGTGAAACATAAGGCACGGCTCGTCGCAAAGGGATACGTTCAAAGGAAAGGAATAGATTATGATGAAGTTTTCGCTCCCGTAGCACGTCTTGACACGGTTCGACTCTTGCTAGCACTTTCAGCGAAAGAAGGTTGGGAAGTTTATCATCTTGATGTAAAATCAGCGTTTTTAAACGGAGAGCTCATTGAAGAAGTTTATGTCATCCAACCTGATGGGTTCGTCAAGAAAGGACAGGAACAGATGGTGTATAGACTGGTGAAGGCTTTGTACGGGCTGCGTCAAGCTCCTAGAGCGTGGAATGCGAAGCTAGACAGATGCTTGAAAGAATTGGGAATTGACAGATTCTTACACGAGCAAGCGGTGTACATGAAGTACAAAGAAGGGAGTATACTCATAGTGGGTGTGTATGTTGACGATTTATTGGTGACAGGTTCAGACAAGCAGGAAATCGAAGCATTCAAGCAGCAAATGAACAAACGGTTTGAGATGAGTGATCTGGGTTTATTGTCGTTTTATCTTGGAATAGAAGTAAACCAAGGAGAGATGCGTACTACACTGAAGCAGTCATCATATGCCAAGAAGTTACTGGAAAAATCTGGAATGATGAATTGTAACGCGTCCAAATTTCCTATGGAGCATAAGTTACAGTTGGACAGAGATGAAGAAGGAGTAATTGTTGATGCCACTGAGTACAGATGTATCGTTGGAAGTCTGCGATATCTAACTCACACTCGTCCAGATATTTCATACGCTGTGGGAGTGGTGAGCAGATTCATGGAGAAACCCACAGTGAAACACCAACAAGCTGTGAAACATATCTTGAGGTACATTCGAGGGACAATTGAGTATGGGCTGGTTTATGCAAACGAGAAGAGTAGTAGGATGTTGTATGGGTTTACAGATAGTGATCTTGCTGGAGATGTTATCGACAGGAGAAGTACTGGGGGCATGTGTTTCTACCTTAACAGGAGCTTAATATCTTGGACATCGCAGAAATAGAAAGTGGTTGCTCTATCTTCGTGCGAGGCGGAGTAAATGGCCGCCACGACAGCAGCTTGTCAGAGCATATGGCTTCGTGGACTACTAAAGGAAATCTCGGGACAATCGGTTGGACCAGTGATACTCCACATAGATAGCAGGTCAGCCATCGAGTTAACGAAGAATCCGGTACTACACGGGAGGAGCAAACATATCGACGTACGGTTTCATTTTATTCGAGAGTGTATTGAAAGGGGTGAGTTGATCATTAAGCACGTGGTGACTCAAGAACAGAGGGCAGACATCTTAACTAAGGCATTGGGGAAGGTTAAATTTGAAGAAATGAGGAAGGCAATAGGGGTTGAGGATCTTACTGCGAGCTCGGGAAGCTGAAGTCGAGGTTTGAAAAACATGTTGAGATTAGGGGGGGACATGTTGCATTTTATATATTTAATCTAAACATGTTTTATTTATTTATTTAAGTTATAGTAACCGTTAGTATTAAATTGAGTCTTAGAGTTTACGTGGGTGTAGGAGTTACGTAACGGGCATTAAGTGAAGAGAGAAGTGGGATTAGTGGATTTTAATTTTGTAACTCCCACCTCGTTTATTGCCTATTTATTTCCTTTGTACGCTGCATTTGATTGATGAAGAAGTACCACAGTTTCACTTTCTCAAAAGGGATAATAGATTTGTCGGGCAACATACACTTTCTCTTTGTACCCACGGTCTATCACATTGAACATAAAAAGGGTTTACAAATTCCTCCAAACATGAATATGAGGTTATTGATTGAAAGAATTATCTATCTATCTGTGATGGAGAATGAGGTAGTCTTTTTGTCGATATTGTTTATTGGTCCTACTGATTCCCCTTCCATTTAAATCTTAAAGACTTTTTCAGGAGACTAAATCTATGCCCGAATCAGGCCAGTCTGAATGATTGAAAGATTATGATTTATTTTATATTCACCTCGTGCTTATTGTGGATTCCATTAATGATAGAATAATTGATCTATCAAATCAAACTTTCTATCAACCATCTCTACCCCGATTACTATCTTACCATAATGGATAACCTAAACGTGATACCTAATTTTTTTAGGGTCTAAAGTAACATGGAAAAGAAGTCTATATTCGTGTAGGGTACGTTGGAGAATGGAACTCCGATTAGCTCGACAAACTTGATGGACCTTAGAAACTCATGGAGGTCCACACGTAATATTTTTCTAATATCGGGTTAGTTATTCCCTTCCGGATTGGAAACCCTTCTTTATTAAAAAACAAGCTTTTCTATTTCTCTCTACTACTTGTTGAATGTTTATTGATTTTTTTCATCTAAAACTTACCTCACAAAGTATACAAATCTACACAACGTGTCCGACATCGAAAGCGATACTCAACTATAAATATTGCAAGATTGGGCTCAATCTTATTGGAATCACGAATTTCATTAATGTTTCATATATCCCAACCAAGTCAATTTAAAAACAATTAAAGATAGACAAATGGTTGAGTCCTGAAGATAATAAAATGAGTAAGAAAATTGACACCTCAACATTTACAGATGCCATGAACAAGTCAATCAACCTTCCAGGGCTCAGCCGAGTGTTCTAGAACCAAACTCTAACTCCAAGGTTACTCAAAACAAATCGAATGAGGAAAAATCTTAGGAGCTAACTGTAGAAAACAATGTTTTGATTCCGGATAATCTCTGAAGTCTTGTAAACAATTTCTTATTGAAATATTACTAGGGTTATCCAAAAATTTCAATTGGATAAAATCAGAGATATTCAATATGAACAGAGAGTATGAATTCATGTAATGTCATTTTTCAACAGAACCCATCTTTAATCAATTCGACCATTTTTTTATCAGTTTGGTAGTTAGGGTAGTTAAGGTATTTAAACGGGATTTGTAATAAAATGGTTGAAAAATTGAAATTTGAATAAAACGTTCAAATTTCCAATTTTAAAATTCTGTTGACTTGCAACAATAGGGGTTCTGCCCCTTGACCCTGTTAATCATGATATAATCTAACAAGTGTGCACTCCGCACTTTACGACTTGTTTGATAATGTATCATGATTAAATTGGTCGACTAGTCGATCCAATTACACTAAAATATCTAACACTCACTACGCTAATATTTCCAAAGCGGATAGTAAAAAACCAGTGGTCCCTCACAAAACTGTCCTCGCTCTACTATGTGATTATTCTACAAACATAAAAAGGTTCATTACAAACCTAAACAAGGTTCACAAGCATTCGAGATCAAGCACTATTTCATTGATAGAACTTTGATTAAGATTTTGTGATCTTTTATTTTAGATAATTAATGTCACATGGGTCTTATCATCCTTTACCAATTGATAGGTTTTATTCTCGTATCTTTTGTTATCATGTGTCAATAAGGTGAATTTAAACTTTAATGCGTCTTTTAGGGTTGATTAATTCTTCATTTATGTGTTCTAGAGTCATGGTGTTGATGAAGAAGTTAGATTATGGAGTCAATGGTTTCAATGTTGTTGTTATTCCCAAGGATCCTTGATCTCGCAAGGTAATCTGCATCGTCTGTTTTACATAATCTGATCAATCTTATTAATTGGATACTTACTTTCTTTCTATATGTGGATGTCGAATAATCTATTGCAGAATAAATTCTCATGCAAGAAGATTATTGACGATAATAAAATCTACGTGTTTGAACTATTAGCTACCTTAGCAGGAAAACTATTCCAAGAAAGTGGAATTTCTTCGAGTTGTAGTAATGGTGCACCAATAGGAAACAATTATGGTTACATAGCTGAACACAAACAAAACGATAAACATCCATTGTATTCCTTGACATGGAAAAGTACACATAGTTATTTACCGGAGGAAAATGAACTTTTACAACCAAGTACAGTTACAGTTGCTTAAATGTTTCTGATAGAGACTTGAACTTTTGGGGTCCCGTAAACAATGACAAATATGGTAGTTATCCTTGTAAATTAGAGGGGGACTCTAGTAGGGAATCTAATGGTGGTGGTGTGAATACTAGAATTGAGAATTCGAAACAAAACTCATAAATTTCTTACACTGATGAATTCTGGCAGAGATATCATAATTCTGGTAGCAATTAGGATTAGCTTTTAGTTTATGGGTTAGGTTAGAAAGATAGAAAGGAGAATCGTTTTGATGAAAAATTTGTTTTGGGGTTAGGTTAGAATAAGAGATTGAGAATGAAATTAGGGCTACTAGGGCTCGATTTGGGAATGAAATTAGGGCTACTATGGTTGCATTTGGGAATGAAATTAGGGTTATTCGAATTTTTGATACGGATTATATTTGAGAGAATCAGTTATTGTGGTTGGATTCTAGTTATAGATTCTAGTTATTTTAATTTGGGAAATTTGATTTTGGGTTGAATTAATATTGTGTTGATTTTAATTGTTAAATTTGGGTTTGGGTTATTTGGGACGACTATAGGTTATATATAAGGGTAAGTTAGTTTGGGTTAAAATAAAACGTAAAAAAGAATTTTTAAGAGTGTCTACATCAGCCTCCTATGTAGACGCTGATGTGGAAAATCAAATGTCAAAATAAAACTAAAATCTGGACTGGGTAAAAATGACATGTTTATTGCGGCTTTTGAAACGAAATGATGGGGACTAACTTGAGATAAGTGGCAAACATGAGGACCTACCATGCATTTTAGCCAACGTCGTCCGTGGTGATGGACTTTGGGATACCAAACGTATGATATATATATTAGTCAATATAAGTTGGATAACATATTTGGTCATGATTCTGAATAGAGGTTTTGCCTCCACACACTTTGAAAAGTAGTCCACAACCATAATGACGTACTTGCGTTCTCTCGGAGCGACGATGAGTGGTCTGACCAAGTTTATCCCCAACTTATCAAAGGGTAGTGCTTCAGATATCGATTCTTATAACGCCCCATTGACGTGAAAAGTGTTAATAAAACACTGATAGGGTCACACATTTTTATAAATGCCTTACACTCTATTGAAATGGTTGGCCAAAACAAACCCGCTATGAGGACCATCTAAATTAATGCCTTATAGTCACAATGAGCCAAATCTTACCCAAATTGAATCTATTTTAATAACATGGTTGACTCTTTGGTCCTTAACAATCGAAATAAATGCTGAATCAGCCCTTTTTTAAAGAGGATGTGCCACAAAATTATAAATATTTTTGCCTTAAACTTCAATTTTTGCGATGTGGCATTGTTCTCGGGAAAAATTACACTTTCTAGGAAGTTTAATATCTCGAATCTCCAAACTCCAGCCTTGACCACCCCAACTCCTATATTTTCTCGTGATCATGTTAATTTTCTTTATCAATCAAATAGTCTTCTTGTAAAAAGACCCATGACTCCAATTCAGAGCAAGTTACCAAGGCCAGGGAGTCCACTTGGAAGTTCTCCGCTTTAGAGACTTGCTTGACACTTACATTTTAAAATAACTAGGCATGGTCATTTAAAAACTTTATGTATTTAACCAAGTGGTCATTAATTTCATCGAGCTGCCCCAAAACATGGTTTATCAAAAGTTGGGAATCACTTAATCAACATATATTGTTCGTTCCACACATGTGGGTCAAGCTTAGGCTCTTGATTGCAGCCTTAGAATCAGTCTCATTATTCAAGGCTTGAAAACCAAAATGAATGCCATGGTTTAAAGCCTCCATGATTGGAGCCATTAGATGTAAGCCGACACCACAACCTGTGATATTCAAACCTATGTTCATGCAGACTATCCATTCTGACTCTGTTGACTCATTTATCGACTTGAGTACTTCAGCGTGGAATTTTGTGAGAAATTATGACAATGCTTGCACTTTGATAACTGTCATTGGTTCATAAGCAATATCGAAGTCTCCGAACTCCACCGACCACCGAGTTAACCTCCCGAGATATATGGATTTTATACGATATTACGAAGTAGAAAAGAAATTTGGACCATGACCGAATTGCCCTAGAGGTAAGACCTCATTTTTTAGTCATAGTAATCAAGACCAATACTAGGTTTTCGAGTTGTATGTACTTTTTCTCCTTATGGAGTAAGCTCTTTCTAACATAGTAAATTGGCTTGGGTAATTCCCATATTCTCTAATCAATACTGCATTCAAGATGTGTTTGGATACAATTATATATATAACTTCTCACACATGGGCTTAATGCAACTTTATCTTACTGAACGTCTCGTTGCACTGGTCGGCCCACTGAAAGTTATTAGTTTTAAGAGTACATAAAAAGTGAGCACACTTGTATAATGATATGGATATGAACATGTTTAATGCCACGGGCCTTCCTTATAATAGTTGGGACTCTTTAAGGTCTCCAAGTGCAACTACGCTAAAACAACTTTTATTTCCTTTTCACTCAATATGTATCCGAAGAACTTTCCTGACATGACTCTGAATGTACATTTTTCAGATTAAGTTTTAAATTCATAGCCCTAAAGTTTGAAAGGTCTCCACCAAATCAAAAATATGGCTCGAGTTTTTTCTGATCTTTACAATAATATCATCAATTTAGGCCTCCACATTTATTCCAATCTAAGAAGGAAAAAACTTATTAACCAGACGTTGATAAGTTTCTATGATGGTATTTAGTTCGTATGAGATTACCTTATAACAATGTAATCCTCAGTGTATTTTGAAAGTCGTACTCTGGTAGTCTGATGAGTGCATTTGGATCTGGCTATACCCCGAATAAGCACCCGTGAATAACGTAAGCTTGTTACCGATGCGCGGTCTACTAGTTGGTCGACCCGAGGCACCATGAATGGGTTTTTAGGACATGGCTTATTTTAGTTGGTGAAATTGATGCACACTCGACAACTGTCATTGTTTTTACGAGAACCGGGTTGGTCGTTCAGGTTGGATATTGGGATTCTCATATATCTCCCACACTAGATAGCCTAACCACTTTTGAGATAATTGTTGTCGACTTATTGATATAGAATGACCTCGTGTTTTGTAAAATAGGCTTCATATTCGGGTTAACTGACAACGTATATCAGATTATTAATGTCGGTACCGCGATAACATCTTTGCTTGTCCAAAAAAAGACATCTATATTTATTTATAAAAAATCCACCAACTCATTCTTCAAATACTACGAAAAACTGGTATTAATTTTCAAACTTTTTCCATCTTCTTTACAATGCACCCTGGTATCCTCCTCGGGCACAACAAAACTTGGGGCCTCTATTGGGTCGTCTACTATCTCGAACCTTACCAAAGGCCCCGAAAACTGCTATTCTTCTATTTATTTATTTCCTTTCCTATCCACAACCTCACTCTCATACTTTTGTTCATTTTTTGGTGCTAACAAAGCAGAATATATTCTTTTGCAGCTTTTTGGTTACTTAGAATGACGCCCACCTTATATCATATCACATATTTTAAATACTTGTGAACGATGGGTGTAATTGCATGCATTAGATCCAACCACAACCTACCAAATATTTCATTGTACGAGGTTAGGTGATCGACCACCATGAAAAGTATTCTAATCGTCTTTCAAAAGTCATATCATCCAAGAATCACATATATTTCAAACTCTCACTTACTATGGCGCTCACTCAGGTGAAATTGTTAATGGTCTGATCCGAGCACCGTATGGCGTGGGACTCTTCATATGATCATAGGCTCTTTTTGAATAAAATGTTAGCCAAGCTGCATGTGTACCAAAAATTTCATCTCCATTAAGTGTTTATCAGGATGACATCCTTGTGTGGGCTATAAATACCTCACAGATTTCTATCATCACATATGATGGGTGGTTAAGAGGATCAAAGAAGGTGTAGATAATTTTTTCCTTCCAATTGTACCTCGATATTCATGACATGCCTCTTCTTAGAAAATATGGTAATTTCAGAAGTAGTATTGTATCTAGCTATGATTAAGGATCTTATAACGATACTTATACCGTCCTCTACTAAAGTTATCATAGTCGTGTGATATCCCGAGTCTAAGTCACGATACTCTCCCACACACATGGCTTGTACAACATAACGCTATGGATCGGGGTCCACATACTCATTAACTACATCACCAAAATATCTTTTTGGCCAATACTAATCATGTTGTTACTCTCTTGATTTGTGATGAACATTCAGTGTCCCCATGCATCCATTCCGACAGACCCTCCATTACCAGAAGTTCGTTGCACTCTTTGATTATCTTTCACACAATAAATCAATTTATCATTGTTGATCAAATTTTGGATTTCCTCCATAAGGGCCATGCGGTCCTTCGTCCTTCATCCAATGACCAAGTTTGTTGTGGTACTTATAATTTTTTTCCATTTATCTCAGGTTTGGTAATCAAAGAAGATGTATGAAAACATATTTGGCCCTTATATAGTCCTCATGACTTTCGGTTACTCTTGCTCCCCATGAACTAATTCCAGAACAAAGTCCCCAAATGGTTAAAGCTTGTGATAGACCTTGGGGGAAACTGTTAAGCCATGTTAGAGTATTATTTTTGAAGTTCATCGAGGACGTTTGGTATCGCAATCGGTCATCATCTGAAATGATCATCATCGTATTCGTAATTTACTCCATGTGATGCTCTACGTCACCATTACCATCGTACTTGTCCATTTTGTAGACGTCTAACTTTCGTGGTAACTCAATCGCCATAATATCTGGGATCAAAGGTAATATTTCCTCATATAACTTTGGGTATATAAATAGACATTCAACCCGTCACCTGGAGCCAAACATGGGTTCACGTAATAGAGAGACTCCACATTAAACGTGGGTGCTTAATTACCATACACATGCCTATACCTTGGTAATTCTTGTTGATACGAGTATGATTATGCCCCTAAGGATTGAGTCTAACATGGGGTCCATGATGTGCAAAGTCAACTTGTTATGGAATGCCTAAAGTTGGGTTTCTTGGTGCCTGCTCATGGTGATCCTCCTCGCAAGCTGTGAGGTTCGAGGTTCCTTTGTGGGTTCCTCCATAACTCGGTTGTCATATTATACATAAAATTATAAAAAAATTATAACAATAATTTAGATGCAGATACATCATAACACAAATATTCAAAATTATTTTGTCAATAAAAATTGGTCAAATAAGATTGGAATTGTCAAACATGTAGTAGTACATAACTAGGAGCAACTAGTTTTCTTTTACTTCGACCAAACAAATTATAATGCATACAAATTTATAAAAAAACAAAATAAATATTAGAAATATTATATAAATATTATAATATATTAAGATATAATAAGTATCAATTACTATACATTAATAAACTATTTTCCATAAATAAACATAATATTAAAATTTGGTGGGTAGTCGCTTAAATGTAAATAAGTTAGATAACCAACTTAATAGTGAGTCCTAATCATTAAATAAATTATAAATGCACAACATACGAATAATACATCCACATTGTTCCAAAAAAATGTCTATTTGTCTAACATGTTTACAATTTTAAAAATATAAAATTGCTTATAATATTAAACCTCATATGTTATGAAGTCTATAAACACTAAAAATATGTTAAAAGTTGAGGATAAAAATGCGTGAAATCCACTCACAATTCAAAATCGAAATGATTACATTTAATTTAATGCTTAAAATATAAGTGGGGATACAATATTTACATATATGATTTTTTAATTGTAAGTTAAATATGTAAATAAGTTATTACTTAGTCATTTTATTTTCTATAAGTTAAAATTCATCTGTAATTGTCACGTAAGGTTCAATATACAAATTTATACCATAGTTAGTCTTGGTTGGATGAACGATACATATTTATTTATTTTTGCTAAATATAAGTTCAACTCGTCTTTGGTTTTATACTAAACCCCATAATATAAAAAAAAACTCATTGAATTTTTTTATTTTTGCTAACGTTTTTCTTGCATAAAATGATTGTTTTCTTATATACCATTTAAATAACATATAGATTTTGTTAGAAAATACATCTTTGATAACTTGCATCAATGATATTTCTTGATCTGCCAAAATGATATTTAACTAGGCATGTCGATTCTCGTATATCACTGAACTTAAAATAATTAAACCCCTTTGTAGTTTTTTAACTTCTTATAACTCATAAAAGAAAAAACGATGCAAAATTTTATGTCGTTGAAGTTATTTTCAAAGTATTGCATAAATGACGACTTTTATGATTATGTGCAAAACTCAATGCTTATACAACGTGCAAAAAAATTGATGATCACATATGATCTTTTGGTTTTCAAGTGTCATTCTATGTAATTGTTATATTACACCTCTTATAGCAAATATTTAATATGAGAGTGACAAACATTTTTTATAACAATATTTTTTCCAAACATTATATATATCATGTTGGGAAAGTCAGTTCATCCTAAGATCGAACTATTATATTGTTTGATGGAAAGAACAAATAAAATAAAATGTAAAGAGAAAAAATTAAAAGTGCTTTAACCTTAGACCGAGAGTTTCATATCCTCTTGTTGGGAGCTATATTTATTGATATTCCAATTGCACCCACTTTGTGTCTTTCAGAGTTACTTTTCATAACTATCTTCCTTTGAATATCTTTTGATTTCAAGGCGTTCTTCACTTCGGTCATCGTAATTGAGTATTTATTGTAGAGAATGATATCCATAAAGTGTTCATACACCTTTGACAAAAAGCTTATGAGGAAGATTATTTGATCATCTTCCTTCACATTTACACCAACTGTATATCCACGATGCACTGGTTTCTTCAGATACTTCACATATCACTTCATCCCTCAAACCTAATATGAAGGCATTATGAGCTTTAAATAGTATCACGACATTAACCCTGTAGTTTTCATGTCAATGACAACAACCAATCCTTTATGTACTAAGCAAGTATTTACATTAATTTTTCCAACCTTCAAATCACCAATCATTCTACTAATTCTTCAGTTTTTCAACGTTCACCGCACTAGTTTTTGGGAAATTTGGGTTGTCTTAAGACAAATTTATAACCATGTTCGATGGAATAACAAATAAAAGAAAGTGTAATTAAAATAAAGCACACAAGTTAATATTTAACGACGTACGGATTGTGAATAAATCCTATATCTACGGGCAATGAACACTCTATTATTATTATCAATAGAAGTTTACAGTAAGATCTTTAAACACAAAGCGCTCAATTAGTCTCTATTAAAAACTCTCACATTTTAAAAAGATAACGTTAAAATCACTCGTCTCATGGTACTTTAAAATCATGTTTTACTTGTTTTATTTATAAACATCACAAACAAACCCCCTAACTTTACTTTAGATAAGACGTTTTAGATAAAACCCCAAAACTTCAGCTGCTTTAGATTAAATCACTTTAATTAACGGTTATGATAACATCTTAATACAACAAACATATTAAATCTTTTAATAAACGACTTTGATCAAAATCATACTTAAAAAAGCCTATATAAAGAAGCCAACTCCAACCATGAAACAAAACACAATAGTATTTAAACTTCAAACCAAGTAGCTTTGAAAAACTTCTTTGGGTCACGAGTATCGAAAATATGCCTTCGACTCAGTTTTTAGCCATTCGAATCAAATCTCTTGCCCAATAGAAAACAACTGGAATATATTCGCCCAAGCTTCACTTTAAATTCCAGAAAAACCTTTTTGCACCTAAGTTTTGACCATAACTTTGTCTTGACAGAATCTAACAATTCATGTCTATACATGTCTTCGACTAATCCATCTTCGACACATGTAGTTCTTCGAGTATACCTCTACTGACAAGTTACTTCTAACCATAGTTGTCACTTAACGTCCGCGGCGAAGCGAGGCCTTATTGCCTTAGGGTGGGGCATGGCAAATCCCTTAGTGTGGCGCTCGTCGTGGCGGTCGTGGCGAGGCATTAAGCCCGATATATATAATTTTTTGAACTAAAAAATAAAAACCTAAAACTAAGTTTTGGAAAGATGAAGATGTTTTGGAAGGAGTTGATGTTGGAACTGTTGAGGTTAGTGAAGTATACTACAATCTTTGGTCTAAGAATCCATCATCTTCAATGGCTCACACAAGATATGCGAGGTGTGAAGTTGTTGTCTTGGACGATGATCTATTTTAGTCTATGTTTGTTATTTGACTTTGATGTTTTATAATTGGATCTTTTACTCTATGTATTTGTCATTTGACTCGGATGATCAAAAAATTATGTAATTGAATCCTTAAGTTATTATTGTTAGTTTAGATGTCTAAATAGTACTATTTAAATTACAGTTATATGCTATAAAAATATTATTCAGGTAAAGGATCGACACATGTCATGTGGCCATCGCTTCACCGATGTGGCTTTTTTAGCCCTATTCGCCACAGACCGTCGCAAGACACTAACACACGCCTAATATATCACACATATTATAAATATTGTTTTAGTTATAGTTTTCCAAACTTAAAAATAATTTCAAAAACGTACTCTTACAAAAAAATACATAAAATTCAGTTTTATTTCAATCTAAATATTTAAGATTTGTGAATGATTATTGAAATTTTTAAAAGCATAACAAATCATTTTTATTTCAATTTAAATTTTTAGAATTTGTAAATGATTAATGAAATTGATAAGAAAAACTGTGTGGTTTTAATATCGATATAATGGTTAATTATTAATAACCATGATATTTATAGCGTACTTTTATTGCAACAAGTTATATTTTTTTATCCCAATTATTTTCTCTAATATGTTGCGCACCAATATTTTTCATGGATATACCATCTTTCTCGCAAATGTAAAATAACTGAGAGAATTGTTTTTTCAAGAGTGAACCCGCAGCCGCTACTCAACGAGTGCGCACAGGGTAAACCCTCAGTCTGACGCAATAGCCTGCAAACCAACGCCAGCAGGTAAACCACACAAAGTGACACGCTCAGCCAAGAAAGCGTATGTAGAGGGACTCGAACTCATGATCTTTGGTCACAAGCATGCCTTACTCAACCAACTCGGTTATACCCTTGGGGACACTGAGAGAATTTCTTACTATGTCATAATGAGGATGTTGTATTTTAAATTGGGTGAATCCATTTCTCTCATCATTGTTTTTTTTATTTCCTCCACAAAAAACCCACTTTGATATTTCCTCCGTAAAGGAAATACCAATTTAACCATTTCTTTAGTTTAAATTCAGAAACTTCATTAAATTCTACCACCATCCCAACCATTTACACCGAAAACCCATTCATTCGAGTTACTCCATTAATTTCTACTCCTATACCAACCAACTCTGTTTTGAAAATTCTGATTTGTGCAGGTTTTAGCAGAAAAAAACTAATTCCAAGACAGTATCTCGGAATCAAATGTTAGTTGATTCCGAGATACTCTTAGAAATAGTTGTTTTCCACTAAAACCTGCACAAATTGGGATTTCTGAAATGATTTTTTAAACACGGATTTTCAAGTTACATGAATTAACTAGAAAACAAGATTAAATTACCTTGTTGGTTGATTGTGTGATGTTCTCCGGTGTTAAATCTTTTGTTTGAGTGTATTCCTCTACCATGAATATTCTTTAAGAAATTTAAGGTTTTTTGTTTTGTTTTAGAGTTTAATTTTAGAAGCTAAATCATATATGTTGGATTTAATTTAGGCTAATGATGTGTTTGTTGATAAAAGAGTTTCATAATAGTTAATAACATCAAACTATAAACTAGAAACTAAAGTAAAGACAAAATAATAAAAAACAAGTGGTAAATGTTTTTTTGATTTTGAACTATGGGAGAAATGAAAAAAACGATACTTTAAATCAAGTATGGCCAAATTGAGAAGATGGAGGCTCCAAGAAACAAATACTCAATTGTTTTCTCCAGAAAATGGAAATTAACTCCTTGTTGATTAATCCTGATCTCTTTTTCACCCAATCTAATCTCTCTTCTCTCTTTATATAAATTTTCTCTTTAACAAATTTCTTTAGAGCTAGTATAATTAATATGTTTTTCGATCTTATTTACAAAGATTGTTTGCTCGTCTACTGAAATGAGTGAAGAATTCCCCAATCTTCGTGCTTCGATGGTCTTTACTTCCATAAATAAAACCCTGAAAAAGATGGAAATAATACCAGAATGTTAAAATCTTTTGCTGAAATTTATAACAGCAAGAAACAAGAATATGAAAAGCTTCCAATGTTGTTTACTCACAAAACTGGTCATATCTCGGTTCAATTTCCTTTAAGCGTTAAAGACTCTTTAATGTCTCAAATAAAGTTTACTTTAATTGGTAAATTTAGTCAAGGAATACTGAAAAAACATATAATTGAAGAGTTCTTTAAAAAGATAAAGTTAAAGAATGATCTCAATATAAGTATATGGGATACTAGACATTTGCTTATGGATTTCAATTTCAAGGATGATATGTGTAAGGTGTGGTCCAGAAACATTTGGTCCATTGGCAATTCAATGATGAGGTTGCTGAAATGGAGTCTCGAGTTTAACGTAAAGATTGAGTGTCCAATATGTCTTGTTTGGATTAAATTCGATAAAATCTCTGAATTTATGTTCAATGAGAAGATGATACACACTCTTGCTAGTACTTTAGGCACTCCTCTAAAAATTAAACTCCCTGAAAGAAACAGAGTCTTCCACAAATTTTGTCTTTCATGGGTGAAATTAGATCTCTCTAAAAAATCAATAAAAACTCTGGGCTGGATTTGGAGATAATCAAGACTAGTGGATAAATCGGCTTTATAAGGATTTGTTAAATTACTGTAACGTTTGTTATCATGTTAGTCATGATTCTGAATCTTGCAAAAACGTTTGAAAAAACAAGGAAAACACAAGGAAGAACAGCTTGAATACAAAAGATAACGATACAGATAAAGATAAGGAGAAATATCGCACTCGAGAAAATCAGAGTAACAACATTCATGTTAATACAAGAGATCTGAGTTCACAGCAAACTAACGATATAACTGGTAAAGAGACTGATGATATCTTGGATGACATATTTGGTAAAACTCCCAACAATGTTTACAAATATGACCGCGAATCTGAAACTCCAACAAATGATGGGATAATAGATTTTTTACAATCTATGAAGAAAGGCTACACCATGGAAGATGGAAACATCAGTACTGAAGCATCTACACCTGATAGAAGAACATTGGAAGTAAACAATCAACACTCATACAAGATCAACGATTGCAATTCAGAATTTCATAAACTGATTAACAAGAAACTAAAGAAAGCTCGAGGAAAGAAAAAAGCTAACAACTTAGCCATCAAATCTTTAAGATTCACAAGATCCTCCGTGAAGACCAAGTCCAGTTCCAAATGATAAAAATCCTCAACTGGAACCATAGAAGAATCAACAATAACTATACACTTAGAAGACTTAAATATATTATCAAGAGGAATCATATTGATCTTTTCACTTGCCATGAACCTTTAACCAAAGTCGATAACCTGCCTATTATATATTCGAAGCTTCGGTTTGAGATTTATACTTCTAGTCTATCTAACAAAATTTGGTTGATGTGGAAAATTTATTTTAATATTAAAATTATTTCAAATCATGATCAATACTTACACTTAGATATTTCTATAACTAATCTAAATGTCAGGTTTTACCTTACCAGTGTATATGCCAAATGCCAAAGCTACAATAGAAGAATCCCCTGAAATGAGATTATAAACATCTCTCATTTGACTATCAACTTCAACTGGAATACGATGGGTGATTTCAACGTAATTTGTTTTACTGATGAACGAATTGTCTACCACACGTACTCTATGGAAAATGATGATAAATTCAATGAAATGATTTAAACTTGCAACTTGGAGGATGCTGTCTACTGTGGGTCTAAGTTTACATGAAATAAAAACTGCAAATGGAAAAAGACTAGATAGAGTCTTTACAAACTCTAACTGATCTAACTATTTTAACATTACTAATGTGATGTATTTGGCCAGGACTTGCTCAGATCATAGTCCAACATGCATCACCATTAGTAATGAAAAAGATCTTTATCACAAAAGTTTCAAATTCTTAGGCATGTGAACTCTCGATTCTAATTTCTTACATTTTGTTAAAAAACAGTTGGGATACCCATGTGGATGGCTCCCATCTATTTAAATTCTGATTTAAATTAACTAGGCTTAAAGAAAGATCTTAATAATTGGAATATAACTTACTTTGGAAATATTTTCTGTAAGGTGCAGGAGGCCGAGACTCAAGTTACCCACATGGAGAATCAACATCAACTTCTCAATGATACTAATTCCAAAATGAATATTTCCAAAACCAATACAATGGAGGAACACTTTTGGTTTCAGAATCGCTATACATCTTGGATAACGAATGGGGACAGAAGTACTAAGTTGTTTCATAATTACGTGAAAAAAAGGAAAAAGAATGTAATAAACAACATCAATTATGGTGGTCACTAGATTACTAATAAAGATGATATCGGTTACTCTGCTGCTAAGTTTTTCCAAACTTTTCTCACTAATCCTCCTTATTATGATCAAACAGAGGAAGATAATTTGATGAACAATAACATCTTTAATTGTATCCTTAAGCTTATTACTTAGACAGATAATGATTTTTTGTTAGCTATACCTAGTGAGAAATAAATTTATAATATAGTATATAAACTTAAGTCCTCTAATGCCCCAGGAATGGATGGATATAATAGATGCTTCTTTAAAACATGTTGGAAGATTATTAAGGTTGATCTTTGTTCTGTCATGGCCGACTTCATCAAATGTAAGAAGATTCCTAAAGGTATTCTCTCAACTCGTATTTTCCTTGTGCTTAATTCTACTAATCACACTAAATGGAAATATTTCAGACCTATAAGTCTGTGCAACCTCTTTAACATAATCATGTCTAAAGTAATTAACAATCGATTGATTCACATTTTGCCTAAAATCATCTCTAATGTTCAAGGTGCATATGTCCATAACTCTTCTATTCATGATAATGTTCTCATTGCCAAAGCATTTATCTATGATTTAATTAGAAAGATAAGCAACAACAACATGATGATTCAGGTTTATATGTCCAAATTTTTTGATAAACTGGCTCACATGTATATTTTGAAGGTTTTGAAGACATTTGGATTCTCTGAAAGTTTCATTAATTTGATTAAGAATCTTATATGTAATGTCTACACTTCCTTATAGATCAATGGTAAGTTCTATGACTTCTTCAATACCAGAAGAGGATTAAGACAAGGGGACCCTTTATCCCCCAGTCATTTCATTATGGCTGGAGAAGTCTTTATAAGAGGCATGTTTAATTTATTTCTTAATAACAAAGAGATGCATTTTCAATCTAAAAGCAATCTTCTCATCCATTGTCTCTTATTTGCTGATGATATCTTGATCTTTTCTAATAGTTCTAATCATACTATTGATAAGGTTAATACCTTATTTAAAACTTATCAAAAAGTCTATGGCCAATTGATTAACAGAGACAAAATAAAAGTCTTTTTATCTTCTAGAATAAACAACACTAGGATTGCTGCTACTACTAGCATTGCAGGGTTTAATCAAGAAACTTTACCCACGAAGACTTGGGCATTACACTGAATACCAAAAACAAGTGCAATAACTATTTGCCTATGGTTAACAAAATTATTGAGAAGATCAGAGAGTGGGAAGATAAAAAGCTTTCATTTAGTGGCATAATCACTCTCATTAACTCTATGTTAATGTCTATTCCTACTTACTGGTGTCAAAACTGCCTTATTTCCAAGTCTATTATCAACATATCTCACACTGTCAAGAAGATTTCATTGGTTTAAATGGGAGGAATTGTACAAAACATACAAGGAAGATGGTCTTAACATTCATAAAATCTCTGACCTTCAAAGTACTTTTGACTGTAAGTTATGGATGAATTCAGTGGCAATAAAAGTCTTTGGGCTAATCTTATGAATAATGTCTATTGCAACCCCCTTCATCATTTACAAGTCTTCTATAACAAGACTGGCTCAAGTGATTGGAAAAGACTTTTCAAAATCAAATACTACAAAGCCAAACATAAGATGAATTTTAAGTAAATGAAATATAGAATTTTGGCTTGAAAACTGGTATGGTTCTCCTTCCCTTGTTACTCTAAATAATAATATGAACAACTCTGGTTATAGATCTCATAATGTTATTGAATTTTGGAAAAACAACATGTGGGATGACTATAGACTTAAAATCTTCCTCAATCAAAATAACATTAACCTTATTCATAAAACATCTATCAACATTCAGAAGGAGGATTCTATAGTCTGGTCTCTCTCCAATGACAATAAATTCAACACTAAGAAGACTTAGAATTATGTTAGAAACAAGCACAATAAATCGAATTTACATGGCAAAATCTAGAACTTTGTGGTTCTTACAAAATTTTCTTTTCTTGCTTGGAAACTGATCCATAATTTTATTCGTGTTGATACTATAATGCAAAAAAACACCTCACAACTGTTTCTAAATGTCAGTGGTGCTGTAATATTGAGTCTCCTACTTACCTTTTCATTTCTGGTGAGTTTGCTTGGAATCTCTATACTCACTATGAATTCCTGTTTAAGATAAAAGTTGAAAGATACATGACTATTATTCACATTATGCGTTCTTGGTTTTGGTCTACTAATAGATATGCTCACATTAGAACTATTGTTCATGTTATTATTATCTGGTTTATTTGGAAGGCTAGGAACAACAAGAAATTCAACAAAAAAGACTATGGTACTGAGGCTGCTATCATGTATATTAACCATATAATCATTAGTCTCGATCATTCGAATACTCTTAAAGCCAAACATTGACTTAAAGATTCTGGGTTGTATTTGCTATATCGCTGAAGAAGGGAATCCTAGTTATAAGAAATAGTATCTCTCTAAGGTGGATTACCTCAAACTTAACTGTGATGCGTCCTGTCATTCAAATGGCAACTCTTCTGGTGGCTTCCTGATCCGGGACCAGAATGGCAGCATTGTTAGATGAGGTTCGAATCTGTATGGAAAAATGACCCCTATTATGGCTGAGTCCCACACTTTCCTCGACGGTCTGCTTCTCTACAAAAAGAATGGTCTGAATAAAGTTGAAATCGAAGTTGATTCTTTGCAGCTAGTTAACATTTTAGCAGAAAATAAGTATCCTTTGTATTTGAATCAGATTCTTATGTGTTGCAGAAGGATTATTTCTTCTTATACGAGTCTTGCTCACATTTCAAGGGTCCAAAATCAAGCGTCCGATTGGCTCGCTAGATGGACCTTAAAATGAAAATTGAGAACTGACTTCAATCAATCTAACGCTTCTTTTCCCTTAAAAACGATTACTCTGTTAGAAAACTATAATTTAGAATACGTTAACCTGTAAGCTTAGTTCTGATTTTCTTGCTTATTTCTTCATTCCTTTTAGGCTTCATCTTTTACTAACTGGCAGCAAGCTTTGCTTGACACAACCATTTTTTCCCTTATATTTACAGTTCTTGTTAATAAGCCTTGAAGATGTGGAAGCATGGAATTCGTGATTGATTAAGTTCTGAATGATATAAGCTTATTATTAATAACTAGAAGAAGATTTTGGTGCAATTTGCTTCAGCTTCCTGACGGAGAGCCTATGGAGATTTGTTACAGAGAGTTAAAATAAATTGGTATTGCTGGTTTTGAAGAAAAAAATTGTTTTATGAAGCTGAATCTTTTTGAAGATTCGTTCAAATTTGATCTCTCCTGATTGTGTTGCTGATTGTTGGTTCAAAATTCTCTTTCTATATGTTTGGTAGAGTGGGAGATGAAAATTTTAATTTTCTCTCTCTTCATTTGGAAGGGAAATTAATATATTCAAGTATATTTGTTAATTCTAAGGGCCTAATTAATGGTGGACCCTTTTGTATTCCTTAAACCATATTGGCTATTCAATTAATAAGAAAGATATCTTACCCAAAAAATATTATAGAATAAATAAAATATATGATGAAAAATAGTTTAATCCTTCAAAATCACAATCCAATCTCATCCGGAAATACACCATTTCTATAATATAAATAATATTATATAATTCGAATCTGATAACCACTGCCAATTAGAAAACATACTGTTATTCTTATAATAGCTTCGATTTACAGTTAACACCACTGTATTCTTTTTAAAGATAAGTACCAGTAAATACCTACTCAACTACCTAATTACCCACTAGTACCTGAAATTAGGATAGTGTCACTTGGTACCTACACCTAAAATTTGGATAAAAATATCCCCCCACTATATATACCGTTGGTATCTTCACCAGTACTAACCTGAGAGTTGTTTGAAAAACATACCTGAGAGTTGTTTGAAAAACATACATGAGAGTCGTTTAAAAAACATACCTGAAAGTTGTTTGAAAAATACACATGAGAGTTGTTTGTGACTCTATAATCTGGCAGTTGTTTACAGCTCTCTCTCTTTCCTAAAAGTTGTGTGCAACTCTGTTATCTGAGAGTTGTTTACAATTCTCTCAATTTCCTAAGAGTTGTTTGCAACTCTCTCTATTTTTAGAGTTGTTACTGGTGAAATTTTGTTTTTTTAAAATCAAAAAATATAATGGATCCAGTTTTGTTCATCTTAAAAAAAACGATGGTACTTTCATATTTTTTTTTTCAAGCTCCAGTTTGAAAGATATGATTTTTTTATAAATAAAATAAAAAGAGAAAATAAGAAAGAGGAATTTTGGTTACTTGTATTTTTTATGAAAGGTGGGGGTAGTTAGGGTATTAAAATAATATTAGGTATTAAGTGGGATTTTAATAGTTGAGATGGGTATTAAGAGGTAATAAAATAAAACTTGGATACTAAATGGCCAGACTTTTAACACTACGTCATCCCTCGACTATCACGTTTGGTGGTAGATAGTCTCTTGACTTTCAGATGTCCGTTGACAGTCCCTATATTATCCCGTTTGGATAAAGTTAGTCCAGAGGAGTCCTCTGATCTATGAGAGGCTGCCACCTGTCACTAGGGGGTGGCAAACGGTCTGAACCGCGAACCGTCCGACCCGTTTAAATCAGAACCACGGGTTATAGTCCTGGCGGGTTGCGGTCCTGGCGGGTTGCGGTCCTGCCAGGTTGCGGTCCTGCCAGTTTGCAGTCCTAATGGGCCAGTTTCATAGTTAAACCACCAGTTCAAACCACCAGACGAACCATTTAAGAACCGTTTATCAGTTCAAACCATCAGCCAAACCATTTAAGAACCGTTTATCAGAATATTTTATAATGTTATTTAAAATTAATTTGTAAGTGTTAATTGAATCTAATTTCAATAATTGAGATATGTACCATATACACGAGTTAATTATTCTATTTCATGTATTTTAATTTAAATATGTTATCATTTTAATCGAAATTTTATAATCATCAATTACATTCTAAAAAAATAATTGTAATTTGATTTTGATACATTTGATTATATATTTATATTTATGTATTTAAGATATTTTATTTAATATTATGTAGATATTTAAGATGATTTGTATATTGTTTGAACATACTAGATATTTAAGATGTTATATTTAATATTATGTACATATTAAATAATATATACCTATTAGACATATAATTGTATTCTAATTTTAAATTATTAGGTGATTCTTTAGATTCTTTCAAGCTTGAAGTGTTTATGGTTAGATGAAATATATAGTTTATTGTATTTTCGAACTATTCAATATTAGAAGTTTATATGCATAAACATAAATTACTTGTAAGTTGTAAAGAACAAAATAAAAATTGAAAGCGAAAGTGATTTAAATAACATTTAATAAAAAATAGAAGCAAAACAAACAATTCATTAAAAATAAAAACCAAACAAGTAACCTAATTGTTCAATCAAATAAAAAAGAAAAACATTACAACGATAATGAAAATCAAATGCAAAAAACTATGGAGCTTCATCGTTGTTGTTGTTGTTGTTAGGTGGTGGACCTTGAAAATGCATGTTCTCCATCATCTGTCGCATATACTCCGACTGCTCGGTTTGAGAGTTTGTAAATCGCTCATTCCATTGATCTTGTCCATGATGCCACTGCTCGTATTGACCATGCCACTGCTGGAGGTGACCAAGTTGATCATTCACCCTACTTGCCACTGCTGTATCTGGCTAAGCTGGTCATTTACTCCCCCACCCCTTGCCAATTTTGAAATTCACTTTGCCATTTTGTAAAATCATCATGCCATTCCTTTTGTTGAGTATGCGCAAATTGCATATAATCCATATGCTGCTGATGCAAAAACTCAGCAAATTCGCGATCGGTTCGTCTTTCTTGTGGCGGTACTCCAGAAGAACCACTAGCATTTGGACCGAAAGACGCTTCAGCCTCAACTCGATACTGAGTAGGTGGATTTGGTGGTTTTGTAAGACCGTTCGCAGTATATATCTGATTCAAGTCTTGTCTATGGTGGTTCCATGCCTCCAATTTCGAAATCAACTCTCCATCCCAAGAGTATATTTCCTGCAAACGCAAAGAGTTTCTACCTATAGCACTAGTCGGCCTCACCTTCATCGGAGTGTACATACTCACATCAGCTCCTTTCGAAACAAGCAAGTTACTCACTATCATCCTATAAGGTAGTTTATCCGTACCACACCTCGTAGCCATATTTCGAATCATCAAGCTAGGTAAATTAATTATTCCCTGATTTCGAACGATAAAAGAAGTAACAAATGTTTGAATATATGAAAGCTGCATATCATTGTTACTAGGGGGAAGAAATATACTATTTACCAATTTCAAAGCTAATATCCCATTAGCATCCAAATTACCCCGCATGGCTCGAAATTTACCGTTAATTTTTGGAGCTTCCGCACCAGGACAAGTAAGAAGCTCTACTGCTTCTTCGTAAGACATAGGCCAATCAGCACTCCAGATCGTAGGGCGATAACTAATGGAAGGTAATTTATTACCGGTATACATATCATGGGTTGGAACGGGAAAAAAATCTTCGAAATCAGTTTCAAAAAAAGTATAGGGTTTACCATCAACCAAACAATTCATTCCTAAACCTCTTGGATCATTTTCGATTAATTTTGCGGTGGCATAAAACTTGCATACTAGTTATAGATACCAATCACATTTGAATCTAGCTAGTGTCATCCAATCTAGGCCATTATTTGGTTCAATAAGTTTGATTTGTTTTTGCATACCCTCTATTTGGATCAGTTCCTCATAGTCCAGATACATACCAGACCAAATTTTGGTTACACCTCGACCTCCTTCCTGATTACGGATGCGAAGCTCCCCTTCGCTGCGATGTTCGATAGTCTCGCTCTCCGTTAGCTCCATATCTTCAAACAACATATCTGCCACCTGTTTCACTCGTCTCGAGGTTGATTCACTACATCCACCTTGACGGGCATGCTTTGATCTTTTCGAAGACATTTAGCGAAACCTGAAATTTAAATAGAGTTTGAAAAATATAATTTTTTTTAGAGAAGTGTAGTAGAGACAGGCTGTCACCATAGTCCCCAGATTTCTGTATCACCGATAATCCCTTGAGTTTTGGTCAAACCCAAAACTTAGTCTGCAACATTAAATGACCTACCTACACTTATAATATCAAACTTGGCATTAATAATTGAGTGTGTTTATCTAGGTGACATTATTTATCGTACGTGGAATATTTGTCTTGGTACAGTCCTATGTAACCTTATCAATCGGTCTCTTACATCTTCATTAATTTAATTTAATAAAATACCTAACAAAATTCAAACCCTAGATTGTCTTCTCCTTGAATAGACATACTAAACCCGTTTTGAATTCTAATCCATAGACTTTATCCTCTTTACTCTCTCTTGTATAAAATAAAATCCCCAATTCGAATCCCTAAATCTAAACCCTAATCTATACGCGAATCTATCTGCTCCTAAATCTATACCCAAATCGAAACAGAACCCTAAATCTTTCTCCCTAATCACATTCTATACTCACTGTTGCTAGCCCTAATTTTTGGCAACATTACATGTGATTTAACAATGAAAAAGGGTTCGAGAAGAAAACAAAAGAGGGTCAAAATTGAATTGGATGTCGATACTGTCTTAGTGTCTAAACCATGAGTGTTTTTTGCTTTACAGATTAATATGTTTCAGTGTTTAGTTTAGTGATGTATCGTTTTAGTTTTTAAAATTAGAATTTTTCGAGTTTTACTTTCCTTCACTGTGAAATAATGTTTACTGATGCTTCGGGTGTTACATTTTGATACTGTCTTTTGTGTTTACCCGTTTAAGTGTTTGATTTTACGTTGTATTGATGTTTAATGATTATAGTAGGAACTGATAAATTATTATAGTTTAATGTTTAATGATTATGATTGTTGCAGTGACTTATTTTACTTTGTTTGTTGTTGCATTGTACTTGACAGATGCTCGATGTTTGGTTTTTGCTGCATTAAAGATATTTACAGTTGCATTGTTGCAGTGAATTGTTTTACTTTGTTTGTTTGATTATTGATGTTTGTCGTTTGTGCTAGATTGTTGCAGTGAGTTTTTTTGTTTGTTGTTTCATTAAAGATGTACTAGGTTTGACATATTGATGTTTAGAGTTAACTGTTGCATTAGAGTTGCACTTGGTTTGACAAATGTGGCTGCTTGAGTGACTGTTGCATTGGACTTGTTTTGTTTGTTGCTGTATTAGAGATGCACTAGGCTATAGATTTAGGAGCAGATGACAGATGCAGCTATTTGAATTAGATTGTTACAGTGACTTGTTAATTGATTTGTTATCTGAAATTGGTTTTGTGATATTTGCAGGTGCCAGTCGTGAATTATTCACCATGATAGTACGTCACAGTGGTAAATTCTACGAGAAAAACAGAATTATAACATACAGGGGTGGGAAAGAGACACTAGGTGATAATGTGAACCTCGACAAGATATCGCTTATTTACCTAAGTGAGCACATTTACATAACGTGCTGGCCTGAACAGAAGTTTGACGTGTTGAACTTCACTTACCAACTGTCGGCACGCAATAATGATAAAGGTTTGCTAAATGTCTCTAGTGATGCATAAACACTGGAGATGTGCAAGATGGTAGACAAGCGTAGGTTCTTAAAGCTGTATATTAAAGTTGTTCTAACACTGGAAATAATTTATCTTAAAAAAAGAACAAAAGTAAAAACTCCGTCGGTTGTTGAACTTTTAGAATCAAGTCCAGATTCAGATAAAGAGAAAGATAGTCAGAGTAGTGAGGAAGATCTTGTGGATTGGGATCCTGATGAATTTGTTAAGGCTATGGCTGCTGAAGAACAGAGGGTTGAAAAATATACTGATCAAAGAGTTGGGGTGGAAGACGAAACAGTTGGTGAAAATGCTAGGGTAGAAGAAGAAACAGTTGGTAAAAGGGTCGGTGTAGAAGGTGAAACTGTTGGTGAAAGGGCCAGTGTAGAAACAATTGATGAAATGACCGATGTAGAAACATATGTGGGTGATTGTAGGGGTGACGAAAATGTTGGGGATGCTGGGGTAAAAGAAGAAACAGTAGGTGATTGTGGTTGTAGGGTATAGCAGAATATTGAAAAAGATACTGATCAAAGGGCTGGGCTAGAAGAAGACTCAGTTGGTAATACTGGTGGTAGGGTAGAACAGAGGCTTGAAGAAGATGTTAATCAAAGGGATGAGGTAGAACCAGATGTGGCTAATAGGGATGAAGAAGAAGTTGGTGATGCTGGTGAGCCCACTGATTAGAGGGTTGACAAAGATGCTGGTGATGGTGGGGTAGAAGAAAACATTGCACAACCTCTCGTTAAAGAATCTTCGAATTGGACTGCTTTCATAGAGGATTTAAGGCCCGGTGTTTGCTGGGGGATGAAGTTGAGGTTGAATCAACTGCCCATGAGATAAATGTTGGTGAAGCAACGGCATAGGTCGATGATGAGACTGGAGAACAGATACCAGCCCCACCATATGAGCAACACCACTCTGTCCCACCTGACAAAAGGATATAGCGGATATCGAGACAGACTATGCGGCATTAGATGATTTGAATACACCAGAAAACTCAGATGTAGAGCTTGACAATGATGTGGAGATGTGGTATAATTTTGCTGAGTTCAATCCGGTTGTACCCTTGGCCAGTGTAGAGCTACAAGTCGGGCATGAATTCACAACTACAGCTGAGCTTAAGGAGGCTATAAAAAATTATGGGATCAAGCAGCGGAGGTACGTTGTTATGAAAAAAATGACAATAAAAGAATCTCCTTTGTATGTTCAGCAGAGGATTGCCCTTGGAAAGCATACTGCAGCACAATGGGACGTAGTAACAGGTGTTTGTTAAAGATGTTGGTTGATAACCATACATATCCTCCAACAAATGAAAACAAGAATATTACGGACATATGGATAAATAAGTACTATTTGCCACAGTGGGAGACATATATCAACTAGTCAATTACGTTCTTAATAGCCTCCTTAAGCAGAGAGTTCCTTATTCGCATTAATCGTCAGAAGGGGTATAGAGCTAAATCTACTGCTCATGAGATGATATTGGGAAATGATAAGTATCAATTCACGCGGTTGTTGGACTACGACGAAGAGATTATCAGAACGAAACCAAGTTATACTTGCATTATTAAGCAAGCGAACAATGTCTTTGAACGTTTCTACATGTGTTTGGGACCTGTTATGAGGGGATTCAAAGAAGGGTGTAGGCCAGTTGTTATCTTGGATGAGTGTTTTTTGAAGGGAGATTTTGGAGGCCAACTTTTGGTGGCTGTTGGTGTTGATGCTAATGATCAAATGTACCATGTTGCGTGGGATGTTGTGGAGAACAAAAACAGATCAAGTTGGAGTTGGTTTCTAGATTTGCTGGAAGAGGACCTTGACATCCAAAACTAGAGAGCGTAGTTGTTTGAGTGATAAACATAAAGGGTTGGTCCCTGCTTTGTTGGAAGATTTTTCAAACTCCGAGCATTAGTTTTGCTGTAGGAATTTGTATGCCAACTTTAAAAAAACCTACCCCGGCCGACTAGAGAAAATGATATTCTGGGCAGCAGCTAGAGCCACATACCCTGGGGAGTTTGATGTATATATGACAGAGATGCAAATGGTTAATATTGACGCTTTCAAATGGTTAGAAGATAAACCACCAAGCCAATGGTCTAGAGCCCACTACAAAGAGAATAACATGCTGCAATATTTAGACCTCTAATCTAGCGAAGAATTTCAACATGGCTATTCTACACCTAAGGGAGAAATCTATCATAACGTTGATGGATGGTATCAGAACGCAAACAATAAAAAGACTAGCTAAGCTTAAAAAGAAAAGTGCTGCCTGGAAGGGTGAAGTTTGCCCAAGTATATTTCGAAGCTGAAGTTGAGTATAGAGGCAATTGGGAGATGCTGGATTAAAGAATATGGAGATCCCCAATATGAAGTCAAATCAGGGGAGGGCAATTTGTTGTAGACATTTCTCAAAAGACATGTTCGTGTAGGAGTTGGCAGCTGAGTGGTATACCTTGCGCTCATGCTGTTGCAGGTATATGGGCTGATAATAAAAGACCCATCGACTTCATTCCTTCATGTTATTAGATTGAAACTAACAAAGCTATATACGAGCATACTATAAACTCTATTAATGGGCAGTTGCTGCGAAAGAAATCTACATTTCCTCAATGTAAGCCACCACCTATGGAAGTCAAAAGGGGGGAAAAGATAATAAAAACGAAGAGGGATATAAGCGAGCTTGAACCACCGGTTGGAGAAAGACTGTATAGGAAGTTTATTCTATTAAGGTGCACAAAATGCAAAAAACTGAGCCACAACAGAAGGAGTTGCCTAACAACTGGAGAGACTTCACATGCTGCTGTTGGGTCTGAGACTGGTGATGCTGGTGCTGCCAACAGCTTATAGAGAGCTACAGACAGCTCACAGGTAGTTGCTGAGACTGAGCCAAGTGATTTTGGGTTTGCTACCAACACAAAATGACCTAGACCTGCTGCTGATGGAGTTAATAGAGCACACAAAGCCCGTTCCCATGCTCGTCTTATAAAGGCAGCAAAAAGAGTGGCTAAACTCCCGGTATTTTTTTTGTATTCTTCATACTTTTAATTTTTTAGAGTGTTGGGATAATGACAACTGATTGGGTTTCTTTGGTGGTGAAAGAGGTTAGGAGAGGTGTTGTTGCTAACACAATGCCTGATGTAAGTTTTTTAAAATTTTTGTATTCTCTTTCTTAGTCTTCCTTTTTTTTAAAATGATATTGATTTTGTCCTTTTGGTGCATGGAAGGCTTGTCTATTGTGTTGATCCAACAGTTGGTGGGGGACAAGATGCACAAGCCACAAGAAGAGGGGTGAGAAGAAATGTAAGATTCTTATCCCTCATACTGTAAAGTTGTTTCATTTTGGCTTTTTTACCTGTTTTTTAATAGAATAATTGGTCACATGGTATGTTTCATAGTGGTGTTGGTGTGCATTTAATTAGTATTCAATAGTGCTGTTGATATGTTAGGTAGGCTTTAATAAAATGGTGTTGATGTTGCTGTTTTTGTATTTAATGGGATGCGTGTTGATATTGGTGGTATGCTTGCTGTTGTTGGCACTGATGATATTTGTTGGTTTACTTGTTAGAATTATTAGAGTATTGTATGATTGCAGGAAACTACTGGAAACTGGGTGCCGACTATGGAAATGCCTCAGATCAAAGAAGCTGCTAGAGTGGCAAATGAGAAATGGAAGAGACCAAGATGAGTCCCGAATGCATCTGTTGCTGCGTGTTCATCTGATGCTGCACCAAATGATGCTTCTAGGAATGTCAAATATATAGACTATTGAACACTGGAAATTTCTTTTTTGGGTCTAAGTAGACTATTTTTGGTCAGTCTTTGTTAACAATTATAAGTTTGAACTCTAAGGGTGTTATTGTTATTAGGTGTTCACAGCCTTGTGTAATTTTTTGTATTATCCGTTGATAATGTATTATGTTGGATTATGATGTACGCTTGGCTAAATTATGAATGAAATTTTAAGGTCCTGTTTGAATCAGAATTTAGCAGTGTTATTACTACTCTAATTTGTAGATTTTCAAGTAGTCCATAAATAAACCAGTTCGCAATTGAGGTAAAAACATAATTTAACACAAATACCACCACAAGCTAAATAAGCATCTAACCAAAGAAAGAACAATACAGATAAAAATGCAATATTTAACACAAATAGCACCACAAGCTCACACACAATTATTAATTCTAGTTCTCAACAATGCTGAGACAACAACAAGTAAAGATGAAGCCAGAAAATTAACAAAAAAAAAACTTCTCCAAACCAGTTCTTAACAAGGTTGATAAAGGGATCAAACCAAAAATTACATTGCTTATCAAACCAAAAATTATATTGCTGTAAACTAGTTTTTAACAAGACTAATAAAAATAAACAGACAAGAAATGCAGCAAAACAACATTAAGAAACTAACTTTGGTCTTGAGACTACCATTCTTAGCTTCAATCTTGCGTATCTTTTTCTTCAACTTAATAATAAATTTTTTGGAATGATGAGGAAATGGTGAATCCACCCACTAAAAAAAACATTCTCCTTCAATACTCTTAAACTTAAATCGATTTGGGGTTGTAAAAAACTAGGGTTCTAAACATAAATTAAGATTTAAATTTTAGAAGATTTAACTTAGATTAAAACTTACCCGATAGTTTCTGCATCCATAAAATCTCCTCCCTAGATTAAAGTCTGTCCACGAAGTACAAATTACGAAAGGTTTCCCACAAAAGCATATCGATACCGAATCTTCATTTTTTGTATGAGGGAAAGTGGTAGAGCTCGTAGACATTAATGGAGGATGAAGATGAATTCTTTTTACCGGTTTCATGAAACGATTTGGAGAGAAGGAGAAATGATAAATGAATAAGAAGAATGCAAAAAAATAGAGAGAAGAGTGAAGATTCAAGGAAGAAGAAGAAATATATGTTTATATGGTGACAGGTGGCAGCTCTCATGGATCTATCCAAACATGATAGTCCAGAGACCGCCAACGAACATTTGAAAGTTAAAAGACTATATGCCACCAAACGCGACACTAGACGAACGATATACTATTCAAAGTTAGATGACCATATAATAGTTGAATGGATACTTTTGGTGTAATTTACGTTCTTTAAAAACTGATAGCTTAGAAAATAACTTTTAGGGTTTTATTTTATAAATGTCGGATGTTAAAAAGGATTAAACACTAGAAAAATAAAATGAAAACATGACAATATTTCAAAAAAAAAAAAATTACATTTTTAATTCTATTATTAAATTAAGTTAAAATATCTCTTTCTTGTTTGCATCGAAGCTCACTCTCTTCAATCTTCCGACAGTCTCTCTCCCTCGTTTGCATCGAAGCTTACTCTCTTCAAATATATCTCTTTCTCCCCATTCTTTTGTCTCTCTCAATCGAGTCGACAAGGTAAGTGATAACTCTTCCACTAGATCTAGCTTATATTGGCCTGTGTGATCTTACGCCACCACATTATGACTTGAATCTGTATTTACAGTGTGTAGCAAGGTCATTCGTTTGTTTCTACAATGGCCATCGACGCTTCTTCAGCTACAATTTGCAAATCGCTTTCGTCATCCAATCCCGTAAGCACTTCTATTTTCATTTCCCTTGAAATGATTTGTTTGTTTGTACCTGCAAATCCTTATTTTCCAAGATGCCATGGTCCAGGGAGTAAGTGTTTGGCTTTTCGATTTGTTCTACTTTTGTTAATAGAAGTAAGAGCAGTAACTACAATTTGGATACAAAATGTGGGGATCCATAGGTTTGTAAGTAAGACTAAGCTGTTTAATTTTCTTTCTTTTGTATAAGGGGTTGTTTTTGCGGAGAAGTAGAGTATTAAGGAGTTCACAATGTAGTTTTATGGCGGGAGGCAAAGTTAAGTTCCCAAGGCAGAGAGCACAGGTTGGTCAAGTTAGCTGTAAGCCAAAGAAGAATAATGGGTCTCTTTGTGTTACATGCCGTGCGGAAAAGATACTTGTGGCAAACAGAGGAGAAATTGCTGTTAGGGTTATTAGGACTGCTCATGAAATGGGCATACCTTGTGTAGCTGTTTACTCAACCATAGACAAAGATGCACTTCATGTGAAATTGGCTGATGAATCAGTTTGCATTGGTGAAGCACCCAGTAATCAATCGTAAGTTTCGATATGTTTGTTTAATGGGATCTTATGTAGAGTAACCAAGAGATTTTTGCAATGTTTATTTATGTTCAATTGTTGATATTTGTCTTGGGGTATAGTGTCTGTATCCCACTTGGAATGTCTTGCAAATATAATAACAATTGTACATTACCTAGTAAATATGCAATGCTTTTGCTCATCTAGGCACCTTCTTCTTGACCTACTAATATGATATGCGAGTATTTGCAAAGGCATCGACTGAGAATCTTTCTAGATGAAACTTCTATGTTAATGACTGTGCTGAAATTTATCGAAGGTAGTCAGTTTCCTTTGAGAATAATATCTCTGCATATGTTTTGATCTGACTCTAGGTATCTGGTCGTACCAAATGTTTTGTCGGCTGCTATAAGCCGTGGATGTACCATGCTACATCCTGGATATGGTTTCCTTTCCGAGAATGCTTCATTTGTCGAAATGTGTAGAGAGCACGGGATCAACTTCATTGGACCTAATGTGAGTATTTTTTTTCCAGGAGTTTGAATGTTGCTTGAATGTTCTCTAAACTTCTTCTTCAAAGTTTTTTGTTACAAATGGGAGAACACCTTTGATCAAGAATCTCTCATTTAATTGTTAGGAGGTTTATCAAGTCCCATTTCCAAAAGCTTCAAAAGTCCCATAGACTCAGATCTCCTGTCTTTTAAAGCTACAAAAACAAGTTTTTTGGTTGCTGAAATAGTGGATTGTACTGTAACTTTAGTAAATCATTAGACCAATAAAACTTATTTCGATACTATACATATCCTTATTCAGAACAGTTCACCATGTAATAATTGCTCGTCGATACTTCTGGTAACTCTTTGTTATTCTGGAAGTCCTTTGTCGTTGTGTTTCTCACTTCTTGTTATACGTTTTCTAGCCCGATAGCATCAGAGTCATGGGTGACAAATCTACTGCTAGAGAGACGATGAAGAATGCAAATGTTCCAACCGTACCAGGAAGTGATGGTTTGTTACAGGTATTGTGTAGGACGAATACTTTGGGTGTTACAACATTTTGTGTTGCACTATAATGTTAATCGTCTACATTTTGGGCATTTATGTTATATACAGAGCACTGAAGAAGGAATCAAGCTTGCCAATGAGATTGGCTATCCTGTTATGATCAAGGTAATTAATCACCCACCCCTTGATTTTTATCGTTGAATTTTTTTGACATGAACTAAAACGTGGATCAGTCAATTTTGTAAATAAGTCGTCTTTTATTGTGGTAGTTTCTGAATCACTTTCAACATTTCCTTTGCATACTGTTGTCAGGTGTTTATATTATGTTTAGGTATCTTTTTTTTATTAAACACTATCAGCTAAAACTATATAATCATGTTAATTGAATTGAGATATATTTTTGCTGTCAAATTTGTTATCCTGTCTATTTTCTTCTTCTGTTGCATTTCTCACATTTCTTGTTCTATCAACGTTATAAATCATTTATGGATATATGTAGTTTGCCGTCTGTTTGTAAAGGATGTGCCAATGTTTGACGTATATAAAAGGCCATTGGTATACTATGTCATTTAACACCATTCTGTGTTGCTGGCTTTCTATTTATTTTCTGTTTTGGTTCGCACCATTATTTTAATCTGCCAAAGCACACAATATTACTATGACAAAGGATTCTATCAAATTGAAAGGTTATCTGTGCATCCTATCAATTACTCAGTTGTTTTGATCTCGTTAAATCACTATTAGCCTCTGTCTGGATCAAAGTGTTATAAATGATGCAAAACATTTTTAACTAGTAGAAGCTTTAGTCGAAACTCTATCAACATCCATGAAGCTGACACTGAGTTTTATGATTGTAAGGCAACAGCAGGTGGAGGAGGACGTGGCATGCGCCTTGCCAAGGAACCTCATGAATTTGTGAAGTTACTCCAGGTATGAAGTGAAGCTCAGCTCAAATTGTTCTTCCAAGTCTATTTAAAACATGCTCCATTTGTGAAGCATTATGTGCGTAGCTGGAGGTGTTATAAATAACTTTTTTTCAAAACTATACCTTTCTTTGCTCAACCTGTAAAATCTAGTTGGCAGACAAGTATGATGGTACTTTTTTTTGTTCTCTTACTTTCTGAGTTTCCTTTATTATTTCCTTTATCTGCATGTGAACTTGGGAACTGTTTGTTTGACAACATAGGTTTTAAAGAGCATGTGTTGTTTGTATTACTTTTTCTTGGGCTACAGAGGGAGAAAACATAGAAGCAACGAAGCAATTTTAACCATTTATTTTCTTTAGCTTTTCAGACGAAAAATTAGTTCACACCATTTCTTTACCCTTCATTTGGTTATTGTTGAGTCCGTTCTGTTATCTAAAAAAAATTAAATCCAAGATACAAACGTTGTGTTGTATAGAATACCCAGGCAAACACAACATAATGACTTAAAAAGTATGCTGAATTTCTATATGACCCTTTTTATTGATGGGCAACTTTGTGATTTGATTTCAAAACTTAAAAGGTGAATTCTAAGCAACTTTTTTGAAGGTCTTACCAGTAGAGGTGTGCATAAAACAAGAAAAAACCAGAGCTGACCGGACCAAACCGTAAAATTGATGGTTTGGTGGTTTTTAGTAAAGGTCTGTTTGGTTTTGGTTTTGAAAAACCAAACCAAATTTAATTCGGTTTGGTTAGTCTTTACTCTTTAGAAAACCGAACTGACGGAAAATAAAAACTGAACAAAACAGCTAATAGCATATAAAATCATTTTTTTTTGGTTCAAAAATCTTTTGTTGAAGCATTTTTTTTTAAATTGCTCAATGTCTACAGAAATTTAGTTGTATGTTTTCCATCTTTAACCAAGAAATACGATATCCTTTGGTAAACAATGTCAGCATTAAATATGTTGAATGTTTTTATTTGCAGCAAGCTAAGAGTGAGGCTGCTGCCGCTTTCGGAAATGATGGAGTTTATTTAGAGAAGTATGTCGTAAATCCCAGGCACATCGAGTTCCAGGTAATAAAAGTTTTCAGATTCGACTAATTTTGTTTTTATATCTGTACAGATGATAATTCTTGACCAGTAAAAGTTTAAAGTATTTTAGTTTTCCTGATTGGTTGTCTTAATTTTCAAATAATGCAATCTCATGACAAGGAAATAAATGGTTTAATTTAATAATGTCTTTTTTGGAATGCCTGTAAGGTTTTCTCCTTGTTTTCTCCTTATCTTCAGAAGCATTATGGCATCTTGTCTTAAGTGGTGTATAAATTACTCAGCCGAAGTCTACCTGCAAAGAAAAAAATTTAAATAGAAAAATACAGAACTATTGGTTTTGATTGATTCCGTGATTTACGTTGTTACATCACAATGGTTAGAAATTAGCTCCTCTTAGGATAGCTTGATTTAGACTGATACACCATCAGGGCAACAAAACACAAACTGTATACTCCGCTATTGACTTTCATTTAGTGATTGTGGTAATTTGTATGAAGAGGCCTCTAATGAGGTATTCATTTCTGAGAAAGAGCTAGGTAGTCAAACGATTACAACCAGGATTTGAAGGTGGCCGTTCCAATTTGACTTGTTTAATGGCTATTATGGTACCAAACAAGGAATCATAAGCAAACTCTTGCATCCACAGAACTGGTATAAGGTCTTAAGACTGGGTTCAAAATTGTAAAATCTTTGCGATAACTCTGATATGCACAGAATTTTAATTAGTGAATTTATGAAAACACAAAAATAAGAATTAACATTTAAAATATGGTACGGATAACTCTATTTATGCATGTGGCTCTATCTTCCTTGTCCCTGGTGAAAAAGTATAGTTTCGTTCATTTTTATCATTCATTAACTTGTTGGCATTCTGTGTGAATTCTCAGGTTCTTGCAGATAAGCATGGCAATGTTGTTCATTTTGGTGAGCGTGACTGCAGCATCCAGGTTCTCTTTCCTGCTGTTTCGTTCTTTTTATTTGTTATTGGGTTTATTGTGTTGAATGCATGTATTACATATTAAAATTTCAGATAGCATATAGAAGTAAAAAAACTTATATTGACTCTGAATTGTGAAACCATATAGGGTGTAGAAATTTGGAAGACTTGTGTAGGAGACTTATTAAGTTAACCTTGCTAGAAGTCAGACCAAGGGGAAAAGGGATGAACTGATGAAATTAGGTTATCCAAAGAATTAGTTGCTTAACTAAGACCATCAAATCCTAGCCCTCTAGATGAATGGAGAAATCTAGTACCAAAGCAGCCTGCCATCTAGTGCTGTTGTAAAAAGCATCCCCTGTTCATCTTTGTTACTATGGTGAGGCCTTTTCTTTATTCACCCACTTTACATAAAGAGTTAAAATGCAGAATAGGGCCAATAGGCTAAATTTGGAAAAAGGAAAACTAGATAGGAGTTTTAGAATCTTATGCTACTCTTTTTTTTGTTCAGATTGGTTGGAAGAATATGTGTTAACATATCATGTTCTGTTGGCTTTGATATCCTTTTACAGAGACGTAACCAAAAGCTGCTTGAAGAAGCACCTTCTCCAGCGCTGACCCCAGAATTGCGGAAGGCGATGGGTGATGCAGCAGTTCAAGCAGCAGCATCTATTGGATATATTGGTGTTGGAACGGTGGAATTTCTTTTGGATGAAAGAGGTTCTTTCTACTTTATGGAAATGAACACTCGAATTCAGGTAAGAAAGAGATTTTGGGACGGAAGTCAACAGTTTTCTCGTTTAATACCTTTTTATTCAGTAACATGTGAAGCTATGCTAACATACATTTTGTTTCCGAGTCAGGTTGAGCACCCAGTAACAGAAATGATTTACTCAGTTGACCTGATTGAGGAACAAATTCGTGCCGCTATGGGAGAAAAACTCCGTTACAAACAGGTAGTTCCGGCTAATTGATATTCTTTATTTTCCTTGCACTATAATTTGTTTCATTTCTTATTCGGTTGGTCTTTGCAGGAGGATATTGTTCTCAGAGGACATTCAATTGAATGCCGTATCAACGCAGAAGACCCTTTTAAAGGATTCAGACCTGGGCCAGGTATGGATACAGTTATTACTGAACGCATTATCTTTCGGCGTCATAGTTTTGGAACTAGCTTATTTTTCATGCTTGCTTTTGAATGTGTATAAACTACTAGCTGGAGACTGCATATGAAAGTTGATGGTCTGTTACATTTTGTGATATGAACTAGTTCTATAATCCTTTTGGTGTTTCCAGCTAAATCGTCTATAGGTTGAATGAACTCCTTGGAAGTTGCCACTAAGCCGCTTATTTTCTGAAGAAACTTTTTATTTGCCCTTCTTGCTTGGCTACTGAAATTCCCTGGTATAGGAATGAGCTGATAGTTAGAACTCATTATAACTGATATAAAGATCACCTTAAAGAAATAATATGTAAAGATCACCTCAGAAAAAGAATAAAGATCACTTTATTATAACTAATGTAACTTGCCTTAATTAAATGTCTTATAAAAACACCTGATCTAAGTGATTTTCAGTGAACCCCAGTAAGGTCGTGATCGTGAATGGTACCCATTAATTCATTCATATTACAAATATACTCGGAAAAAGAGAATATTTAAGATGCATAGCGAAAATATATTTTATATATAAATGTATTTATCATCTTGTTGCAAAACGTAGGCAATTAAAGAGCTATATAAGTTAGAAAGAAGTTACGAGTCGTTGAACAAGTTAAATAAATATCTAGTAGCCGTGAAAGATAGACTTGGATTCACCATAAATATATTTTGGGAATACTACATTGCCAATCATTCAATTCATAAACAGATTATTGTTTTATAATTCGTTGTATTTACTTTAAGATAGTATGGTCTGAGGTGTTGGGTTAATTTAGTTTTCTTTTTTGTTGTTGTCTGTAATTTCTTCATCTATTTTAGCAAATTTAAGAGTATAATTTATCTCTATGAATTTACATTTTGCCAAGGATGTAACTGCTGATATCACCAAAACCATTTTGCATTTTTCTTTCCTATTACAGGTAGAATAACTTCATACTTGCCATCTGGAGGCCCATTTGTAAGAATGGATAGCCATGTTTATCCTGATTATGTTGTACCTCCCAGCTATGATTCCCTTCTTGGAAAGGTATGTTAGTCTTGTATTATTTGCAAAAGCAATTCTAGTAGTGTGAGCCATCATATGACTTGTATGCATACATGATACATACCTTTACAAATTAAATCTTCCATGTTAGTTTAAGACCTCTTAACTTTGTCAAGCTAAGTACGATGTACTTTGAAATGATTCAGACCAGAATACTCGTACTTAAAATCTGTGTATGCTTATCTATGATTGCCAAATCTGTCTAGAGGACTGTATGTGATTGACTTTTGTTTTCATTTCTTGGCCAAATTTTGTGACATTTGTAGCTTATTGTATGGGGTCCAACCAGAGAGAGGGCGATTGAGCGCATGAAGAGAGCCCTTAGCGACACTATTATTAAAGGTATGTAACATATATAGAGTGTGCCCTTTGATTAGTAACCATTCTCGAATTAATAGTTTTATTTGTTCATCATACGGACGTCCGTGCACACATAATTTATTATGTAATGGTAAAGAAAATCATGTTAGCATGAACACATATCCAGTCTTTTTGATTGTTTGACTCGTCACCTATTCTATCGTCATCTGTTTCCAGAGGTCAAACCGAGTAAAATAAATACGGTTTTTCAAAAGAAAATACATTTTTGTCTATTTGAAATATTTGCAAGGAAAGCTGAGCTGTTAGGTTTAAATGTGGTAGGGTCAACAGATTGGGTTTTAAACAAGAGCGATGATTACTTCAAGTTCATTTATTCATTTATTTCTGTGTTTAGCAGCGACACTCTTTCTTATGCAACAAAATAAGAAATGGACACCTCAACAAAAATTGAAACTATTCATAATATGCACTAACAATTTATCAGATTTGCTGCAAAGATATCCTTGTACAACACCTGCCGCTGCTTTTCGTGTAGACTATAGTTTGGCTTGCGATTTCAATAAAAGGATTTCTTTATCATGGATTTGTTAAGCCGTTTCATGTTGAATTATGGGTCCCTCAAACCCATAAGATTGACCAATTGATGTTACGTTCTCTTCTTTTCAGGGGTCCCTACTACCATCGAATATCATAAACTTATTCTTGATGTTGAGGTTGGTAAATCTATTTTTTGCTTTTGTGTGCTCTAACTTTCATCTCGTAAATGCTGTCAATCGGTCTTCTAACTTTCATCTCGTAAATGGCTGTCAATCAATCTTTGTGGATTGATTTTCTTTTTCTATCAATTTCTCTTGCACTGACAGGACTTCAAAAACGGAAAAGTCGATACTGCTTTTATTCCAAAGCACGAGCAGGAGTTAGCAGAGGTTAGGAGCTTGACCTAACCTTGATTAATTATTTTTGCATCTACTGGAGTTGTTGGTACCACAACTTTGTATAGTGCATTTGGCTAGAACTCCTTTCCTACTTCTAGGTCTCTTTTTGGATCCCGAAAACTTCGAGGAAACTAAACTAGGGAGAAAATACAAAGGTGGATAGAATTTAAAAACAGATGGAAGAAAAAAATAAATCCGGCACCTTTATTTCTTCTTATTTGGATCACAATGTCTAACTACCATGACAAATGAAATTATATTCTCCACAGAAACATGTATTTCGTCCCGTCTTTGTTCGAATTCCTGTTGCAAGCCCTGAAATTTGTTAGGTTTTTTTCTGGTAATTAATGGTGATAAAGTTCTCCGCAAAATTTTAACTCATTGCACTTTAACTTGTTCACAAAAGAAACACACTTCATATTCCTTTTCTTTTGCCTCTACTTCTCTAGTCTCTAAAATACACCCATGTTATCAAAACTGAAAACTGAAAATGTTGCAATATCTACTCTGTGTTATATTATGAGATATAATAATTGACCAGTTATGGACCCCAAGCTTGTAAGTTTCTTAGTTTTTCAGCAGAAGGTAATAGTTGTTTTGCATATTCCTAGTCAACTTAGTTGATTAGTTTCTTTCATGCCAATCTTATGCATATTTGGTATCATTCATTTCAATTAAGTTTCTTAGTTTCGGCATGAGGTAAAAATAGTTTTCCATATTTATTCATTTTTGGTTTTTTATGATACTAGTTTGGGCATGTTGTATTTAGTGAAATACTAAAGATTCTTTTTTCATGTGAATCTATATGCCAACAGCCACAGCGGATTGTTCCGGTGAACTCTAATTAGAGACGAACTTGCAATGAACTGCAACTTTCTCCTTTAAGATATAAGGTTTGGTATTCTACCAATTGATAGGGAGTTTGGTGAATTGTCGTTGAGTTTTAGTTAACCACATTGTCCTTTATTTATTTACATTTGTACTAGAATTCGTAAAACATGCCTGTACTATTTATATTACAAGGGGTTAGGTTGTTATACAATTTTTATCTGCCCAAAAGTGGTTTGAAAACCTTCCATTTATATGGTTTCAATAATATATGAATTTTGTTATTTCCGTGAATTTAGTCAGAGTTTGGATTGAGAATCCGAATAATAAAAATTGTGTTTGCAGATCGGATCAGACTAACATATAAACACGAACATATCGAACTTGATCCAAAAATACTAAATTCGCATTCCACCGGCTGGATTCGGATTCAAGTCCAAAAAAAAAACTAGAACGAATGGATCTGAATTTGGTCCGAAGAACCTATTGCCAATCCTATACCGAATCAACTAATAACCTAAAGCATGTCAAACCTTAGAACCATGTAGTAGGTACGCCGTCGGATCCCAAATTGACGACCCCTTCGCAGTGTCATGATTTATAGTATTTGGTGGTTGTCGCATGATTATTAAACTATATATTTTTTAGTGATTTATAAACCAGTCTCATAAACCATCTCTTGGTAATTGATTGTTGTTTGATTTAGTCGACGTTCGGATCTAGAGTTTAAATTACACGAATACTCGACCTGATATAAATAAAGCACGTTAAGATGGCTCTTCGTCTCATTAATATTGCCACGATAACATGTTTTGTTGTGGCAATGTCTATTTTTACCGTCCGAGTTGTTACAATAAAAAATCCTCACTGTATTTTGACACCCTGAGTGGTTTTTTTTGGACCTGAACCACATGATATATTTGGAATGAAGTAATTTTGTGTGTGTTTTCTCGGTGTTTATATGCTATATGAATTGCATGACAAAGGTTAGCTAAACTTTGGTAAGTGAGTTATGAAGCCAACATAGCGCCAAATTGATCATTGTTGGTGAATCGATTACCAGTTTGAGGATGTATGGATGTATTCTCTTCTACATAAAATTTTGAAGGATACAAAAAGTTATGTGTAGCTAACTATCTCGACATATCCTTGGTGTCGTAATTTATTTTCCAGAATTATAGGTATATGTTTTTTCACAATGATTACACTTCGCATAATTTTCATGAAGATTCTCAGTAAAATGTTCCAATGTTAAGATATTTTCTTTCTACTCTTCATACCATCGCTAGTTACTACTATAAATATCAGTGATAGCACGAGAAGAATATGTTTAGAAACATAGGGTGTCTAGACCAATAACAACGAGATCATGCATATCATAAAAAGAATTTTGGTTAGGATTAACCATAGGGAGAGGTTGTACATTAGCCCTACGACCACAGTTAGTTAGGATATTTCTTCGCTTTGCTTCCATTTAAAAGTTACATTGTTTAAAATATGAAAAAACTAGTAGAAAGATTATGTATTTTCTAAAAGTATGAAAAAACTCGTAACTGAAACAAATCTCAAACAATAGCGCAAATAAATAAAATGAAAGAGTATACCAAGAACTTAAATCATCAATGATTCTCATTGTCTAAATAAACTTGATTTAGTTGATCGATTATGAAATTTGATTGAAAATTATTGAAGAAGAATATATAAAAATGGGTTGAAAGATAATAATAGTAATTATAATATTTGGTTTAGAAGAGGAATATTATCTAAGAGACGAGCCAAAAGATGAATGATAATTATATAAGTTTTTTTTTATTTCTACAGAAGAATATTAGTAAGGAGAGAGGATTGAGTTGGTTAGTTTTTGAGAAATTTAGATCCCATTGGTTTATAGAATTAGTACGATAGTTTTATAAATCTGGAAGTCTAATTTTGAATGATCCTCAAAGTTTGGGAATGAGGTGCACAATTTATTGTTCCAAATTTAGTTTTTTTCAAAAACTTATTTAGTAAATGAATTTCATTTGCCATGAAATACATTGTATGATCATCTGTTAGAGTCCCTAACTTATCCTCGTATGAGATGACCTATAGATTGGACTATGATGTTGTCAGATGAAGCAGTAGACATACTAAATGCTAATGTAGAGAAGTCAAACGTTAACAGGAAACGTAAAACTAGTAGAAATAATATCGATAAATACAAAAAAATAGCTTTGGAATTAGTTAATCATTATTTTGTTCCAAATAATAGCAATGATTCAAACTTGTCGTTTCTTCAAACATATGTCATTGCTGCTATAATTATGGCATGGAGAATTTTTTTACCTATTTTGATTATTGAGCATATGAATTCGGGAGTTCATGGTACAAAGTTACCTTATGGTATGGTACTAAGTCAATTGCTTACTAGAAAAAAGATAGATTTACTGGATAGATTCCGTGTCATGTTCAGAAGAGTTCTAATATAAGAAAGTATTTTTTAAGAAGCCAAGAGATATATGCTTGGCAAGGAGATATATGGGCAAACTAACAGATTTATAATATGTTTGAGGATGTGCTAGCACCCATCGAGAGATTTAATGAGGCCACTAACGCACATACTCCACTTACTAGTTTGCAAAGGCAAGTTACACACACTATGATACAACCTCAGCCGACCACTTTCAATGATGGTAATTCTTCTCATCAACAATAAAGAATGTCCGACCGAAAATATATGAAATGTGTGCATTTTAAGAACTTGGCCATGCATAATAAAAATGAGCTGCATCTGGAGATTAATGAGCAATTTAGGGAGAACCATTGGCATGACGTCACTACTCGGATGGATGAATTACACACCATCCAAATGGAAAACAACTATCACATACAACTAATGCTACGTATGATCGAATTCCAACCATGCGTAGAGCATTTTTTCACCACCATCATACAATCAAGATCTTACTCATACATGATTGATTTAGTTTTTTTTTTGTATTTGATTTTATTAAAAAATATATATTTTATTTTGTTATGTTTTTATATTATTATATCAAACATCATTATTAATTTATCAATTTAATTCATTGTTATTTTTATATTTTTTGCTAATTATATTAAACAATTTTAAAAATCTAAAGAAATAGTTGAAAGATCTAATATAAACTATTAGTTGAAATATCTAATGAACTATTTAAAATATTTAATAGTTTAAAGATCTAAATATTCTACAAACTTTAAAGATATAATAAACTATCTAAAAGATCTAATAAACTATTAATTGAAAGATCTAATAAATTATTAAAATATCTTATATTTGAAAGATATAAATATCAAAATATTCCAACTGTGTCACGGTGTGACACTACCATGGCGTGAATCTGTCACGGTGTGACTGTGTTAAATGTGACCGGACGAGATGTATCGTCACGGTAGACACAATTGGTGAGAACTATGATTCGTCATTCTGCTCTACCGCTATTACTCTAGGGAGAGACCATCGACTGAGTTGTATACATTCTCAATATAAACCATAAAAAAATAAAAATAAAAACTCAAACATGAACTTTGGACGAGGCACAAGCCTAAATTAAAACATACACATGAATGTGTATGTTTGTGTAAACTAATTCCTTATAGGATGAATTAGAAAAAATTAAGCACGAAAAGATTTAATTGTTATTTCATTGGATATTTAAAATAGTCAAATGAGCTTAAGTTTTATGATTCTTCCACTATAAGTATATTTGAGACGGTAACATCAATGTTATTTGAGGATATTGAGTTACGGGTGAGTTTCAAAGTAAATATTTTGAATACTTTGAAAAGAATCCATATAGATTCACAAAGTTTCTCATGAAGATAAGTAGGCCATGAATCCAGCATATCACCAAAGTGATCTGTGTTGGTGAATCAAATCTCAAGTATAAGATGATTTGGTTTTAATGACAGTCATTTTTATATTTTTTAAACATGAAGATACTCACTATGATATCCCTAGGGAACAAAATAAAATTATCCAAGAAGATCAAACTATACCTCCTCAAAAAGTGCAAACTGAAAAAAAAAATCCTTAAGAAGACCCACTAGAGATATGAATAACACTATATCCTTGGATAATATAATGTATCTTCACGAACATGAATATTCATGTGGTGTAATAATAAACGATCCGTCATGTTTTAGTGAAACTATGAACAATTCTGAGTCTTAGTTGTGTATCAACTCTTGTAAAAAAAGTGTATATGTCAATGCAAGTAATATGATATAGGATCTTGTCCAATAACCTAAAACAAATAAGTCGAATAATTATAATTAGATTTACGAAACAAAACATGACTCTTATGGTAATATAGAGATACAAAATACATAACTTGTAGAATTACATTTATACTCAATGTAGATAAATTAAATTTAAAAAAACGTTTTCTCTAGTTCTATGAATGACTGTTTTAGGACAATCATGACACAAGTTATAATTTGAGCTAAATATTCATCAAATGAATGTTAAGATCATTTTTTCTTAATGATGACATTAATGAAATGATCTATATGGTGCAGTCTGAAAACTTAATAATTGGTGATTTAAAATCGATGTTATATAAACTTAAGAAATCCATTTATTAACTCCGATAGGTTTCTCGATAATGCTACCATAAGTTCATTAAGGTAATAGTCTCTTTTAGTGTTGAGATGAACTTGGTTGAGAATTGTGTATATAAAGGTTCAATACAAGTAAGTTTATATTTTAATGCACATTTGACTACCCATATTGGAATTGACAAAGTGAGACAAATTAATTCTTAAGTTAATTTCTAAAGATAATATTTGAGACTGACGATACAAAAAAGTCTCTATATAATACAATATTCGAGAGTTTACTGTATGCTCAAGTTTGTACAAGACCAGACATTGCTTTTGTTGTCGAGTTGTTGGGAAGATATGTAAATAATGTGAGAATGAACTTTTGGAAAATGGTAAAAAATATTCTCATTATAAACAACAAACCAAAAGGCACATGTTGACATATATAACGCGCATAATATGAAGATCATTGGGTATTTCGACTCCGATTTTGCTAAGTTACATGGACACATTTTATAGCACTTCATGAAACATAATTTTATTAGATAAAAGTACAACATTATTGAAAAATATAAAATAACACTAGTTGCATCCTCCATCGAAAAGTAGAATTTGTTGCATGCTTTAAGGTGTCTAACCATGCACTATGGTTGCAAATATTTGTCATTATTGAAGGGATATAAAATCCCTTACAACTATAATATGACATTAGTTCCATAGTTAAGTAATAGGAGCTTGACTAAGTCCAAGTATATATATCAATTTCTTGTTAGCCAAATAGAGTTTATAAAGTCGTCAAATCGATATAAAGCGCATTGGTACGAATTCCATGGCGACAGATACTCTTATTAGAAATATAAAACCTACAATTATGTAAGAACATGCCAATATGTTGTGTGTTTTTTGTTGATCATTGATTTTTGTAGAAGTTTTTATAATAGGTCTGGATCCAATTCTAAATTCAAATAAAAATACAAATCCAAAATAAATCCAATCAAAACTCCAAAAAACCAAATCAAAAGAATAACAACAACTTTAATTGCAAACAATAATACTCAATTACAAACAATACAAAAACCCCAATAAAATACACCAAAACAACCCCAAATTGCAAACAATACTATCCAAACAACTAAAATGTGCTAATTTAGCAAACATAAAATCAAACTAAAATACAATAGCTCCACATTAGCTATATAACTAAGAATGATCGCATTAGCTACATAACCAAGAATACTTGCAAACTCGACGACCAAAAAATCATAAGAAAACCATTTTTCCTCCCGACGGACAAATCATCGACACAACGAAAACAAAAAACTAAAATTAAAGATCTAATACCATAAAAAAATCAAAGATGTTTTATTATTTAATAGTTAATAAAAAAATCTAATTAGTATAGAATATTCTATTAATATGAAATATAATTACTATAAAGGACCAAATTAATTTGAAATCTAATTTATATAAGAATACCAAGAAATTATTTAACCCAATTAATATAGAATACCCAATTAATATAAAAGACAACTTTAAATATAATATTTCGTTTCGAGTTATTTCTTGTATATACTTAACAGTTTTCCACCTAGACTCATAGCAAATCTAGTATCCGTTGCACCCAATGTTCTACTCTTTAGAGACTAGCTCACCTGCATCCCAGACTTGAACCAGTCTCATGCAGTTCGAGAGATTTGGAATTGATAATACCTTGGTCAAAGCATCCAAAAGATTTTATTTGCTAGCAATCTTAGCCACCTTCACTTGCTCATTCTCCGTCATGTATCAGATGAAGTGAAACTTAATATCTACATGTTTAATTCGCTCATGAAACTTCAATTTTTTTATCAAATAAAGAGCACTAGTGTTATCACATAATATAACCACATCTTGCTCCACACCAATGAGTTCACACAACAACCCTTTCAGAAAAAATAAGTTATTTCATGGCTTCTATAACAACCATATACTCGGCTTCCGTAGATGACATCATAACAATCTTCTTTAAACAAGAATTCCAACCAACCACTTGTCCAAGCACAATAAATAAATAACCCAAAGTAGATTTCTTTATGTCGAGGAAGCCTGTATAATCATAGTCTACATACCTTTTCAGCAATATATCGTTTGTATAATTCTAATTGTAACACAGTCTTCCAACAACCAAAATTTTCAAGTATCTCAGGATCCACCCGAGTGCATGCCAATGTAGCTTTCTTGGATTTGACATGAATTTACTTAAAACACTTACGATGTAGGAAAGATCAAGTCTTGTGCAAATCATAGCATACATAATGCTACAAATAGCATTGGTATAAGGTATCCTCAACACATACCCTATTATCCGATGCTTCAGCTGGTGCTTGAGTGACACTAATTTTAAATTGAGAACTAATAAGAATTCCAACCGTTTTTGCTTTGGACGTCAAAAAATTCCTTAGGACTTTATGTATATATTCTTGTTGAGATAAGAATAAATACACATTCGTCTTATTACACTTGATCTCAATACCAAGTATCCTATTAGTCTTCTTGATATTCTTCATCTCAAACTCTTCTTTTAACTAAGTCCTTACCACTTTGATATTTCTCTTATCTTTTCCATCTATTAGTATGTCATCAACATGCAAAAACAATATAAGTTGTTTATGCATGTGCGAATTCCCAATTTAATAGACATATCTATCGTGCAACTACAAGTATATATAATAGATCTCATAAAAGAATTAAGTTTTATATTCAATTACCTTGCTGAGTGTTTCAGCCCATAGAATGGCCTCTTGAACAAATACACATAACCCTCATTCCCTTCTTCACACCCCATCAGTTAAGATATGTAAATGGTACTTGACTTTCTCTTGAATATCCATTTACTCCCTCACAATGGTGTGATTTATCTAAATCGGGTCTGAGTCGGTTGAATATTAAATGAGTTTGGTTTAATGTAAAACTTGTAATATAAAATGCAATAAATGTGTAACATTGAGAGCGTGTGATGCAATAATAAATGTGTATATGTGTGATTAGTAGAATGGTGGGGTGAAATATTCTTAAATGGGTCAACCATATGGTTTTCGGGTCCACCACCTTTATAATATAAAACAACATTCTCTTTTTAAGGAAGAGTGAATAATCAGTATATTATTACCGGTTTTGGACTTTTATCTCTCGAACTCTTGTGTTTATGTCTCTAAAACTGGTACCAAAGATATTTGAGAACTGTATCTACCTCTGATATTTCTATAACCATAATTGGGGACTGGTATGAACAGAAAGTAACTAGAGAAAATAGAGAATATCTTCTTAGAATCAACAGAGAGATTTTTTAGAAGTGAATATTGTCTTTCTCCTCTAAATATTTCATAGGTGTAATCAACCTCCCCAGCCTCTTTAAATAGGCCTAGTAAGTTAGTTACAAGAGCGGTTACATAAAGGGATATTTACAATTCAGTCCCTATGTTTCTTATAAAGCTTAATTAAACTCTATATTAATAGAACTTATCAATTAAGTCCTTATTAATTACATTTAGGTCCCTAAAGAATATATTTCCTTATCAGTAGCCCCCCTAGTTCTTATATAGATAATTTATAAGAACTATTCACTCTTCGAACATTACTCTCAGTGAATAAAACTTCCTTCATCCAGCCCCTTCATTATGATTAAGCCCAACGATTTGCAACCTCACTTCGAACCTAAGAATAAGTGAAAATAAACTCCCCACTTACTTCGAATTCGCCAATTCGAAATACAACCTTGCCTCCACTTCGAATCTTCTGACAGGAGAGATAACTTTACTTATGCTTCGAATTTTCTGACCCCTACTTGAAAGACTGACTAGACCCTTCTTGATAGGTCTATGACACAACACGTTTTCCCACACGTTTTACATTCCACCCAATGAGAACAATTCACTGGTTTTGCCTCTTCAAATTCCCAACGTCACTTTCTTTCAACTATAAATACTTAGCTCCACCTTCACTGAGAACTTTTTAAATAAATCACTTCTTTCTTAAGCCATCTTCATCTTGCTCTTCATCAACCTTCATCTTCATCTCCAGGTACCTTCTTCAGAAACACTATTTTGTTCAGTCACATAAACAACTTCCTAGATCAGCACCTATTGTATGAGAAAGTATCCCAAATACAAAAGATCTAAACCCAGAAAACCAAGAAAACCAAAGAAATCTCTCTTCCCAGGTTCTAGTAATCAGGTATTTGGTGCCTACGATTATCTTTGTATTGGAGAGAGAGCTGAAGAATACAGAGCTGCTGGGTTGATCTACAACGGTCCTCACTTTTCTTCTACCATCTTCAAGTACGGTAACTTCGATCCCAACCTTGCTACTTCATCCTCATCCTTAGCTTCAATCCCAGAATCTAGCCAACACCCTTCTCCCCCTCGAAATCAACCCAGTTCTCCATCGTTAAGACCACATCGAAAATATAAGGTTGTCACTTCTGACAAACCACCCACTTCTAAAAAACTTCAACCCAAACCACCCATCCTTCAATCCGAAGCAGTTAAAGTTAAACTTAGCAAAAAATCAACCTTTCTAGCAATGGGTGACGATGCAGAAACCTCCTCTCCTCCCCCACAAGAAATGGTTGACGCTACACCAGAGAATAGTCAACCAATTCTTGTGACTCAGACTGAGACTCAAACTCGAAGTCGTCCCGATGAGGCTACTGATGAAGAAAATAACAAAGAAAATGATTCGGAAGCCACCGAATCCGATGCCGAAGAGGAATCCGAGGCTGATGGGGTAATCCCTCCAAAGAAAATTCGAGGAAAGAAACCTCCTGTTACCCTTCCCGAAGATGTTGCTGCCTTGGTTCAAGAAAACCTTCAACCACTTTCTCCTCGGTACATTCTCGCCCTAAAAAATGTACCCTACACCTACTACCTCGAATCAGAGAAAGAACAACTCAAGAAACTATGGGGATTAACAGACAACATTGTTCTTCGACTACCAGTAGAAGGAGAAACACCTCTGAGTTTTCAGAAGAACGAACTAGTAGTTTATCCTGAGCTTTTCAACTGGGGCTTCGATTTCCCCTAGATCCAATGATCGTAAGGTACTTTGAAATTCTTGGGTTGTGCCCAACACAAGTCACTCCAAACCAACTCTTCACTTTATTCTCGGCTATCATGGTGTCGAGGCTAGGAAGCATCCCCCTCGAAATTGAAGACTTCATCTCACTGACCAAAATCTCAAATGGGCCAGTTCTACCATTCTACTACTTAACATTGGAGGATGATCTGAAGATTATCGATGACCTCCTCGAAGCTGATAAATTTTGGAAGCAAAGGTTCGTCTTTTTATCAGGGGCTTGGGAAAATGGTAAAGAGATTTCCGATGACAACCCCTCAAAACTTACTCTCACCTGGAGAGATAGCAGTAAGTAAATCATTATTGTACTGTCAACATTTTTTAACTTATTAAGCCTAGCCAAATTAAACAAGTCTACATATCTAACTGTTTATTCTCTTTTCAGAAATTCCGAGGAGATTCAAAGGTCGTCGAAAAACTGCAAAGGTTATCTTCCAGAGAATGGCTGAGTGGGCATAGAAAGCCTAGGGAAATGGCTTTCACTCAGCCTTTCAACCAATCAACTTCGTCAACAGCCATGTGTGGCGCATAACCTTAGGAGCTGACTTCCCTGAAGATCCGATGGTCCCCCCAGATCCCATCATAGCGGTACAAAGAATTCTCGCACCAGATGGGAAAACCTACCTTCCCACCAGGAATCGATCTGACAGTCACCTGCCATTAAAGAAGAAGGGAAAGCTAACCCTAAAAAAACCCAATACAAGCAAGGCTAACCCTTCCAAACATTCGAAGCCTGCAGGGAAACGAAAAGCTCCTGCATCTCAACTTCCTCCAATATCCGAAGAGGACGAACCTGCACTGAAGAGGAAAAAGAAAGAAAAAAATACTCCAAAGAAGAAAAAGAGCAAGTCCACCACTCCAAAGAAAAAGAACGAAGCTGACATGCCCGAAGAGGTCTTGGCTTCCGAAGTGCATGAGAAAATCTTCATTGAAGAAAATCGTCAAGAGGGATTGGCACTAGGAGATAGCCAAGAAATTGAATATCTTAACCTCGAAGATTTCAATTCAAGCGGGGATTTTACAGTCACTGGTGAAGATTCTCGACCCGTCAACACCATTCCATCAACTTCTACTGGGGCTGCCACAACTTCAACATCTAATGCAATCGTTCCTGCTCATTATCACCCATCAAACTTGCCCAATCCTGACAGATCCGATGAGGTAACTTCAATCCTACGACCTTTTACTAATTTGAGTGCTGCAGCCAAAAAATTGTGTGAAGAAGTGAACAATTCTCATACACAATTGGAGCTCCTTGCACAAGAATTAATCAAGAGCAAAAAAGAAGCAGAATCTGAAAAGGCTTCGAAAAATAAAGCACTTCAAAATTTCGAGGCTGAAAAAGGAAAGCTTCTTAAAGAGCATAAAGAAAAAATCGAAGCTTTGGAGACTTCTCATCGTCTGGCCCTTGAAATTCTAAAATCTCAACATTCTACTGCCATTTCTGAAGAAAAGAAAAAATCTACCGAGGCTGAAGATCTTGTTAAGAAAACTCAAAAAGACCTGGAAGATTGTCAAACTCAATTGACTACGCTTCGAACAGGATTCGAGGAAGAAAAGAAAGCTGCCGTCAAGAAAGCCGAAGCTGCTGTTGGTTCTGTGATGCTTAATGGTATCAAGAAAGCTCAAACTGATACAGTTATTAATCTTCTTCGAGAAATCCATGCTGCCTATCCACGGTTGAATTTAACAAAATTTTGGAAGCAAATCCCAGAAGAAGAACGTCCAAAGGAAGCATTCGAGGTGCCATCAAGCTCCTCAGAAGAAGATGATGCTTCTGGAGAATCATCGGAAGAAGAGGATGACTAAACAATTCATTATGTATGTTGCGCTTGTTTTTTGTGTGTTTTAATTAAGTAATTTTCTCTTTTTTGTGAGCTTCAAGTTTTATCCGATGAAACAAGCATTTTCTTAATATTTTAAATTTCTGATGTACTTATTAAACTTAGCACTTCAAAAAATTAGATGCACTCATAAGACTTGGCACCTCAAAAATTAGATGCACTCATAAGACGTGGCACCTCGAAAATTAGATGCACTCATAAGAAGTGACACCTCGAAAATTAGACGCACTCATAAGACGTGGCACCTCGAAAATTAGATGCACTCATAAGACGTGACACCTCGAAAATTTGGTTGTTTCTTCAAATCTATTGCTTTGGAAAATTATTCTTGGTCAACTTTCAAAGATGATCAGTCCTTGCCAAGTTACCAAAATAATAAATCACCCATCATACTAAACAACCAATGGCCAAAAGAAATTTTATTATAAAATTCAATATTAGCCAGACACCTCATTAAAACCTTTTTGGGCCAACAGATAAGGAAAGAGTATGTCTGTTTTGCAAAAATTCGAAGTTCAATTTTACTCACAGTACAATTTCAAATGCTCTATATTCCAAGGGTGTTTGAGCATCCTCCCCTCACGATCAGACAACCTGTAGGAACCTGGCTTGACCTTCATTTTGACTTCATAAGGACCCTCCCAATTCGGAGCCAATTTTCCGAGGTGCTTGTCCTTAGTATCAAGAAATACTTTTCGCAACACTTTATCGCCAACCTTAAACTCTCTCTTCTTGATTTTAGCATCGTACCTACTTCTCATTAAGGTTTGATAATGAACCACATTCAAATGTGCTTTGACCCTTTTTTCTTCTAACAAATCAAGCTCAATCCTTCTAGCTTCATCATTATCCACTTCGGAATATCACAATAACCTGTAGGAAGGCAACGTAGATTCAACAGGGCACACAGCATCCATTCCATACACCAAAGAAAAATGAGTCTCTTTTGTGGCCTCTCTAGGGGTTGTTCGATATGCCCACAACACTTCTTGAAGATAATTTGGCCATTTCCCTGCTGCTCCCGCCAAATTTTTCTTTAAACCCTCCAAAATAGATCTATTTGTAACTTCCACCTGCCCATTTGCTTGGGGGTGAAAAGGAGTAGAAAAGCATTGTTGTATTCCTTTCGAAGAGCAAAAAGAATCCATTTCCTTGTTATTAAATTGAGGACCGTTGTCCGTTGTTATTTTTCGAGGAACTCCAAAACGGCAGCAGATGTTACTTAGAATAAACTTGATCACATCCTTAGCTTTTGTTCCAGCTAAAGGTTCTGCTTCTGCCCACTTCGAAAAATAATCAACCGCGACAATAATCATCTGTCTTCCACCTGAAGCCATAGGCAATGGTCCTACTAAATCAATACCCCATCTATTGAAAGGAACCGCCTCAGAGATTGTCATCAGGGGTACTGCTGGTTTATGTATTAAATGTGCATACCTTTGACAAGTATCACAGCTTCGAACCAATAACTTGGCATCGTGCAATATAGTTGGCCAATAATACCCTGCCAACAATACCCTACGCGTTAAAGCTTTGAAACCACAATGAGCTGACCCGTCTCCATCGTGTAATTCAGATAGAATGTTTTGAGATTCATGCTTGCCCAAACATCTTAATAAGGGCCTCGACACAGACTTCTTATACAATATCCCATCCAACACTACATAACCAAGAGCTTTATTCCTTATTTTCTTGAGCGAGTGTTTATCAAGAGGTAGTATTCCCTTCGAAAGAAAGTTTAACAAGTCAATCCTCCAATCACCTCGAACGCGCATCGAATCATTTGCTACCTCCTCAACAAATTCACATTGCTCAGAGCTTGATATAATCGAAGGCAGTGGTTGTGTCACGATCCATGGATATTCTTCAGAGTAAGCCATTGTTGCTAAAGAATCAGCCATTGTGTTGCTACCTCTTCGAATATGCTCCACCTCGACATTTTCAAACTGGGCCATCATACCTCGTAGCTCTTGCAAGTACAAAACCAAACGATCCTTTTTAGCTTATGACACCCCTTTAACATGGTTAACTACCAACTGCGAATCTGTTTCTAAGCGCACGAATATTGCTCCACAAATCTTTGCTAACCGCAACCCTACTAACACAGCTTCATATTCAGCTTCATTATTCGAAGCATGAAATCCAAATTTTATAGCTTGAAACATAAACTCCCCTGTTGGTGCCACCAATTCAACTCCTGCACTCGACCCTTTATTACTAGATCCTCCATCAGTTCGTACTGTCCACGTCGGATTCGTGTTCACTTTTTCACCTTCTTTCTCTTCGGGTCTACTCGAATGAAACTCAACCAAGAAGTCTGCTAAGGCTTGAGCTTTGATAGCTGTTCGAGGAGAGAATAACACATTGAAATCTCCTAATTCTACAGACCACTTAGTCATCCTTCCTGAGATATCTGGCTTTTGCAATACATTTTTCAATGGATAGGAAGTTCGAACCACAATCGTATGTGCTTGGAAATAAGGACGCATTTTTCTCGCTGCCACTACTATGCACAATGCCAATTTTTCGAGCTTCAAATAACGTTTTTCGGCATCAACCAAACTTTTACTGACATAGTAGACGGGCCTCGAAATTCTTGAATCTTCACTGATCAGAACTGCACTCACTGCATAATCCGATACATCTATATATAAAAACAGTTGCTCACCTTCCTGAGGCTTTGATAATATTTCAGGAGTGGACAAAATATTTTTGATCTTAACAAAAGCTTCTTCACAATCCGAAGTCCACTCAAAATTATTAGGTCGACGCAGCACCTGGAAAAAAGGCAAGCACTTATCTGAAAATCGAGAAATGAATCTGTTCAAAGCTGCTAACCTACCCGTTAACATCTGCACTTTTTTGATATTCCGAGGCGAAGACATTGGTATCAGAGCCTTCAATTGTTCTGGATCCACTTCAATTCCTCTTTCACTAATCACATACCCCAGAAACTTACCAGATCGGACTCCAAACGTACATTTCTCTGGGTTCAAGGCGGAGCGGTTAATCTATCATATGTTGATTTGAACAACACATTAGCAGAGCTCCCGGTATCAATCAATACTCGTCGAATCTCCACCCCACATACTTCTGCTCCTATGACCACTGCATCTTCATGTGGCCCAGTAATTCCTCTCAAATCATCCCAATCGAAAATTATAAATGGGACATCCTTCTTGTTGCTTAGGTGTGCCGATGCTCCTCCCTCAATTTGATGCGTTAAATTCACTATATGTCTCTTCCTCGAATTATTAGTGTTGTTAGTCATTGAATCTCCCCCAAAAATTGTCAGTGACTCAAAGAAGGCACACAAATCTCGAACACGTCCCTCACGCATCGGCTCATCTACTGACATCAACAACAATCGACTAGGGTCTGGGTCGACATATTCCGAAGCCACATCAAACTCAAAATCATCAGTGCAGTTTCCTGCTTAGAATTAGGATTACCAATTTTTTGAGTTACAGCTTTAGCATTCTTTTTGACATACTCCAGCAACTTTCCATTTTCTATCAAAATCTGCATCTCCTTCTTCAAAGCAATACAATCATTTGTATCATGCCCAATATCATCATGATACCTGCAGAACCTGTTATTGCGCTCCTCCCTTGGCCTATTAATCGCTGCTAGCTTTCTGAAATTTACTGTTCCCTTGCTTTTTTCATATATCGATGCCACACTTTCAGTCAAATCTGCATAATATTCTGGTTTCACCCATACATTCGATCTTGGTTTGAACCGGTATTGATTACTAAAGTTGTGATAATTAGCACCCCCTTGATACGAACTCGAACCTCCTCGGTAAGTAACATTTTGATTGCCCCTCGCCCTTGACGAGCTGTTATTCGAAGCGTTCGCTTGGTTATTTCCCCCCCGAGTATTCCTTTTCTGAACACCAACATTTCCTCCTCGAACTCGAGTGGACTCTTCGACCTTGATCTGGTCTTCAACCTGGGCCATGAGAGCTCCAAACGTTAATGCTCTACGCCTTGTTGTTTCATCGGCTAAATCTCCAGGCAACAATCCTTGTCGAAACGCCGCCATAGCCACCAATTCCTCACAGTCATCTAATCCCGCTTTTGTTGACACAAATCTCTTGGTATAATCCTTCAGCTTTTCTCCCACAGCTTGCTTACATTGTATTATTGTATCTCCATTAGCTCTCATTTCCTTGCTTCCCACAAACTGTCTTCGAAAAGCTGTGTAAAAGTCTCTAAAATTTGCAATAGACTCCTTAGGAATCTTGTTATACCATTTTAATGCAGTTCCTTTGAATGTCTGAGAGAAGGCCCTGCAAACCAGCCTATCATCGTCCTCGAAGTTGGTCATATAGTTCTTGAATTTCTCTATATGATCATCGGGATCTTGAGTTCCATCGAACTTATCAATTTTAGAAATGTCAAACCGCCTCGGAAGCGGTACCGATCTGATCTCACTAATCAACGGTGAATCCCTCCAATCCACACCTTGAACATACTGGTCCTCATTCCTCATTCCCACAGTAGCATACAAACTTGGCTCCCCGACATATTTCCGAGGAGAATACACTTTCCGAGGAGAATTCACTCGCCTCTCCTTCTTTTGCCTTCCTTCCTTATACACTTTAGCTGGCCTTAATTCATATTCTCCCTCTCTTGAATGACCTCGAAAATGCTTATATCTCGGTGTTTCATCCGATTCCGAATCCTCATCATCTTCTTCACTAGAATACACATATCATCGTTTCTGCAACCTTCCCTTCTTTTTCATTCCACTGTGCTCCTTCCTACGTTCAAAACGTATTTTACGTCGAGTATCTTGAACATCATCGTCGTCATTCGACTGATCCGACTGATCATCCTAAGCACCTCTGGATATTTCAGACCTGAGTTTAGCGTTATCATTATCTTGCTTCATTTGAGCAAATTCATCAAGCTCTGCCACCTTTCTTATTAACTCCTTCATTTTTTCTTCAAAATCGAATTGATTCGATTGAATCGGAACTGGTTCATCTGCTTCTTTTTCTTGCAGATCAGATTTCAATGTTTCCATAGCCTTTCGAACAGACGGATTGTCACCTTCTTCTGAATTCATCTCCGATCAGCGAAAATCTAAACAAAATACTCCAGAAAACGAAAAAACTCGAACGAAATGCTTCAGAAAACGAAAAAACTCAAACGAAATGCTTCAGAAAACGAAAAAACTCGAAACTCGATTTTTGATCTATCGATCAAGGTATCTTCGTCCCCTCTTTCTAGCGCCAATTTGGTATGAACAGAAAGTAACTAGAGAAAATAGAGAATATCTTCTTAGAATCAACAGAGAGATTTTTTAGAAGTGAATATTGTCTTTCTCCTCTAAATATTTCATAGGCGTAATCAACCTCCCCAGCCTCTTTAAATAGGCCTAGTAAGTTAGTTACAAGAGCGGTTACATAAAGGGATATTTACAATTCAGTCCCTATGTTTCTTATAAAGCTTAATTAAACTCTATATTAATAGAACTTATCAATTAAGTCCTTATTAATTACATTTAGGTCCCTAAAGAATATATTTCCTTATCAGGGACCATATTGGAAGAAGGGATATACCCGAAATTGTTTCTCCAAAACCATTATTTAAGTTGCGACATTTTTGGTATAGATAAACAAAGATGTGAAAGAGGAACCCGTTTTGGGGGTAGAGGGTTTGGTGATTAAAACCATGTCTGAGGATCACCGCTTCGAACAACAAAAAATCGAAGAGCAACACTACAATGATCAATCCGTCGAGGAGCAGCTCGAGACGTCTGCCCTCATAATATTAAGAAAATAATTGCTGGAATATATTGCCAAGTTAAGTTCTGAGAAGACGCAACAATGGCTGATAAGTGTGATGTAGACAAGTACTAGGTCGTTACTATTCGAAGAAAGAAACAAAATCTAGATATCATTACAGTTCTACATAGTCCAACGACTATTCTGTTGATGATTTAGATGAATTTTCCTTCTCTGAGAGATTATCAAACCGATAAGAACTCTAAGAAGTAGATTTTGAAAATGTACAGAAAAACGTCGAGCATCTCACCGAGCCAAGGATCCAAAGAAGAAGAGAAGTAATTGGGGCAAGAGGACACTTGTGTCCGAGGATAGAGATAAGGCGGTAACCGTTACTAGGAGGGAGAAATTAAAACCCCACGCTAGTTCCCATTTAGAATTCAGAGTTATTTGGCTATCGTATATGAAATCAATTTGCAAAATGTTCTGAGGAGATTTTATACACAGTTGTAAATGAAGGCCCTCAAGGCAGTTTGTATAAAATCGAGCATAACTGGAGATCATCTCTTTTGTCCATTGAGATCTTATCAAGAATATGCCAAAAAGTTTCGATATCCTTAGGTTGGAGAAGTTTGCTGAGACTCAAGAACCAAACAACCATATCGAGCAGTTCAAGAACTTTATGATAAACTTTCATGATGATGACAAGCTACCGTGCGAGGTATTTTCTCAAACGTTTAAAGATAGTGCTTCGAAATGGCACAACCGTTTATTACAAGGTTGCATCAAGAAATTTGATATGTTCAGGACCATGTTCCGACAATATTAGAAATAAAAAATTATGAGCAAACAGAGGAAAAGCTGGGAATTGGCCAAACTACTTACAATAGGTATTATGGGCATATCGAACCAATCTTCGTACCACAACTCAAGAGTCACCTTATACATTGGTCTACGAGATGGATGTTTTGACCCCGTCCGAGGCTATGCTCCTCTTTTATCATATTGAGAATTATTTAGAAAATGATAATGATGAGGACATGCGAGCTGAGCTCGATTTTATCGAGGAAAAGAGGAGGTGAGCACGACTAAGTTTCTTACATTATCAGACTCTAATGAGAAGTAGACATGCATCAACGGTTAGAAGATGAGAGTTTAGAGTGGAAGATAAGGTTCTAGAGTGAGAGATAAGGTTATGAGGAAGGTGTTTTTACATACAAAGGAAAAAAGGCTTGGAAATTTGGCACCAAACTGGGAAGAACCGTACACCATAATTGAAAGGGTGAAGCCTTGAACGTATAAGTCCAGAGATCAAGATGAGAGACCACTTTGACACCCATGGAATATCGAACATTTAAAGTTGTATCTAAAGTAAATATTAGTATGTTGTATAGTTTTTCGTTATTATTCATGTATTGATCGGTAGCACACTCTTTCCTACCCCTGGTGACCCATGAAGGTTTTAACGAGGTGCTTGCATAGCTAAGTCATCAATATAAGTGATTGCCTTCTTATATTTCTTGCAGGATTTGAAGCTTACATCTATCTTTTATTTTGGACCGGAGGGAACGTCCAACTTCAGTTGGTCAACATTTACCTATTTTATTTTTTTGACCTAAGGATCTTCCAATTTTGGTTGATCAATATTTACTTATTTCAATCTTGGACTCGAAGGGTCTTCCAACTTTGCTTAGTCAACATTTAACTATTTTCATTTTAGACCTTAGGGGTCTTCCAACTTCGCTTAGTTAACATTTACTTATTTTTATTTTAGAATTGAGAAGTCTTCCAATTGTGGTTGGTCAACATGTATACTTTTATGTTTTTGACCGAAAAGGTCTTCTAACGTCGATTAATAAACATGATTTATATTTGAATTGGTAATTGATCACTTTCAATTAAAGATAAAACCGAAGTTTAAAATTAAAAGATAAAACAAAAATACACAAGCATACTCTGAATACAAAATAACACGAGTAGACATGAACTTTTAAAAAACAAAAGAGATATTTATAGCCTGCTATTCTGAAGTGCAGAATAATTATCAATACGGGTATCTTCTGAGCACACTATGGTGTCGCAACTGATGACCCATAATTACTTGTATTATATTCATAACTGATGACCCATAATTACTTGTATTATATTCATAAGAAACACATGATGGAAGATCCCTCTTAAAAGCCAACTGCCAGTATAACACAAGTTTCAAGTCCGGTAACCTCCCATGAATGTAAATAATCAGCACAACCTTGGCCCCAACTTCCTGAGTAGACAAGGACTTAAGACAGCCTTCTGCATAAGAGTTTAGCGCAGTTGCGTTATCCTTCTCCAGCTTCTTATGGAGATCAGCAATATCCTTTGCTTTGTCTTCCTTAGATTTAATTTTAAAAGCAACCAGTTCTTGAACACCCTTATCCATTCATCTCCCCGGTTACCTTCATAGAGATTTCTAGTGTCTCTGAAAAAAAGGTCGACGCGCATGTTGTATCATTTATCCTACTTCAGTATAAACTTTTGGAATTGACTAAGTTTTTTTAGAAGCTTTTTCTCGCTCATGAGCTCTTTCGAAAAAACACAAACACATTATTCAACACGTTGAATTCGTTGGTGTTTCTTATCGACTTGTTGTTTTAAGGTTTTGTTACTCTTTTCGAGTTGGGAAATCCGAAGCTTCACTTGGGAAATATGTTTCTTCATTTTCTTCGCCTTCCTTTCGAGCATGGTAACTGGAGCCACCAGATAATGTAGAGAGCAAGTGTGAGAGTCTAACTGGCTAAGCTGAAAGAATTTTAGAAATTTCGAAAGCTGCTAGTTCTTGAACATCATTATCCTTCATCTTCTCGGTTACCTTCATAGAAATTTCTAGTGCCTCTTTTGCTTAAAAAAAGGTCGACGCGCATGTTGTTTTCTTTATCCTGCTCCCGTATAAACTTTTGGTATTGGCTAAGTTTTTTTTGAGAAGTTTTTCTCGCTCGTGAGCTCTTTAGAAGCAACACGAGCCCATTCTTCAGCACATTAGACTCGTTGGTATTTCTCATCGACTTATTATTTCAAGGTTTTATTACTCTCTTCAAGTTTGGAAATCCAAAGTTTCACTTGGGAAAGTCTTTTTTCATTTTCTTCGCTTTCCTCTCGAGCATGGTAATTGGAGTCATCAAATAATATAGAGAGAAAATGTGAGAGTCTAACTGGCTAAGCTGAAATAATTCGGTGGCCACAGAGTGAATTGATAAATCTTGATCACCTGAAACTTCTGTATGAGGTCTCAAGAGGATGGACATTTTGTTATCTGGGATTAAGATAGGTACATAAGGTTAAATTTTATTTGAGCACCCCGATAGATTGGTAAGAATATTGTAGTCTTAAACACCAGGATACATACACAAATATGAAGCAAAAGTAATGAAGTGAATATGGAAAACAAAAACATTACTATAAATTTTCTTAACAGAAAGGAAATACAAACTGATACTTAAAGAAATAAACTGCCTAAAAACAAGCAACTGCACTACCCCACGTTCTACATTTTTTATCCAATAACTGCTACCTATCCAAATAATAACAAAACTACTTAATTTATTTCAAACAAATTATTTAGATTATTTCCAACATACTCCCCCTAATCTAAATACTTGTATGCACCTTCTTCATTCCAAGTAGATCACGCATTTGTTCAAACTTCACTGCTGGCATTGACTTCGTTAGGATGTCAGCTCGTTGCTCCTGTGTGTTTATGTGTTTAATGATTACCTCCCCTCTTTTAACACATTCACGAATAAAATGATAACGTATATCGATATGTTTACTACGCCCATGAAAGACCGGATTCTTCGCCAAATCAATTGCAGATTTATTGTCTATGTAAAGAACTACTGGGCGAGGTTTTGAGTTTGTTAACTGACCCAGTAAATTGCCCAGCCACACACCTTGACATGCCGCTGCAGTAGCAGCCATCAACTTCGCTTCACATGAGGATAACGCCACGCAACTCTGCTTTTGTGATACCCAGACAATTAGACTTTCATTTAGATAGAAAGCCATCCCTCCAGTACTTCTTCTGTCATCAATGTTACCTGCCAAGTCACTATCAGAGTACCCTGCTAACATATAGTCTCCAGCTCCTTTGGTATACATTAACCCATAGTGCAGTGTACCTTTGATGTAACGAAATATTTGCTTTACAGCTCCCATGTGCAGTAGTGTAGGTCTCTCCACGTACCTGCTAACTACACCAACTGAGTGTGCAATATCAGGACGTGTATGGACTAAATACCTCAAACCTCCAACAAGACTCTTGAACTGTGTAGAGTTAACAGCCTTCCCCTTTTCGTCTTTCACAATCTGAATTTTGGGCTCCATCGGATATCGAACAGAGTTGCACTCACTAAGGCCAACCTTTTCCAATAATTTCTTTGCGTAAGCACTTTGCTTCAACTTGATGCAGCCATCCGTCTGACTCACTTCAATGCCCAAGTAGTAGGAGAGCTTGCCCATGTCGCTCATTTCAAACTCTACCCCCATCTGCCTTTTGAACTTGATGATGTTGTCAACATTTGTTCCTGTAATCAACAAGTCATCGACATATACCCCGATGATCAGAATTTCACATCCTTCGCGTTTGAAGTAAACAGCATGTTCGTAGGGACACTTGGTGAAGCCTAGATCCTCCAAACATCTGTTCAACCTCGAATACCAGGCCCTTGGAGCCTGTCGTAAACCATAAAAAGCCTTCAGAAGCTTGTACACCATGCGTTCTTAACCCTCATTCACAAAACCTTCAGGCTGCGTGACGAACACTGTTTCCTGCAATTCTCCGTTCAAAAACGCTGATTTGATGATAAATTCCTACATATGTAGTCTCAAAACACAATTCTCTTTGCATACTTAATATGATGATAAATACCGGTTTTCAAAAAAATATATATACAGTTTTGTCTATTTGAAATATTTACAAGGAAAGTTCAGCTGTTAGGTTTAAATGTGGTAGGGTTAACCGATTGGGTTTTAACAAGAGCGATGATTACTGAGTTCCATTTATTTCTGTGTTTAGCAGCGGCACACTTTCTTATGCAACAAAATAAGATATGAACACCTAAAAAAGTAAACTATTCATTACGTGCACCGACAATTTACCAGATTGCCTGCAAAGACATCTTTATACAACACCCGCCACTACTTTTCGTGTAGACTATAGTTTGGCTTGAGATTTCAATTACAGGATTCCTTTTTTATTGATTTGTTAAGCCGTTTCATGTTGAATTATGGGTCCCTCAAACCCATAAGATTGACCAATTGATTCCTTTGAAGTTGGTAATTTTATTTTGTCTTCTCTAACCTTCAATCTTTCCCAAAACACAAACTTTTTCAGAGGGTTAATTGAATTACTTCATCAAACATACAACATATGCAAGAAAAAAACATCATACTAGATCTACTAAAACATCAATCATCATCCTCGTCTTCGTCCTCCTCATCTGAATCTTCTTCTTCCTCCTCGTCCTCCTCTTCTTCTTCATCTGTTTTTTTTTCATTATCTGCATCATCATCTTCTTCATCATCTGTGTCCACTGGTTCATGGAAATCCTTGTTCTCCCAACTGTCCCTTTTACGCTTGCGTTTGGACAGTTTGTTTGGGTCTAAGTTGTAACAGTCAATTGACCACGAGTCGCCTGGGTCATACTCGTCCTCAAACTGAACCATTTTTTGTGGAGTACTCCGATGTGGTTGTTCTTTTGTAAGGAGTACAATTTCTGGAATGGTCTGAGAACCAACCTTCAAAGGATGAATAATCTGGAGACGAAGGGCCCATTTCTTTAAAATGCAGAGAGTTTTTTCAAAGTGTTTAGTGTTTAAGAGTAAATATCATAAAATATCTTCTCCTACTTATAGCCAGAGTGCATACTATTTGTTACCTCTAATCTAGCAAACTGCAAATTAATTTTACACGTCTAGTTAACTTTACACTAGTTAACTTTACACGTCTAGTTAATGGTTTTGTAATTATTAAATATCTACCTTTGTAATGAATTTGTTCTACCATTCATCCCTATTTTTTTATAATCTCTAAACACTCATATGAAATTAATTTGGAATGCTTGTGGTTGTTTTGAAAAAATAGGAGTTTGCACTGTTAGCTTTGAGCAATAGCTGCTGCGAAACCTCCCACATCGAAATATCAAAGTAAATCGTGGATAGTGAGGTATTATAGATAAGAAACCTCTAGCGACATAGCAACATACTTACCTGGATGGGGTCTATGGCTGATCAGGAATAACCGTGGCCTAGGCTAGTGACCTCCATTGCACTCCGGAGGGGTGCTTAGCCTAAGATCTCCCCAAGAGGGAGAGTCTACATCATAATTTGTAGCTTCGGGGGCCTGCGTACGCGCGGCCCTCTACAAAGCAGATTTAAAAGTTCCATTTCATATCTTAAAAGTTAATTTTGAAGTGCTTTATAGGTGTTTGTTTAAAGTTGTTCTAGTTTATTGTTTTAATTTTTTTGTGTTATTTTTGGCGGAAGACTTTAATCCCTTTAACGGAAAATTTATATTAGAATGAAATATGTGCATACGAGTGTTTTGGTGCTAATAATTGGACAATCTTTATAATCTAAAGAGTGCATAGAAAAAAGAACAAGCACACTTTTGTCCAGTACCTAAGCGTAGAAATCAGCACAACCGTCTGACCGGAGTTTCAATACAATTTTTTTTGTACGCAACATGTAAGGAATTTAGAATGCTAAATTCCAAGAATTATATGGCCGCGACGACAAAACAAGAAAACTAACAGAGTTCAGTTATATGAACATATCTTTCCACTTGAGTTAATTGCAAAATTTCCATCACAAAGACATCAGAATAATAAATCGAAGTGCATGTTAATTGCTTGGAAAAATTGTTTTTCTATTTGTTAACCCCAAAAGATCCTCGGTCATCTTTAAATATTGAGATTTAGAATTTTCTTCGTTCTAGCGGAAGTATATGGTGAGTCACTTTTAAATCTATGAAGGCTTTGCAATTTTGATCAACTAATCGTGTAGTAATGTTGAATTTGTTATAAGGTTTTACACAAAAGGGGATCTTTCCAGAAATTCTTGAAAGCTCAAGACAAGGTCAGACCTAAGAGGGGGTTTGGAAATAGTTTTCAACCAGCAATTATTGCGCCCCCGTTAATACCTCACTAGCTGCGTCATTGCCCCAAGCGTAAAGATAAATTCACCTCTAAGTTGAAGAAATACTTTATATAAGTGTTATGTTAATTATCTCTCTTCCATCACGATGTGGGATTAGTGTTTCCAAACAAATCGGAGCTTTTACGTTGATTTTCTAAATCTTAAATAAAAACCAGAACCCATAAATTTTCCATTTACGGACCATAACCCATACTTATTTTGTTCTCGAAATACTCCAAAACTTTAAATTTTATTTAAGTTATCTTTTTACGAATTCAATCCCTCGTAGTATCCAAAAGAAACCATATCTTTATATAATAACGTGAATTTATTTACGAATCTCGTGCTTAATATTTGATTATTTTTATGAGATTAATATTAGCGATAATCAGATGTATGGATAAACGATAATATATGTTAATAGAAAAATTCCACCATTCATCTCTAATTTGTAGACTCTCTAAACACTCATATGAAATTAATTTGGAAGGGTTGTGATCGTTTTGATACATTCAATAATACTAAAAAAGTAACTCTGGCACACCTGCTCCGCATTATATTTCTCTGTTTATTATCCCGCTCAACCAACTAAAAGTAAAGAATATAAAAAACAAGATCATAGTTAAAATTGATATTTAATATAAATTTTTTAAAAGTTATAGTTTGTTTGGCAGTGGAAAAGGTTAATTAAAAAAACTCAAGGGTTAGATAAAATAAATATTAAAAATGCTAAACTCATTTGTTATCAGCTTTTACCAAAAAATGGAACCTTTCCAAGAATTCTGGAAAGCACAAGACAATGTCAGACCTAATAGGGGGTTTGGAAATAGTTTTCAACCAATAATTGACGCGCCTCAGTTAGAACCTCACTATCTGCGTAATTGCCCCAAGTGCAAAGATGAATTCGTCCCTCAATTGACTTATATATAAGTGTTATGTTAATTATTTTTCTTCCATCCGGGTGTGGGATTAGTATACCAGATAGTTTTCACCACTTTTAGAATTTCCAGCTCAAATGTTACTATCCATCATAATTTGTTATGGAATTCGTACCGAGAATCGTATTAAAACCTGGAAAAATATTATGACCTAAGTTTCAAGTATATAAGAGCCAATGTTTCTCTCATCTTTATTGAAAACTCTATCAATATTTAATTTTTTATGGAGAAAAACATTGAGGACATGTAACATATAATTACAAGTATTTGTACATCGTGATAAATCTTTAAATTAAACAATACCCCAAATTAAAAAGATACATGACACCGAAGAGCACATAAAAGAAAAAAATATAGCTAAGACACTGAATCAAACGGATAATGATGGTCGAATCCCAATGACAATGCTTGATTGAACCCAAAAAATTGGTAAGCAAATGTAGATTCAGTATGGTTCGCAATCCTAAATAAATAAAAATAATCCTACAAAAAGACTTCAAATTAACCTATTTTGCTAACCGCAAAAAGTTTAGTTTTGAGAAATATTCGTACTAAAAATTGTATAAAACCTAAAACAATATTATGGCTTATAAAGGTGATGTTTCTAGTTGTTTTAATTGAATATAATAGCCATTTGATTTTTTTTTGAAAAAAAATAACCGAGAGTAAAAACTATATATATATATATATATATATATATATATATATATATATATATATATATAACACGTATATGCAAGTAATTGCATAGTGTGATGTTATACAACAATGGTAATCTACCAATAACCACCAATATCATACTTATTTACCAACCACCACCAAAGGTATGATAAAGTACGAATGTCGAGGACGTGATGGAGGCGACAGGTCCAGTCACGAAGTCTGGGGTATTTTAGTGTTTTGTTTTGCAATATTTAAATACTTTGTGGAATTATTTAAAATAGCTCGGCAAGTCCAAATATATTCAGATTCGGCTGGGCCGTATTTTATTGGTTTTTGAATATTTATAGTATTTTGGATTATGGTTTCGAGTGTTTTCTGTTTAAGTTCTAAAACCCTAAATTCTAAACAACTTTTGTTAACTTGAAAATTATTTTTCTCAACTTTCGAATTCTATATACACACCGTAGGGTTAGGGTTTATTCCAACTATACTTCTATTTTGTTACTTTGCCTGTATCAATCATGAAAATAGACACACTTCTACTCAAATGCATATACAGTTGCAAACTTATAGAAATAATCATGAACTTAGGTGGGTATAATCTATGTATCAAATATTTGTATTGAAAAACGAACATATTTTTTGAAATGACCAAGTTTGTGTTGACATGAATTTTATCTTTCCAACAAAGTATCAATGTTTTCGATACGATGTCAGAGAGTTTGAATATCCGATAAAAAGTTGACAATAGTTCACTCACTGACTTTTTAACCACGGCGGATTTAGTTAATGTCATAATCATAATCATTATGTCGACCATAAATATTCTAATTAAGTTTACAATACAAACAAACCCAAACGAAAACCCAAGCAAACAATACCTACATATGTAGTCTCAAAACACAACTCTCTTTGCATACTTAATATGATGATAAATACCGGTTTTCAAAAAAAATATATACATTTTTGTCTATTTGAAATTTTTTTCAAGGAACGTTAAGCTGTTAGGTTTAAATGTGGTAGGGTTAACCGATTGGGTTTTAAACAAGAGCGATGATTACTGAGTTCCATTTATTTCTGTGTTTAGCAGCGGCGCACTTTCTTATGCAACAAAATAAGATATGAACACCTAAAAAAATAAACTATTCATTACGTGCACCGACAATTTACTAGATTGCCTGCAAAGACATCTTTATACAACACCCGCCACTAAATATTTCCGTGTAGACTATAGTTTGGCTTGAGATTTCAATTAAAGGATTCCTTTTTTATTGATTTGTTAAGCCGTTTCATGTTGAATTATGGATCCCTCAAACCCATAAGATTGACCAATTGATTCCTTTGAGGTTGGTAATTTTTTTTGTCTTCTCTAACCTTCAATCTTTCCAAAACACAAACTTTTTTGAGAGAGTTCATTGAATTACTTCATCAAACATACAACATATGGAAGAAAAAAAACATCATACTAGAACTACTAGAACATCAATCATCATCCTCGTCTTCGTCCTCCTCATCCGAATCTTCTTCTTCCTCATCTTCTTCCTCCTCGTCCTCCTCTTCTTCTTCATCTGTTTCCTTTTCATTGTCTGCATCATCATCTTCTTCATCATCTATGTCCTCCGGTTCATGGAAATCCTTGTTCTCCCAACTGTCCCTTTTACGCTTGCGTTTGGACACTTCCTTTGGGTCTGAGTTGTAACAGTCAATTGACCACGAGTCGCCTGTGTCATACTCGTCCTCAAACTCAGAGGACCAGACTGAACCGTTTTTTGTGTCGACTTTTGTGTCGTCAGATGAGTACTCCGACGTGGTTGTTCTTTTGTAAGGAGTACAATTCCTGGAATGGTCTGAGAACCAACCTTCAGAGGATGAATAATCTGGAGACGAAGGGCCCATTTCTTTAAAATGCAGAGAGTTTTTTCAAAGTGTTTAGTGTTTAATAGTAAATAGCCTAAAATCTATTGTGCTACTTATAGCCAGAGTGCATACTCATTGCTACCTCTAATCTAGCAAAATGCAAATTAATTTTACACGTCTAGTTAATTTTACACGTCTAGTTAATGGTTTTGTAATTATTAAATATCTACCTTTGTAATGAATTTGTTCTACCATTCATCCCTATTTTTTATAATCTCTACACTCTCATATGGAATTAATTTGGAATGCTTGTGGTTGTTTTGATACATGCAATAATACTAAAATGGTAACTCCGGAACATTCACTCCGCATTATATTTCTCTCTTTATTATCCCGTTGAACCAACTAAAAGTGACCAATATTAAAAATAAGATCATAGTTAAAATTCATATTTAATATAAATTTTTAAAAAGATACAAAATAAGATCATAGTTAAAATTCATATTTAATATAAAATTTTAAAAAGATATAGTTTGTTTGGAAGCGGAATTTTTAAAAAAAGATATAGTTTGTTTGGCAACGAAAAAGGTTAATTAAAAAAACTCAAGGGTTAGATAAAATAAACTCAACTAAAAATGTTAAACTCATGTATTATAAGGTTTTACCAAAAACGAAACCCTTCCAGAAATTCTCTCGAGCCCAAGACAAGCTCAAACCTAAGAGGGGGTTCCCAAATAAATTTCAACCAGCAATTGACGCGCCTTTGTTAGTACCTCACTATCTGTGTAATTGCCCCCAGCGCAAAGATAAATTCACCGACGCATTTATATAAGTGTTATACGCATTTATATAAGTGTTATGTTAATTATCTCTCTTCCATCGGGATGTGCGATTAGTATTTCCAAACAAATCGGAGCTTTTACGTTGATTTTCTAAATCTTAAATAAAAACCACAACTCTCGAAATAGTCCAAAATTTCCATTTAGAGGACCATAACCCTATATTTATTTTTCTTTCGAAATAGTCCAAAATTTTAAATTTTATGTAGGTTATCTTTTTACGAATTCAATCCCTCGTAGTATCCAAAATAAACCTTGTATTTATATAATAACATGAAAGATACTGATTTTATCTACGAATGTCGTGTTTAATATTTGAGTACTTTTATGAGATTAATTTTGGGGATAATCAAATGCATAGATAAAACATGTGATAATACATGTTAATAGAAAAAATCCATCATTCATCTCTAATTTGTAGATTATCTAAACACTCATATGAAATTAATGTGGAATGGCTGTGGTCAGTTTTGATGATACAATAATCCTAAAAAGGGGACTCTGGCACATCGGTTCCGCATCATACTTCTTTGTTTATTGTTCCGCTCAACCAACCACAAGGGACCAAAATAAAGAATAAGATCATATTTAAAGTTAATATTCAATATAAAATTTTAAAAAGATATAATTTGGTTGGCAGTAGAACATGTTAATTAAGAAAAACTCAAAGATTAGATAAAAAACCTCAATTAAATCTTTTAAAATCACGTGTTATAAGATTTTACCAACATGGGAATCCTTCCAGAAATTCTGAAAAGCCCGGGACAAGCTCAGATCTAAGAGCGGGTTTGGAAATAGTTTTCAACCAGCAATTGAGGCGCCTCAGTTAGTACCTCACTAGCTGCGCCATTGTCCTAAGTCTAAAAATAAGTATAACCCCCAATTGAATTATATAAGTGTTATGTTAATTATTTTTCTTCCATCCGGGTGACGGAGGCCTCTCGTCCAGTCGCGAAGTTTGGGCCCCAAAATTAGCTATTTTAGTGTTTTTTTTTGCAATACTTAAATATTTTATGGAATTATTTAAAATAGCTCAGCAAGTCCAAATATATTCATATTTGGCTGGGCTGTATTTTATTGTTTTTTATTCTTCGTTTAATTTTGGATTACGGTTTCGAGCATTTTCTATCTAAGGTCTAAAACCCTAGATCCTAAACAACTTATGTTAATTTATTAAGAATTATTTTTTTGAACTTTCGAGTTCTATATATACACCATAGGGTTAGGGTTTGTCCAGCGCTACTTCTATTTTGTAACTTTGCCTGTATCAATCATGAAATTAAACACACTTCTATTCAAGTGCATGTACAATTGAAAACTTATAGAAATAATCATGAACTTAGATTGGTATAATCTATGTATCATTTATTTGTAATAAAAAACAAACATATTTTCTGAAATAACCAAGTTTGTGGTGGCATGGGTTTTATCCCCCAACAAAGAATCAATGCTCCAAAAATGATTTTGGAGAGTTTGAATTTCCGATAAAGAGTTGTCTCAGAGAAGTTGACAATAGTTCATTAAATGAACCTTTTATGTCATAATCCCATAAGTATTCTATGTTTGCATACAAACAAACCCAAACGAAAACACAAGTAGGCAATACCTACGCACGTAGTCTCAAGACACAACTCTCTTTACGTACTTAATATGATGCTGTATTTTTTCTTCTGGAAATCTAATAGTTGTGGTTTTGTTTCAATTTTCTATTCGAACTAACTAATTCCGGTGAGTTTAAAAGTATTGAAAAGTGACCGGTAATGCCTAGTGAGCTTAATACGTGTTTAGTACACCTATCGAGAAACATTGTATCATACTTACTTGGATCGGGTCTCTGGCTCATCATGGAGATCCATTCTCTAGGCTAATTACCTAAATTGCACTTTGGAGGGCTTCTTAGCCTCCGAAAGAGTTAGGATCGTTATTGGTTGCCCTAGAGAGAGTCAATATCATTGTTTCTTGCTTTCGCCCACCCCAGTACCACTTATAAGTTCAAATTGTGAGCCAAATGGAGCCGTGGCAAATTATAGTCGTGCCCCACTCTAAAGGCGCGATTAAGGAGTTAAAACATCAGCTGCCATATTTTAAAAAATGAGCTGTATTTTTCACATTAAAATTATAGGTTATTGGACTAATTTTGTACGATCCTCTATTTGGTGATGTCTGGGACTAATAAGCGTTCAGTCATCTCTCTCATTCGCTTTTGCGGCCTGAGTTTTTCACCTTAAAACTATCGGTTTTTATAAATAGGGGGCAGGCTACCTACCTATTATGAACAATCTATGTATAATTATGTTCCGCAGTTGACATAAAGAATGCAACTGTTTTGCTCTAAGGTCATAGAAATGGTTTCATCTAATACATCATCTTTGAGGATTATGGATCATAAAAAAATTAACAACTGCGAAAATATGTAAAAATATAAAATGTTCTTTACAAATATTAAAACTCCAATAAGGGTACGATTCAACACATATGAGGGGCAGGAACTCTCCGAACCAACTATGCATGCCAATGGAAAACACTCATACTATTGATCATGTCATTGATATAGTGTAAATCCTAACAGAGTATGACATGTTGCCAAGCCTAGAAAAAATAGGAGTTTGCACTGCTAGCTTTGAGCAATAGCTGCTGCGAAACGTCCCACATCGAAATATCAAAGTAAATCGTGGATAGTGAGGTATTATAGATAAGAAACCTCTAGCGACATAGCAACATACTTACCTGGATGGGGTCTATGGCTGATCAGGAATAACCGTGGCCTAGGCTAGTGACCTCCATTGCACTCCGGAGGGGTGCTTAGCCTAAGATCTCCCCAAGAGGGAGAGTCTACATCATAATTTGTAGCTTCGGGGGCCTGCGTACGCGCGGCCCTCTACAAAGCAGATTTAAAAGTTCCATTTCATATCTTAAAAGTTAATTTTGAAGTGCTTTATAGGTGTTTGTTTAAAGTTGTTCTAGTTTATTGTTTTAATTTTTTTGTGTTATTTTTGGCGGAAGACTTTAATCCCTTTAACGGAAAATTTATATTAGAATGAAATATGTGCATACGAGTGTTTTGGTGCTAATAATTGGACAATCTTTATAATCTAAAGAGTGCATAGAAAAAAGAACAAGCACACTTTTGTCCAGTACCTAAGCGTAGAAATCAGCACAACCGTCTGACCGGAGTTTCAATACAATTTTTTTTGTACGCAACATGTAAGGAATTTAGAATGCTAAATTCCAAGAATTATATGGCCGCGACGACAAAACAAGAAAACTAACAGAGTTCAGTTATATGAACATATCTTTCCACTTGAGTTAATTGCAAAATTTCCATCACAAAGACATCAGAATAATAAATCGAAGTGCATGTTAATTGCTTGGAAAAATTGTTTTTCTATTTGTTAACCCCAAAAGATCCTCGGTCATCTTTAAATATTGAGATTTAGAATTTTCTTCGTTCTAGCGGAAGTATATGGTGAGTCACTTTTAAATCTATGAAGGCTTTGCAATTTTGATCAACTAATCGTGTAGTAATGTTGAATTTGTTATAAGGTTTTACACAAAAGGGGATCTTTCCAGAAATTCTTGAAAGCTCAAGACAAGGTCAGACCTAAGAGGGGGTTTGGAAATAGTTTTCAACCAACAATTATTGCGCCCCCGTTAATACCTCACTAGCTGCGTCATTGCCCCAAGCGTAAAGATAAATTCACCTCTAAGTTGAAGAAATACTTTATATAAGTGTTATGTTAATTATCTCTCTTCCATCACGATGTGGGATTAGTGTTTCCAAACAAATCGGAGCTTTTACGTTGATTTTCTAAATCTTAAATAAAAACCAGAACCCATAAATTTTCCATTTACGGACCATAACCCATACTTATTTTGTTCTCGAAATACTCCAAAACTTTAAATTTTATTTAAGTTATCTTTTTACGAATTCAATCCCTCGTAGTATCCAAAAGAAACCATATCTTTATATAATAACGTGAATTTATTTACGAATCTCGTGCTTAATATTTGATTATTTTTATGAGATTAATATTAGCGATAATCAGATGTATGGATAAACGATAATATATGTTAATAGAAAAATTCCACCATTCATCTCTAATTTGTAGACTCTCTAAACACTCATATGAAATTAATTTGGAAGGGTTGTGATCGTTTTGATACATTCAATAATACTAAAAAAGTAACTCTGGCACACCTGCTCCGCATTATATTTCTCTGTTTATTATCCCGCTCAACCAACTAAAAGTAAAGAATATAAAAAACAAGATCATAGTTAAAATTGATATTTAATATAAATTTTTTAAAAGTTATAGTTTGTTTGGCAGTGGAAAAGGTTAATTAAAAAAACTCAAGGGTTAGATAAAATAAATATTAAAAATGCTAAACTCATTTGTTATCAGCTTTTACCAAAAAATGGAACCTTTCCAAGAATTCTGGAAAGCACAAGACAATGTCAGACCTAATAGGGGGTTTGGAAATAGTTTTCAACCAATAATTGACGCGCCTCAGTTAGAACCTCACTATCTGCGTAATTGCCCCAAGTGCAAAGATGAATTCGTCCCTCAATTGACTTATATATAAGTGTTATGTTAATTATTTTTCTTCCATCCGGGTGTGGGATTAGTATACCAGATAGTTTTCACCACTTTTAGAATTTCCAGCTCAAATGTTACTATCCATCATAATTTGTTATGGAATTCGTACCGAGAATCGTATTAAAACCTGGAAAAATATTATGACCTAAGTTTCAAGTATATAAGAGCCAATGTTTCTCTCATCTTTATTGAAAACTCTATCAATATTTAATTTTTTATGGAGAAAAACATTGAGGACATGTAACATATAATTACAAGTATTTGTACATCGTGATAAATCTTTAAATTAAACAATACCCCAAATTAAAAAGATACATGACACCGAAGAGCACATAAAAGAAAAAAATATAGCTAAGACACTGAATCAAACGGATAATGATGGTCGAATCCCAATGACAATGCTTGATTGAACCCAAAAAATTGGTAAGCAAATGTAGATTCAGTATGGTTCGCAATCCTAAATAAATAAAAATAATCCTACAAAAAGACTTCAAATTAACCTATTTTGCTAACCGCAAAAAGTTTAGTTTTGAGAAATATTCGTACTAAAAATTGTATAAAACCTAAAACAATATTATGGCTTATAAAGGTGATGTTTCTAGTTGTTTTAATTGAATATAATAGCCATTTGATTTTTTTTTGAAAAAAAATAACCGAGAGTAAAAACTATATATATATATATATATATATATATATATATATATATATATATATATATATATATAACACGTATATGCAAGTAATTGCATAGTGTGATGTTATACAACAATGGTAATCTACCAATAACCACCAATATCATACTTATTTACCAACCACCACCAAAGGTATGATAAAGTACGAATGTCGAGGACTTGACGGAGGCGACAGGTCCAGTCACGAAGTCTGGGGTATTTTAGTGTTTTGTTTTGCAATATTTAAATACTTTGTGGAATTATTTAAAATAGCTCGGCAAGTCCAAATATATTCAGATTCGGCTGGGCCGTATTTTATTGGTTTTTGAATATTTATAGTATTTTGGATTATGGTTTCGAGTGTTTTCTGTTTAAGTTCTAAAACCCTAAATTCTAAACAACTTTTGTTAACTTGAAAATTATTTTTCTCAACTTTCGAATTCTATATACACACCGTAGGGTTAGGGTTTATTCCAACTATACTTCTATTTTGTTACTTTGCCTGTATCAATCATGAAAATAGACACACTTCTACTCAAATGCATATACAATTGCAAACTTATAGAAATAATCATGAACTTAGGTGGGTATAATCTATGTATCAAATATTTGTATTGAAAAACGAACATATTTTTTGAAATGACCAAGTTTGTGTTGACATGAATTTTATCTTTCCAACAAAGTATCAATGTTTTCGATACGATGTCAGAGAGTTTGAATATCCGATAAAAAGTTGACAATAGTTCACTTTTTAACCACGGCGGATTTAGTTAATGTCATAATCATAATCATTATGTCGACCATAAATATTCTAATTAAGTTTACAATACAAACAAACCCAAACGAAAACCCAAGCAAACAATACCTACATATGTAGTCTCAAAACACAACTCTCTTTGCATACTTAATATGATGATAAATACCGGTTTTCAAAAAAAATATATACATTTTTGTCTATTTGAAAATATTTGCAAGGAACGTTAAGCTGTTACGTTTAAATGTGGTAGGGTTAACCGATTGGGTTTTAAACAAGAGCGATGATTACTGAGTTCCATTTATTTCTGTGTTTAGCAGCGGCGCACTTTCTTATGCAACAAAATAAGATATGAACACCTAAAAAAATAAACTATTCATTACGTGCACCGACAATCATTACGTGCACCGACAATTTACTAGATTGCCTGCAAAGACATCTTTATACAACACCCGCCACTAAATATTTCCGTGTAGACTATAGTTTGGCTTGAGATTTCAATTAAAGGATTCCTTTTTTATTGATTTGTTAAGCCGTTTCATGTTGAATTATGGATCCCTCAAACCCATAAGATTGACCAATTGATTCCTTTGAGGTTGGTAATTTTTTTTGTCTTCTCTAACCTTCAATCTTTCCAAAACACAAACTTTTTTGAGAGAGTTCATTGAATTACTTCATCAAACATACAACATATGGAAGAAAAAAAACATCATACTAGAACTACTAGAACATCAATCATCATCCTCGTCTTCGTCCTCCTCATCCGAATCTTCTTCTTCCTCATCTTCTTCCTCCTCGTCCTCCTCTTCTTCTTCATCTGTTTCCTTTTCATTGTCTGCATCATCATCTTCTTCATCATCTATGTCCACCGGTTCATGGAAATCCTTGTTCTCCCAACTGTCCCTTTTACGCTTGCGTTTGGACACTTCCTTTGGGTCTGAGTTGTAACAGTCAATTGACCACGAGTCGCCTGTGTCATACTCGTCCTCAAACTCAGAGGACCAGACTGAACCGTTTTTTGTGTCGTCAGATGAGTACTCCGACGTGGTTGTTCTTTTGTAAGGAGTACAATTCCTGGAATGGTCTGAGAACCAACCTTCAGAGGATGAATAATCTGGAGACGAAGGGCCCATTTCTTTAAAATGCAGAGAGTTTTTTCAAAGTGTTTAGTGTTTAATAGTAAATAGCCTAAAATCTATTGTGCTACTTATAGCCAGAGTGCATACTCATTGCTACCTCTAATCTAGCAAAATGCAAATTAATTTTACACGTCTAGTTAATTTTACACGTCTAGTTAATGGTTTTGTAATTATTAAATATCTACCTTTGTAATGAATTTGTTCTACCATTCATCCCTATTTTTTATAATCTCTACACTCTCATATGGAATTAATTTGGAATGCTTGTGGTTGTTTTGATACATGCAATAATACTAAAATGGTAACTCCGGAACATTCACTCCGCATTATATTTCTCTCTTTATTATCTCGTTGAACCAACTAAAAGTGACCAATATTAAAAATAAGATCATAGTTAAAATTCATATTTAATATAAATTTTTAAAAAGATACAAAAATAAGATCATAGTTAAAATTCATATTTAATATAAAATTTTAAAAAGATATAGTTTGTTTGGAAGCGGAATTTTTAAAAAAAGATATAGTTTGTTTGGCAACGAAAAAGGTTAATTAAAAAAACTCAAGGGTTAGATAAAATAAACTCAACTAAAAATGTTAAACTCATGTATTATAAGGTTTTACCAAAAACGAAACCCTTCCAGAAATTCTCTCGAGCCCAAGACAAGCTCAAACCTAAGAGGGGGTTCCCAAATAAATTTCAACCAGCAATTGACGCGCCTTTGTTAGTACCTCACTATCTGTGTAATTGCCCCCAGCGCAAAGATAAATTCACCGACGCATTTATATAAGTGTTATACGCATTTATATAAGTGTTATGTTAATTATCTCTCTTCCATCGGGATGTGCGATTAGTATTTCCAAACAAATCGGAGCTTTTACGTTGATTTTCTAAATCTTAAATAAAAACCACAACTCTCGAAATAGTCCAAAATTTCCATTTAGAGGACCATAACCCTATATTTATTTTTCTTTCGAAATAGTCCAAAATTTTAAATTTTATGTAGGTTATCTTTTTACGAATTCAATCCCTCGTAGTATCCAAAATAAACCTTGTATTTATATAATAACATGAAAGATACTGATTTTATCTACGAATGTCGTGTTTAATATTTGAGTACTTTTATGAGATTAATTTTGGGGATAATCAAATGCATAGATAAAACATGTGATAATACATGTTAATAGAAAAAATCCATCATTCATCTCTAATTTGTAGATTATCTAAACACTCATATGAAATTAATGTGGAATGGCTGTGGTCAGTTTTGATGATACAATAATCCTAAAAAGGGGACTCTGGCACATCGGTTCCGCATCATACTTCTTTGTTTATTGTTCCGCTCAACCAACCACAAGGGACCAAAATAAAGAATAAGATCATATTTAAAGTTAATATTCAATATAAAATTTTAAAAAGATATAATTTGGTTGGCAGTAGAACATGTTAATTAAGAAAAACTCAAAGATTAGATAAAAAACCTCAATTAAATCTTTTAAAATCACGTGTTATAAGATTTTACCAACATGGGAATCCTTCCAGAAATTCTGAAAAGCCCGGGACAAGCTCAGATCTAAGAGCGGGTTTGGAAATAGTTTTCAACCAGCAATTGAGGCGCCTCAGTTAGTACCTCACTAGCTGCGCCATTGTCCTAAGTCTAAAAATAAGTATAACCCCCAATTGAATTATATAAGTGTTATGTTAATTATTTTTCTTCCATCCGGGTGACGGAGGCCTCTCGTCCAGTCGCGAAGTTTGGGCCCCAAAATTAGCTATTTTAGTGTTTTTTTTTGCAATACTTAAATATTTTATGGAATTATTTAAAATAGCTCAGCAAGTCCAAATATATTCATATTTGGCTGGGCTGTATTTTATTGTTTTTTATTCTTCGTTTAATTTTGGATTACGGTTTCGAGCATTTTCTATCTAAGGTCTAAAACCCTAGATCCTAAACAACTTATGTTAATTTATTAAGAATTATTTTTTTGAACTTTCGAGTTCTATATATACACCATAGGGTTAGGGTTTGTCCAGCGCTACTTCTATTTTGTAACTTTGCCTGTATCAATCATGAAATTAAACACACTTCTATTCAAGTGCATGTACAATTGAAAACTTATAGAAATAATCATGAACTTAGATTGGTATAATCTATGTATCATTTATTTGTAATAAAAAACAAACATATTTTCTGAAATAACCAAGTTTGTGGTGGCATGGGTTTTATCCCCCAACAAAGAATCAATGCTCCAAAAATGATTTTGGAGAGTTTGAATTTCCGATAAAGAGTTGTCTCAGAGAAGTTGACAATAGTTCATTAAATGAACCTTTTATGTCATAATCCCATAAGTATTCTATGTTTGCATACAAACAAACCCAAACGAAAACACAAGTAGGCAATACCTACGCACGTAGTCTCAAGACACAACTCTCTTTACGTACTTAATATGATGCTGTATTTTTTCTTCTGGAAATCTAATAGTTGTGGTTTTGTTTCAATTTTCTATTCGAACTAACTAATTCCGGTGAGTTTAAAAGTATTGAAAAGTGACCGGTAATGCCTAGTGAGCTTAATACGTGTTTAGTACACCTATCGAGAAACATTGTATCATACTTACTTGGATCGGGTCTCTGGCTCATCATGGAGATCCATTCTCTAGGCTAATTACCTAAATTGCACTTTGGAGGGCTTCTTAGCCTCCGAAAGAGTTAGGATCGTTATTGGTTGCCCTAGAGAGAGTCAATATCATTGTTTCTTGCTTTCGCCCACCCCAGTACCACTTATAAGTTCAAATTGTGAGCCAAATGGAGCCGTGGCAAATTATAGTCGTGCCCCACTCTAAAGGCGCGATTAAGGAGTTAAAACATCAGCTGCCATATTTTAAAAAATGAGCTGTATTTTTCACATTAAAATTATAGGTTATTGGACTAATTTTGTACGATCCTCTATTTGGTGATGTCTGGGACTAATAAGCGTTCAGTCATCTCTCTCATTCGCTTTTGCGGCCTGAGTTTTTCACCTTAAAACTATCGGTTTTTATAAATAGGGGGCAGGCTACCTACCTATTATGAACAATCTATGTATAATTATGTTCCGCAGTTGACATAAAAAATGCAACTGTTTTGCTCTAAGGTCATAGAAATGGTTTCATCTAATACATCATCTTTGAGGATTATGGATCATAAAAAAATTAACAACTGCGAAAATATGTAAAAATATAAAATGTTCTTTACAAATATTAAAACTCCAATAAGGGTACGATTCAACACATATGAGGGGCAGGAACTCTCCGAACCAACTATGCATGCCAATGGAAAACACTCATACTATTGATCATGTCATTGATATAGTGTAAATCCTAACAGAGTATGACATGTTGCCAAGCCTAGAAAAAATAGGAGTTTGCACTGCTAGCTTTGAGCAATAGCTGCTGCGAAACGTCCCACATCGAAATATCAAAGTAAATCGTGGATAGTGAGGTATTATAGATAAGAAACCTCTAGCGACATAGCAACATACTTACCTGGATGGGGTCTATGGCTGATCAGGAATAACCGTGGCCTAGGCTAGTGACCTCCATTGCACTCCGGAGGGGTGCTTAGCCTAAGATCTCCCCAAGAGGGAGAGTCTACATCATAATTTGTAGCTTCGGGGGCCTGCGTACGCGCGGCCCTCTACAAAGCAGATTTAAAAGTTCCATTTCATATCTTAAAAGTTAATTTTGAAGTGCTTTATAGGTGTTTGTTTAAAGTTGTTCTAGTTTATTGTTTTAATTTTTTTGTGTTATTTTTGGCGGAAGACTTTAATCCCTTTAACGGAAAATTTATATTAGAATGAAATATGTGCATACGAGTGTTTTGGTGCTAATAATTGGACAATCTTTATAATCTAAAGAGTGCATAGAAAAAAGAACAAGCACACTTTTGTCCAGTACCTAAGCGTAGAAATCAGCACAACCGTCTGACCGGAGTTTCAATACAATTTTTTTTGTACGCAACATGTAAGGAATTTAGAATGCTAAATTCCAAGAATTATATGGCCGCGACGACAAAACAAGAAAACTAACAGAGTTCAGTTATATGAACATATCTTTCCACTTGAGTTAATTGCAAAATTTCCATCACAAAGACATCAGAATAATAAATCGAAGTGCATGTTAATTGCTTGGAAAAATTGTTTTTCTATTTGTTAACCCCAAAAGATCCTCGGTCATCTTTAAATATTGAGATTTAGAATTTTCTTCGTTCTAGCGGAAGTATATGGTGAGTCACTTTTAAATCTATGAAGGCTTTGCAATTTTGATCAACTAATCGTGTAGTAATGTTGAATTTGTTATAAGGTTTTACACAAAAGGGGATCTTTCCAGAAATTCTTGAAAGCTCAAGACAAGGTCAGACCTAAGAGGGGGTTTGGAAATAGTTTTCAACCAACAATTATTGCGCCCCCGTTAATACCTCACTAGCTGCGTCATTGCCCCAAGCGTAAAGATAAATTCACCTCTAAGTTGAAGAAATACTTTATATAAGTGTTATGTTAATTATCTCTCTTCCATCACGATGTGGGATTAGTGTTTCCAAACAAATCGGAGCTTTTACGTTGATTTTCTAAATCTTAAATAAAAACCAGAACCCATAAATTTTCCATTTACGGACCATAACCCATACTTATTTTGTTCTCGAAATACTCCAAAACTTTAAATTTTATTTAAGTTATCTTTTTACGAATTCAATCCCTCGTAGTATCCAAAAGAAACCATATCTTTATATAATAACGTGAATTTATTTACGAATCTCGTGCTTAATATTTGATTATTTTTATGAGATTAATATTAGCGATAATCAGATGTATGGATAAACGATAATATATGTTAATAGAAAAATTCCACCATTCATCTCTAATTTGTAGACTCTCTAAACACTCATATGAAATTAATTTGGAAGGGTTGTGATCGTTTTGATACATTCAATAATACTAAAAAAGTAACTCTGGCACACCTGCTCCGCATTATATTTCTCTGTTTATTATCCCGCTCAACCAACTAAAAGTAAAGAATATAAAAAACAAGATCATAGTTAAAATTGATATTTAATATAAATTTTTTAAAAGTTATAGTTTGTTTGGCAGTGGAAAAGGTTAATTAAAAAAACTCAAGGGTTAGATAAAATAAATATTAAAAATGCTAAACTCATTTGTTATCAGCTTTTACCAAAAAATGGAACCTTTCCAAGAATTCTGGAAAGCACAAGACAATGTCAGACCTAATAGGGGGTTTGGAAATAGTTTTCAACCAATAATTGACGCGCCTCAGTTAGAACCTCACTATCTGCGTAATTGCCCCAAGTGCAAAGATGAATTCGTCCCTCAATTGACTTATATATAAGTGTTATGTTAATTATTTTTCTTCCATCCGGGTGTGGGATTAGTATACCAGATAGTTTTCACCACTTTTAGAATTTCCAGCTCAAATGTTACTATCCATCATAATTTGTTATGGAATTCGTACCGAGAATCGTATTAAAACCTGGAAAAATATTATGACCTAAGTTTCAAGTATATAAGAGCCAATGTTTCTCTCATCTTTATTGAAAACTCTATCAATATTTAATTTTTTATGGAGAAAAACATTGAGGACATGTAACATATAATTACAAGTATTTGTACATCGTGATAAATCTTTAAATTAAACAATACCCCAAATTAAAAAGATACATGACACCGAAGAGCACATAAAAGAAAAAAATATAGCTAAGACACTGAATCAAACGGATAATGATGGTCGAATCCCAATGACAATGCTTGATTGAACCCAAAAAATTGGTAAGCAAATGTAGATTCAGTATGGTTCGCAATCCTAAATAAATAAAAATAATCCTACAAAAAGACTTCAAATTAACCTATTTTGCTAACCGCAAAAAGTTTAGTTTTGAGAAATATTCGTACTAAAAATTGTATAAAACCTAAAACAATATTATGGCTTATAAAGGTGATGTTTCTAGTTGTTTTAATTGAATATAATAGCCATTTGATTTTTTTTTGAAAAAAAATAACCGAGAGTAAAAACTATATATATATATATATATATATATATATATATATATATAACACGTATATGCAAGTAATTGCATAGTGTGATGTTATACAACAATGGTAATCTACCAATAACCACCAATATCATACTTATTTACCAACCACCACCAAAGGTATGATAAAGTACGAATGTCGAGGACTTGACGGAGGCGACAGGTCCAGTCACGAAGTCTGGGGTATTTTAGTGTTTTGTTTTGCAATATTTAAATACTTTGTGGAATTATTTAAAATAGCTCGGCAAGTCCAAATATATTCAGATTCGGCTGGGCCGTATTTTATTGGTTTTTGAATATTTATAGTATTTTGGATTATGGTTTCGAGTGTTTTCTGTTTAAGTTCTAAAACCCTAAATTCTAAACAACTTTTGTTAACTTGAAAATTATTTTTCTCAACTTTCGAATTCTATATACACACCGTAGGGTTAGGGTTTATTCCAACTATACTTCTATTTTGTTACTTTGCCTGTATCAATCATGAAAATAGACACACTTCTACTCAAATGCATATACAGTTGCAAACTTATAGAAATAATCATGAACTTAGGTGGGTATAATCTATGTATCAAATATTTGTATTGAAAAACGAACATATTTTTTGAAATGACCAAGTTTGTGTTGACATGAATTTTATCTTTCCAACAAAGTATCAATGTTTTCGATACGATGTCAGAGAGTTTGAATATCCGATAAAAAGTTGACAATAGTTCACTCACTGACTTTTTAACCACGGCGGATTTAGTTAATGTCATAATCATAATCATTATGTCGACCATAAATATTCTAATTAAGTTTACAATACAAACAAACCCAAACGAAAACCCAAGCAAACAATACCTACATATGTAGTCTCAAAACACAACTCTCTTTGCATACTTAATATGATGATAAATACCGGTTTTCAAAAAAAATATATACATTTTTGTCTATTTGAAAATATTTGCAAGGAACGTTAAGCTGTTACGTTTAAATGTGGTAGGGTTAACCGATTGGGTTTTAAACAAGAGCGATGATTACTGAGTTCCATTTATTTCTGTGTTTAGCAGCGGCGCACTTTCTTATGCAACAAAATAAGATATGAACACCTAAAAAAATAAACTATTCATTACGTGCACCGACAATCATTACGTGCACCGACAATTTACTAGATTGCCTGCAAAGACATCTTTATACAACACCCGCCACTAAATATTTCCGTGTAGACTATAGTTTGGCTTGAGATTTCAATTAAAGGATTCCTTTTTTATTGATTTGTTAAGCCGTTTCATGTTGAATTATGGATCCCTCAAACCCATAAGATTGACCAATTGATTCCTTTGAGGTTGGTAATTTTTTTTGTCTTCTCTAACCTTCAATCTTTCCAAAACACAAACTTTTTTGAGAGAGTTCATTGAATTACTTCATCAAACATACAACATATGGAAGAAAAAAAACATCATACTAGAACTACTAGAACATCAATCATCATCCTCGTCTTCGTCCTCCTCATCCGAATCTTCTTCTTCCTCATCTTCTTCCTCCTCGTCCTCCTCTTCTTCTTCATCTGTTTCCTTTTCATTGTCTGCATCATCATCTTCTTCATCATCTATGTCCACCGGTTCATGGAAATCCTTGTTCTCCCAACTGTCCCTTTTACGCTTGCGTTTGGACACTTCCTTTGGGTCTGAGTTGTAACAGTCAATTGACCACGAGTCGCCTGTGTCATACTCGTCCTCAAACTCAGAGGACCAGACTGAACCGTTTTTTGTGTCGTCAGATGAGTACTCCGACGTGGTTGTTCTTTTGTAAGGAGTACAATTCCTGGAATGGTCTGAGAACCAACCTTCAGAGGATGAATAATCTGGAGACGAAGGGCCCATTTCTTTAAAATGCAGAGAGTTTTTTCAAAGTGTTTAGTGTTTAATAGTAAATAGCCTAAAATCTATTGTGCTACTTATAGCCAGAGTGCATACTCATTGCTACCTCTAATCTAGCAAAATGCAAATTAATTTTACACGTCTAGTTAATTTTACACGTCTAGTTAATGGTTTTGTAATTATTAAATATCTACCTTTGTAATGAATTTGTTCTACCATTCATCCCTATTTTTTATAATCTCTACACTCTCATATGGAATTAATTTGGAATGCTTGTGGTTGTTTTGATACATGCAATAATACTAAAATGGTAACTCCGGAACATTCACTCCGCATTATATTTCTCTCTTTATTATCCCGTTGAACCAACTAAAAGTGACCAATATTAAAAATAAGATCATAGTTAAAATTCATATTTAATATAAATTTTTAAAAAGATACAAAAATAAGATCATAGTTAAAATTCATATTTAATATAAAATTTTAAAAAGATATAGTTTGTTTGGAAGCGGAATTTTTAAAAAAAGATATAGTTTGTTTGGCAACGAAAAAGGTTAATTAAAAAAACTCAAGGGTTAGATAAAATAAACTCAACTAAAAATGTTAAACTCATGTATTATAAGGTTTTACCAAAAACGAAACCCTTCCAGAAATTCTCTCGAGCCCAAGACAAGCTCAAACCTAAGAGGGGGTTCCCAAATAAATTTCAACCAGCAATTGACGCGCCTTTGTTAGTACCTCACTATCTGTGTAATTGCCCCCAGCGCAAAGATAAATTCACCGACGCATTTATATAAGTGTTATACGCATTTATATAAGTGTTATGTTAATTATCTCTCTTCCATCGGGATGTGCGATTAGTATTTCCAAACAAATCGGAGCTTTTACGTTGATTTTCTAAATCTTAAATAAAAACCACAACTCTCGAAATAGTCCAAAATTTCCATTTAGAGGACCATAACCCTATATTTATTTTTCTTTCGAAATAGTCCAAAATTTTAAATTTTATGTAGGTTATCTTTTTACGAATTCAATCCCTCGTAGTATCCAAAATAAACCTTGTATTTATATAATAACATGAAAGATACTGATTTTATCTACGAATGTCGTGTTTAATATTTGAGTACTTTTATGAGATTAATTTTGGGGATAATCAAATGCATAGATAAAACATGTGATAATACATGTTAATAGAAAAAATCCATCATTCATCTCTAATTTGTAGATTATCTAAACACTCATATGAAATTAATGTGGAATGGCTGTGGTCAGTTTTGATGATACAATAATCCTAAAAAGGGGACTCTGGCACATCGGTTCCGCATCATACTTCTTTGTTTATTGTTCCGCTCAACCAACCACAAGGGACCAAAATAAAGAATAAGATCATATTTAAAGTTAATATTCAATATAAAATTTTAAAAAGATATAATTTGGTTGGCAGTAGAACATGTTAATTAAGAAAAACTCAAAGATTAGATAAAAAACCTCAATTAAATCTTTTAAAATCACGTGTTATAAGATTTTACCAACATGGGAATCCTTCCAGAAATTCTGAAAAGCCCGGGACAAGCTCAGATCTAAGAGCGGGTTTGGAAATAGTTTTCAACCAGCAATTGAGGCGCCTCAGTTAGTACCTCACTAGCTGCGCCATTGTCCTAAGTCTAAAAATAAGTATAACCCCCAATTGAATTATATAAGTGTTATGTTAATTATTTTTCTTCCATCCGGGTGACGGAGGCCTCTCGTCCAGTCGCGAAGTTTGGGCCCCAAAATTAGCTATTTTAGTGTTTTTTTTTGCAATACTTAAATATTTTATGGAATTATTTAAAATAGCTCAGCAAGTCCAAATATATTCATATTTGGCTGGGCTGTATTTTATTGTTTTTTATTCTTCGTTTAATTTTGGATTACGGTTTCGAGCATTTTCTATCTAAGGTCTAAAACCCTAGATCCTAAACAACTTATGTTAATTTATTAAGAATTATTTTTTTGAACTTTCGAGTTCTATATATACACCATAGGGTTAGGGTTTGTCCAGCGCTACTTCTATTTTGTAACTTTGCCTGTATCAATCATGAAATTAAACACACTTCTATTCAAGTGCATGTACAATTGAAAACTTATAGAAATAATCATGAACTTAGATTGGTATAATCTATGTATCATTTATTTGTAATAAAAAACAAACATATTTTCTGAAATAACCAAGTTTGTGGTGGCATGGGTTTTATCCCCCAACAAAGAATCAATGCTCCAAAAATGATTTTGGAGAGTTTGAATTTCCGATAAAGAGTTGTCTCAGAGAAGTTGACAATAGTTCATTAAATGAACCTTTTATGTCATAATCCCATAAGTATTCTATGTTTGCATACAAACAAACCCAAACGAAAACACAAGTAGGCAATACCTACGCACGTAGTCTCAAGACACAACTCTCTTTACGTACTTAATATGATGCTGTATTTTTTCTTCTGGAAATCTAATAGTTGTGGTTTTGTTTCAATTTTCTATTCGAACTAACTAATTCCGGTGAGTTTAAAAGTATTGAAAAGTGACCGGTAATGCCTAGTGAGCTTAATACGTGTTTAGTACACCTATCGAGAAACATTGTATCATACTTACTTGGATCGGGTCTCTGGCTCATCATGGAGATCCATTCTCTAGGCTAATTACCTAAATTGCACTTTGGAGGGCTTCTTAGCCTCCGAAAGAGTTAGGATCGTTATTGGTTGCCCTAGAGAGAGTCAATATCATTGTTTCTTGCTTTCGCCCACCCCAGTACCACTTATAAGTTCAAATTGTGAGCCAAATGGAGCCGTGGCAAATTATAGTCGTGCCCCACTCTAAAGGCGCGATTAAGGAGTTAAAACATCAGCTGCCATATTTTAAAAAATGAGCTGTATTTTTCACATTAAAATTATAGGTTATTGGACTAATTTTGTACGATCCTCTATTTGGTGATGTCTGGGACTAATAAGCGTTCAGTCATCTCTCTCATTCGCTTTTGCGGCCTGAGTTTTTCACCTTAAAACTATCGGTTTTTATAAATAGGGGGCAGGCTACCTACCTATTATGAACAATCTATGTATAATTATGTTCCGCAGTTGACATAAAGAATGCAACTGTTTTGCTCTAAGGTCATAGAAATGGTTTCATCTAATACATCATCTTTGAGGATTATGGATCATAAAAAAATTAACAACTGCGAAAATATGTAAAAATATAAAATGTTCTTTACAAATATTAAAACTCCAATAAGGGTACGATTCAACACATATGAGGGGCAGGAACTCTCCGAACCAACTATGCATGCCAATGGAAAACACTCATACTATTGATCATGTCATTGATATAGTGTAAATCCTAACAGAGTATGACATGTTGCCAAGCCTAGAAAAAATAGGAGTTTGCACTGCTAGCTTTGAGCAATAGCTGCTGCGAAACGTCCCACATCGAAATATCAAAGTAAATCGTGGATAGTGAGGTATTATAGATAAGAAACCTCTAGCGACATAGCAACATACTTACCTGGATGGGGTCTATGGCTGATCAGGAATAACCGTGGCCTAGGCTAGTGACCTCCATTGCACTCCGGAGGGGTGCTTAGCCTAAGATCTCCCCAAGAGGGAGAGTCTACATCATAATTTGTAGCTTCGGGGGCCTGCGTACGCGCGGCCCTCTACAAAGCAGATTTAAAAGTTCCATTTCATATCTTAAAAGTTAATTTTGAAGTGCTTTATAGGTGTTTGTTTAAAGTTGTTCTAGTTTATTGTTTTAATTTTTTTGTGTTATTTTTGGCGGAAGACTTTAATCCCTTTAACGGAAAATTTATATTAGAATGAAATATGTGCATACGAGTGTTTTGGTGCTAATAATTGGACAATCTTTATAATCTAAAGAGTGCATAGAAAAAAGAACAAGCACACTTTTGTCCAGTACCTAAGCGTAGAAATCAGCACAACCGTCTGACCGGAGTTTCAATACAATTTTTTTTGTACGCAACATGTAAGGAATTTAGAATGCTAAATTCCAAGAATTATATGGCCGCGACGACAAAACAAGAAAACTAACAGAGTTCAGTTATATGAACATATCTTTCCACTTGAGTTAATTGCAAAATTTCCATCACAAAGACATCAGAATAATAAATCGAAGTGCATGTTAATTGCTTGGAAAAATTGTTTTTCTATTTGTTAACCCCAAAAGATCCTCGGTCATCTTTAAATATTGAGATTTAGAATTTTCTTCGTTCTAGCGGAAGTATATGGTGAGTCACTTTTAAATCTATGAAGGCTTTGCAATTTTGATCAACTAATCGTGTAGTAATGTTGAATTTGTTATAAGGTTTTACACAAAAGGGGATCTTTCCAGAAATTCTTGAAAGCTCAAGACAAGGTCAGACCTAAGAGGGGGTTTGGAAATAGTTTTCAACCAGCAATTATTGCGCCCCCGTTAATACCTCACTAGCTGCGTCATTGCCCCAAGCGTAAAGATAAATTCACCTCTAAGTTGAAGAAATACTTTATATAAGTGTTATGTTAATTATCTCTCTTCCATCACGATGTGGGATTAGTGTTTCCAAACAAATCGGAGCTTTTATGTTGATTTTCTAAATCTTAAATAAAAACCAGAACCCATAAATTTTCCATTTACGGACCATAACCCATACTTATTTTGTTCTCGAAATACTCCAAAACTTTAAATTTTATTTAAGTTATCTTTTTACGAATTCAATCCCTCGTAGTATCCAAAAGAAACCATATCTTTATATAATAACGTGAATTTATTTACGAATCTCGTGCTTAATATTTGATTATTTTTATGAGATTAATATTAGCGATAATCAGATGTATGGATAAACGATAATATATGTTAATAGAAAAATTCCACCATTCATCTCTAATTTGTAGACTCTCTAAACACTCATATGAAATTAATTTGGAAGGGTTGTGATCGTTTTGATACATTCAATAATACTAAAAAAGTAACTCTGGCACACCTGCTCCGCATTATATTTCTCTGTTTATTATCCCGCTCAACCAACTAAAAGTAAAGAATATAAAAAACAAGATCATAGTTAAAATTGATATTTAATATAAATTTTTTAAAAGTTATAGTTTGTTTGGCAGTGGAAAAGGTTAATTAAAAAAACTCAAGGGTTAGATAAAATAAATATTAAAAATGCTAAACTCATTTGTTATCAGCTTTTACCAAAAAATGGAACCTTTCCAAGAATTCTGGAAAGCACAAGACAATGTCAGACCTAATAGGGGGTTTGGAAATAGTTTTCAACCAATAATTGACGCGCCTCAGTTAGAACCTCACTATCTGCGTAATTGCCCCAAGTGCAAAGATGAATTCGTCCCTCAATTGACTTATATATAAGTGTTATGTTAATTATTTTTCTTCCATCCGGGTGTGGGATTAGTATACCAGATAGTTTTCACCACTTTTAGAATTTCCAGCTCAAATGTTACTATCCATCATAATTTGTTATGGAATTCGTACCGAGAATCGTATTAAAACCTGGAAAAATATTATGACCTAAGTTTCAAGTATATAAGAGCCAATGTTTCTCTCATCTTTATTGAAAACTCTATCAATATTTAATTTTTTATGGAGAAAAACATTGAGGACATGTAACATATAATTACAAGTATTTGTACATCGTGATAAATCTTTAAATTAAACAATACCCCAAATTAAAAAGATACATGACACCGAAGAGCACATAAAAGAAAAAAATATAGCTAAGACACTGAATCAAACGGATAATGATGGTCGAATCCCAATGACAATGCTTGATTGAACCCAAAAAATTGGTAAGCAAATGTAGATTCAGTATGGTTCGCAATCCTAAATAAATAAAAATAATCCTACAAAAAGACTTCAAATTAACCTATTTTGCTAACCGCAAAAAGTTTAGTTTTGAGAAATATTCGTACTAAAAATTGTATAAAACCTAAAACAATATTATGGCTTATAAAGGTGATGTTTCTAGTTGTTTTAATTGAATATAATAGCCATTTGATTTTTTTTTGAAAAAAAATAACCGAGAGTAAAAACTATATATATATATATATATATATATATAACACGTATATGCAAGTAATTGCATAGTGTGATGTTATACAACAATGGTAATCTACCAATAACCACCAATATCATACTTATTTACCAACCACCACCAAAGGTATGATAAAGTACGAATGTCGAGGACTTGACGGAGGCGACAGGTCCAGTCACGAAGTCTGGGGTATTTTAGTGTTTTGTTTTGCAATATTTAAATACTTTGTGGAATTATTTAAAATAGCTCGGCAAGTCCAAATATATTCAGATTCGGCTGGGCCGTATTTTATTGGTTTTTGAATATTTATAGTATTTTGGATTATGGTTTCGAGTGTTTTCTGTTTAAGTTCTAAAACCCTAAATTCTAAACAACTTTTGTTAACTTGAAAATTATTTTTCTCAACTTTCGAATTCTATATACACACCGTAGGGTTAGGGTTTATTCCAACTATACTTCTATTTTGTTACTTTGCCTGTATCAATCATGAAAATAGACACACTTCTACTCAAATGCATATACAGTTGCAAACTTATAGAAATAATCATGAACTTAGGTGGGTATAATCTATGTATCAAATATTTGTATTGAAAAACGAACATATTTTTTGAAATGACCAAGTTTGTGTTGACATGAATTTTATCTTTCCAACAAAGTATCAATGTTTTCGATACGATGTCAGAGAGTTTGAATATCCGATAAAAAGTTGACAATAGTTCACTCACTGACTTTTTAACCACGGCGGATTTAGTTAATGTCATAATCATAATCATTATGTCGACCATAAATATTCTAATTAAGTTTACAATACAAACAAACCCAAACGAAAACCCAAGCAAACAATACCTACATATGTAGTCTCAAAACACAACTCTCTTTGCATACTTAATATGATGATAAATACCGGTTTTCAAAAAAAATATATACATTTTTGTCTATTTGAAAATATTTGCAAGGAACGTTAAGCTGTTACGTTTAAATGTGGTAGGGTTAACCGATTGGGTTTTAAACAAGAGCGATGATTACTGAGTTCCATTTATTTCTGTGTTTAGCAGCGGCGCACTTTCTTATGCAACAAAATAAGATATGAACACCTAAAAAAATAAACTATTCATTACGTGCACCGACAATTTACTAGATTGCCTGCAAAGACATCTTTATACAACACCCGCCACTAAATATTTCCGTGTAGACTATAGTTTGGCTTGAGATTTCAATTAAAGGATTCCTTTTTTATTGATTTGTTAAGCCGTTTCATGTTGAATTATGGATCCCTCAAACCCATAAGATTGACCAATTGATTCCTTTGAGGTTGGTAATTTTTTTTGTCTTCTCTAACCTTCAATCTTTCCAAAACACAAACTTTTTTGAGAGAGTTCATTGAATTACTTCATCAAACATACAACATATGGAAGAAAAAAAACATCATACTAGAACTACTAGAACATCAATCATCATCCTCGTCTTCGTCCTCCTCATCCGAATCTTCTTCTTCCTCATCTTCTTCCTCCTCGTCCTCCTCTTCTTCTTCATCTGTTTCCTTTTCATTGTCTGCATCATCATCTTCTTCATCATCTATGTCCACCGGTTCATGGAAATCCTTGTTCTCCCAACTGTCCCTTTTACGCTTGCGTTTGGACACTTCCTTTGGGTCTGAGTTGTAACAGTCAATTGACCACGAGTCGCCTGTGTCATACTCGTCCTCAAACTCAGAGGACCAGACTGAACCGTTTTTTGTGTCGTCAGATGAGTACTCCGACGTGGTTGTTCTTTTGTAAGGAGTACAATTCCTGGAATGGTCTGAGAACCAACCTTCAGAGGATGAATAATCTGGAGACGAAGGGCCCATTTCTTTAAAATGCAGAGAGTTTTTTCAAAGTGTTTAGTGTTTAATAGTAAATAGCCTAAAATCTATTGTGCTACTTATAGCCAGAGTGCATACTCATTGCTACCTCTAATCTAGCAAAATGCAAATTAATTTTACACGTCTAGTTAATTTTACACGTCTAGTTAATGGTTTTGTAATTATTAAATATCTACCTTTGTAATGAATTTGTTCTACCATTCATCCCTATTTTTTATAATCTCTACACTCTCATATGGAATTAATTTGGAATGCTTGTGGTTGTTTTGATACATGCAATAATACTAAAATGGTAACTCCGGAACATTCACTCCGCATTATATTTCTCTCTTTATTATCCCGTTGAACCAACTAAAAGTGACCAATATTAAAAATAAGATCATAGTTAAAATTCATATTTAATATAAATTTTTAAAAAGATACAAAAATAAGATCATAGTTAAAATTCATATTTAATATAAAATTTTAAAAAGATATAGTTTGTTTGGAAGCGGAATTTTTAAAAAAAGATATAGTTTGTTTGGCAACGAAAAAGGTTAATTAAAAAAACTCAAGGGTTAGATAAAATAAACTCAACTAAAAATGTTAAACTCATGTATTATAAGGTTTTACCAAAAACGAAACCCTTCCAGAAATTCTCTCGAGCCCAAGACAAGCTCAAACCTAAGAGGGGGTTCCCAAATAAATTTCAACCAGCAATTGACGCGCCTTTGTTAGTACCTCACTATCTGTGTAATTGCCCCCAGCGCAAAGATAAATTCACCGACGCATTTATATAAGTGTTATACGCATTTATATAAGTGTTATGTTAATTATCTCTCTTCCATCGGGATGTGCGATTAGTATTTCCAAACAAATCGGAGCTTTTACGTTGATTTTCTAAATCTTAAATAAAAACCACAACTCTCGAAATAGTCCAAAATTTCCATTTAGAGGACCATAACCCTATATTTATTTTTCTTTCGAAATAGTCCAAAATTTTAAATTTTATGTAGGTTATCTTTTTACGAATTCAATCCCTCGTAGTATCCAAAATAAACCTTGTATTTATATAATAACATGAAAGATACTGATTTTATCTACGAATGTCGTGTTTAATATTTGAGTACTTTTATGAGATTAATTTTGGGGATAATCAAATGCATAGATAAAACATGTGATAATACATGTTAATAGAAAAAATCCATCATTCATCTCTAATTTGTAGATTATCTAAACACTCATATGAAATTAATGTGGAATGGCTGTGGTCAGTTTTGATGATACAATAATCCTAAAAAGGGGACTCTGGCACATCGGTTCCGCATCATACTTCTTTGTTTATTGTTCCGCTCAACCAACCACAAGGGACCAAAATAAAGAATAAGATCATATTTAAAGTTAATATTCAATATAAAATTTTAAAAAGATATAATTTGGTTGGCAGTAGAACATGTTAATTAAGAAAAACTCAAAGATTAGATAAAAAACCTCAATTAAATCTTTTAAAATCACGTGTTATAAGATTTTACCAACATGGGAATCCTTCCAGAAATTCTGAAAAGCCCGGGACAAGCTCAGATCTAAGAGCGGGTTTGGAAATAGTTTTCAACCAGCAATTGAGGCGCCTCAGTTAGTACCTCACTAGCTGCGCCATTGTCCTAAGTCTAAAAATAAGTATAACCCCCAATTGAATTATATAAGTGTTATGTTAATTATTTTTCTTCCATCCGGGTGACGGAGGCCTCTCGTCCAGTCGCGAAGTTTGGGCCCCAAAATTAGCTATTTTAGTGTTTTTTTTTGCAATACTTAAATATTTTATGGAATTATTTAAAATAGCTCAGCAAGTCCAAATATATTCATATTTGGCTGGGCTGTATTTTATTGTTTTTTATTCTTCGTTTAATTTTGGATTACGGTTTCGAGCATTTTCTATCTAAGGTCTAAAACCCTAGATCCTAAACAACTTATGTTAATTTATTAAGAATTATTTTTTTGAACTTTCGAGTTCTATATATACACCATAGGGTTAGGGTTTGTCCAGCGCTACTTCTATTTTGTAACTTTGCCTGTATCAATCATGAAATTAAACACACTTCTATTCAAGTGCATGTACAATTGAAAACTTATAGAAATAATCATGAACTTAGATTGGTATAATCTATGTATCATTTATTTGTAATAAAAAACAAACATATTTTCTGAAATAACCAAGTTTGTGGTGGCATGGGTTTTATCCCCCAACAAAGAATCAATGCTCCAAAAATGATTTTGGAGAGTTTGAATTTCCGATAAAGAGTTGTCTCAGAGAAGTTGACAATAGTTCATTAAATGAACCTTTTATGTCATAATCCCATAAGTATTCTATGTTTGCATACAAACAAACCCAAACGAAAACACAAGTAGGCAATACCTACGCACGTAGTCTCAAGACACAACTCTCTTTACGTACTTAATATGATGCTGTATTTTTTCTTCTGGAAATCTAATAGTTGTGGTTTTGTTTCAATTTTCTATTCGAACTAACTAATTCCGGTGAGTTTAAAAGTATTGAAAAGTGACCGGTAATGCCTAGTGAGCTTAATACGTGTTTAGTACACCTATCGAGAAACATTGTATCATACTTACTTGGATCGGGTCTCTGGCTCATCATGGAGATCCATTCTCTAGGCTAATTACCTAAATTGCACTTTGGAGGGCTTCTTAGCCTCCGAAAGAGTTAGGATCGTTATTGGTTGCCCTAGAGAGAGTCAATATCATTGTTTCTTGCTTTCGCCCACCCCAGTACCACTTATAAGTTCAAATTGTGAGCCAAATGGAGCCGTGGCAAATTATAGTCGTGCCCCACTCTAAAGGCGCGATTAAGGAGTTAAAACATCAGCTGCCATATTTTAAAAAATGAGCTGTATTTTTCACATTAAAATTATAGGTTATTGGACTAATTTTGTACGATCCTCTATTTGGTGATGTCTGGGACTAATAAGCGTTCAGTCATCTCTCTCATTCGCTTTTGCGGCCTGAGTTTTTCACCTTAAAACTATCGGTTTTTATAAATAGGGGGCAGGCTACCTACCTATTATGAACAATCTATGTATAATTATGTTCCGCAGTTGACATAAAGAATGCAACTGTTTTGCTCTAAGGTCATAGAAATGGTTTCATCTAATACATCATCTTTGAGGATTATGGATCATAAAAAAATTAACAACTGCGAAAATATGTAAAAATATAAAATGTTCTTTACAAATATTAAAACTCCAATAAGGGTACGATTCAACACATATGAGGGGCAGGAACTCTCCGAACCAACTATGCATGCCAATGGAAAACACTCATACTATTGATCATGTCATTGATATAGTGTAAATCCTAACAGAGTATGACATGTTGCCAAGCCTAGAAAAAATAGGAGTTTGCACTGCTAGCTTTGAGCAATAGCTGCTGCGAAACGTCCCACATCGAAATATCAAAGTAAATCGTGGATAGTGAGGTATTATAGATAAGAAACCTCTAGCGACATAGCAACATACTTACCTGGATGGGGTCTATGGCTGATCAGGAATAACCGTGGCCTAGGCTAGTGACCTCCATTGCACTCCGGAGGGGTGCTTAGCCTAAGATCTCCCCAAGAGGGAGAGTCTACATCATAATTTGTAGCTTCGGGGGCCTGCGTACGCGCGGCCCTCTACAAAGCAGATTTAAAAGTTCCATTTCATATCTTAAAAGTTAATTTTGAAGTGCTTTATAGGTGTTTGTTTAAAGTTGTTCTAGTTTATTGTTTTAATTTTTTTGTGTTATTTTTGGCGGAAGACTTTAATCCCTTTAACGGAAAATTTATATTAGAATGAAATATGTGCATACGAGTGTTTTGGTGCTAATAATTGGACAATCTTTATAATCTAAAGAGTGCATAGAAAAAAGAACAAGCACACTTTTGTCCAGTACCTAAGCGTAGAAATCAGCACAACCGTCTGACCGGAGTTTCAATACAATTTTTTTTGTACGCAACATGTAAGGAATTTAGAATGCTAAATTCCAAGAATTATATGGCCGCGACGACAAAACAAGAAAACTAACAGAGTTCAGTTATATGAACATATCTTTCCACTTGAGTTAATTGCAAAATTTCCATCACAAAGACATCAGAATAATAAATCGAAGTGCATGTTAATTGCTTGGAAAAATTGTTTTTCTATTTGTTAACCCCAAAAGATCCTCGGTCATCTTTAAATATTGAGATTTAGAATTTTCTTCGTTCTAGCGGAAGTATATGGTGAGTCACTTTTAAATCTATGAAGGCTTTGCAATTTTGATCAACTAATCGTG